>JAGSMP010000032.1:2400000-3000000 GCA_029286625.1 Parnassius orleans
GAGAGTAATAAGTGGCGGTGTAAGAATATTCACTGCCCCATATCGTCCCATAGATGTCGTAAGAGGAGAGAAAGGGAAACAAACCGGAAGATGGGAACAAAAAAAAAACCGGATTGTATCCCTAATAACAATTAAAAATAAAAAATAAACTGCAGTTGCCAACCCGCCTGCCAAGCGTGGAAACTATGGCAAAAAAGAAAAGGTCTACGAAGAGACGTATGTTTAGCCGTGGACATTTGATAGGCTGTAACGGTAGAAATTGTAATAATCAGCAAACTTCGGCTTTGTAGATCGTCTACAATACGGGAGAAAAAATTGCTTCATTTAATAAAATAACTATTAAGTGCCCTAAATATTTATAAACTGTCAATGATATACATAGAAATGAGTGCCAACATGATAATACATTCTGGGAGGTAATGAACGCAGATTGGTAATGACTGCTTTGGCCTCTATGGACTGTATTTGTCAGTGGACTTGTGATTTATTTTTATTTTTTAGGTTCAATGTTTGTTCATTTTGCAGGATTCTTATATAACTAGTTCTAAGTCTAATATCATAAGCACTTATTGACAAACACCACTTGTGATGAGCTATACTAATGGATGATGACGAGAAAGATAAAATGCGACACATTACCTTGTTCCGAATTTTCCTAGGAAACGCAAGCAAATAGTTTCGACCGTCACTGGAGAAAACTTCTAATGCTATAGGTTGCAATAAATATCGCCTTTTGTGGACTTCTCTGTAAACAAAATAAACAATGTTATATGTAGTAAATATCATTAAAAATAAATACAAATTAAACAAGACTTATTAACCAACAATTTACCTTATATCTTCGTACAAAAATTTCGAACACTGTCTTTGATTACTCCTCTGAATACCTTGACTAGGGAGGATTGGTTCATAATCATTCGGACAGCTGTCTAAGTCTCGAATCTCTCTGTTCTTCAGTATAGTGAATCCATCAATAACATAGCAATGTTCACGGCCAAATAACAATAGCCCTTCAGTAGTATCAAGACCTTGTATCCGTGCACATCTGAACATATGTGTAATCTGAAAAGGTTATATTCAAACTGAATGCGATCAAAATATGCTCATGTCAGTTCTTAAATAAGCAGAAATAAATGTTCTGTCTGCAGCAGCAAAAACCTTTAGACAAAGCGAATTACCTTTTCATGGTGCTCTAATAATCTAAGTAATGTCTGATTATCAGGTGGCGGAGATTGCTGTTCGTGTTCGTCTTCATCCTCAACATCAGGACCATCCTCATTCGCTGAAAATTACAATTTTCATTCTTATTGCAGTAATTGTGATGTTTTTATATTATTATGTGTGCTCTTATTACCTTCGCTGGAAGTTTGATTGTTGCCACGACTGACAACGCCGCTGCTGACTAGATCGGAAGGTGAACCTTCTTCATTGATAGCATCGAGGGATGCGTCCCTATTACTATAAAATAAAGATTATTATTTAGTAATTTTATGTTATTTGGGCATCAGAAATCCAAAAAAACTAACTTAAACACAGTCACAAACTAGGAAAAAAGCAGCAACCAATAAAAAGTTTAAAGATTAAAACGTATTTCTAATTGAAATGATTTCTTATTCCGGTTAGTACCTTACATGTTTATAACAATACTCTAACAAAACTATATGCAAAAATTTACTTAACACATTTTGTATTATCTCGGAACACTTACTTCGTAATTTCTTCTTTGTACATATCTATATCTGATGTTTCAATGCTATCTGTTTCACCCAAACTATTCCCTGCGGTGCGCCATTGCTGATATACTCTGTAATATTCTTTGCTGTCTAGGCTTTGAGCGACCTTGTACTTCAATTGTTTCTGTAAATACATAATGTCAATTACGTAACTAGCCATTATGTACTCACTGGACGATTGTTTTGTAAAACCTTAAGAGGCCGGTCCTTAAGAAACGCGCATATAGGTAGTTACGGTTTTAAAAATATTAAAGAACTGACTTCATTAAATGACACCACAAAAAATCTCAATTAGTTAATAGATGAGTCTTCACTTGCACCGTGTGATATTTATAAAAAAAAATCTTGATTTTCGAGAAAAAAAAATCGTCAACAAAGGTAAAAACACTTAAAACGGCCTTTTCTATTTTAATCTCTATACTATTTCGTAATTATTTTAGAAAATATTTTAGAAAATATTTTTGGTTAAAACATGAGATAAAAGTATAGATAACACAATCACCATTCATTATTTTTACTAATTAAAACCAAAAAGCAATGATATAAGAAAATGAAGTCAAGTTAAAGTAATGACGAATTAAATAAATTAACGAAAATAATATGAATGTTCACATTAAACTTATTCTTCTTCTTTATTTTTATAGGTCCACAAAAGTCCACAGCTGGAGATGGGCATTGGGCATCTCCCGCTGTAGGGAACTTATTAAACATCATAATATTAATATATTGTAATTATTACAACTATTCATAAATTATAATTTATAAATAGTTGATAACATAAAGTGGCAACATGTTCATCAGTGGCTCTATGGTATATATGTGGAGTCCTTAAAGAGTTCTGAATGATGAGACAAAGTCGTAATAAACGTAGTGCGAATGTGGTATATGCGAATCCAGTGTCGCTACCGTTGTATAGTCTGTTCGCTAAGATAGTTTCGGTGCACCCCGCAGGCGCACTTATTATTTTGCTTTTTTTACTGTGTTTGTTAAATAAACGTTTTTTTTATTTTAATAATAATATAGAACACTATTTTATTCTTATGGTTATTGTAATAAAATACGCATATAAATAATAAATATAAGTTAGGTAGCAAAGAACCTTTCATGGCGCCTTTGACAAGATGCGGCACGTGCCAAGGCGGCGCGACACAGAGGTGATCGTATCTAAGCGAACAGACTATACAATAATTAAATGTGCGTGTGCGTGTGGGGGTACGTACGTTATCCGGGTGCTGCAGGTCCGGGCGGTAGGGGTAGTGCAGGTAGAAGTGGTGGTTGCGGCGCAGCATCTTGCGCATGCGGCAGGGGCCCTCGGTGCAGTCGAGCGCCCACTTGTCGAGCGGCGAGGCGCGCGGCGGGCCCCACAGGCCGCGCTCGCGCGTGAGCTCGCGCCAGGCGCCCGCCCACTCCGCCTGCACGTAGCGCGACGTGTGCGCGCCCGTGTTGGCCGCCGCCTGCAGCTGCACGCACCACGCCTGCCTACCCCCACCCACAAAACCACCGCGTGCCGTTACCTTACTAATGCTCAACAGACACTATATTATATATTACACCTATATATCATTTACTTAAATTCTTAGTAACAGTCCTGAGTCAGGAAGTTGGCGGTGTTTCATCCCCGTGAATCGGAAAGCACGAAAAACATTTTGGTTGATCCTGCGTTTGATCTTTATCAGGTCGTGTCGGATTATTGTCACATCGATCTATGAAAGTAAGGAAATAGAGAATGCATCTGAACTTGCGGTGCACACACTCGTGCACACCGCGTGCCGTTACCTTACTAATGCTCAACAGACACTACATTATATAATATTACACCTATATATCATTTACTTAAATTCTTAGTAACAGCCCTGAGTCAGGAAGTTGGCGGTGTTTCATCCCCGTGAATCGGAAAGCACGTAAAATCGTTTGATCTTTATCAGGTCGTGTCGGATTATTGTCACATCGATCTATGAAAGTAAGGAAATAGAGAATGCACCTGAGCTTGCGGCGCACACACTCGTGCACTATAATACTGTCTTGCGCAAATGGTTATACTCCACCAAACCTAAGAAATACCTTTTGACAGCTGTCACATTTATTGAACTAGGTATTCCAACTGAAAAATTGGTACCTACAATATTCGATTCTTAAGAGACATCGATATCGATTCTTTAAAGCAGGTAATCATTACCAGTTTTATCTAGATTAATATCAGAATATATTAGAAACAGATAACTCAAAAGTCAAATTTATCAGTATTTTCATATTTATTGCTTACTGCTAATTTTTTTAGAGATAAAGCTATTTAAACTAAAGATTGCACTAGAATAAAAACAAATTTATGTAATCACTTTCACTACATCTAGTTGAGCTGTCATCGTCATCATCGTTATTTACATTAATTATTATTTCATTTTCTATAATGTATTCAAAACTCTCTCTCTCAAAATTCAAAAATCTCTTTAGAATCGTAATTTTCTTTATTTTCTCACGTTTTACATCTCATTGTGTAGTAGTTGTATTTTCCGGCGGATCCCACATGGCAAATTATGAGGCGCCCATCTTTTCCCACGGACACAGGACAGATGTCCATGTCTGCGGCAGTGTGGTTGGCGTTTAGCCATGTTTCATCAATGAATATAACGTTGTTCCAATTGGTTATATTTTTAATTTCTTGTAAAAATGTTATTCTTTGCATACATGTCTCTGAATAATTATTTTGCGTTAGTTTTTTTGTATCAGAAGCCAATTCCTTTTCAAATAGTTCTCAATTACACTATACTACCTTTGTACTACCCGTGCGGTTAAATAATAGGATTGAAAATGGCGTCGCCTCTATTCACCTTTCGCTCGCATCGCTATCTATACTCACACCCGCCGGTAGACTGCAAAAAATTACGTTGCGATATGCGTTTTTTGTACGTTCTATAACTTCAGTCCAACTTGTCATTGGAATCATTGATTGGGATGATTGAGATAACAAAATGGCATAAACTACAAAAAAAAAATCAGTCCGGTTTTGCTAATTTGTGAGCTTTTGTTTGTTATAATTTTTGTATAAAATATTTACATGCCATTGAGACATGAGTACCCATTGAATAAAACTATTTTTACGGATTTTATCGCGTTTAATTTTACTAATTTTGATTCCCGACGTTTCGGGTGCTTTAAAGCACCCATGGTCACGGGGGACTGAGGTGTTTGACGTCCCAATGTCATAGTTAGCCCGGCTACCTTCAGTTTTTGAATATTAATTTTGGTCCGATCTACGCAGAATGAGCTTACAGTATCTTGAAGTCTTGCAGTGGTATGCTTGGGTTTGGATTTAATTTTATTAATTATGGGATCCAAAGCAGATGGCAGCACCATCCATCTTCTCTATTGAAATAAGGATGTTTTTAATTTCAATAGCCTCGCGTATCATCCTTGGTAGGAATCGGTGTTCTTTTGTGAGGATTTGTGGTCTATCAAATCTGATGTAATGGCAGGGACAATCCTAGACATGTTCACAAACTGCAGACTTCCAGTCTGCAGTGTGTGATCATGCATGCATACAGACAGAAAATTAGTAAAATTATACGCGATAAAATCCGTAAAAATTGTTTTATTCAATGTGTAGAGTTCGCATAAATATAAGAAATCATTATGAGTACCCATTTTAAAATTTTCGTGTCTGTCTGTCCGAGCTCATAATGGCTGAAATGAAACTTCACGAACAAATGAGAGTAATACCAGGAGTCATCTAGACTAAATTTTATCCGGAAAATTTAGAGATTATATTAAAATAGAAATATTTGGTATTTAATGATTATCTTAAGTCGTCAATGGGATCCCACCCAGGCGAAACCAGAGCGGGTCGCTAGTTATTAATTTTATTTTAAAATTTATGTACCTAATTGCGTATACAATTATTTTGAAATATTTTCCCATTAAAAGAAAATTTTCTATTTACCGAATAATATAACGTTATAACGGTATACCGTTATTAGCGGGTTTTCGCTATTGGTACTGTGCATGTTGACGGCACGGGCTCGATGAGCCGCCATTTCTAATCCCTTTCTTTATCCGTACGGACTGTACAAGCCGGCATCTTCTAAACTTACTCGCAACTTCGCCACAGTAATTATAAAAAGTAGACTGGTTTAATTCATTATTCGTGTGCAACTCAAAAATAAAAATTTAAATAAATTAAAAATATAAAGGTTCGATTATTTGACAAAATTTTTACCGATTATTCGCATTAGCATGAATTTGAATAATCCAAACACTTTGGTGGAGTGCATAACCACATATCATTGAAACAATGTCAAGTATAAAAGTTGAATCTGGTAATTTTTTTATATTTTGCTCTGTTTGAAAGATCAAATTTAAATTAGTAATAAGGAACTATACATGTTGGAACGAAATATAGATAACTTCATAATTCTTTGATTTAAATATAAGGTTATTTTAAATCGTGTGAATACGCTTGTACAAAGTTATTACGGAATGATTAATGTGAAACGTCAAAGGTATGTCTTAGATTTAGTCGAGAATAGTGTCCGTTGATATTATCATTTTATCCCATCTGTCCTATTTTATTTCTTAGGGTAACATTGAACATGACTAACGGATAATTATAAATACTGGCATTATTTTGTAAATCTAAGGTGAAAGGTATTTGCCATGGTTTGTATGGTTAAGCCGTTGTTTTAAAAGTTGAGTTATTATGTGTACTAACCTAACTAATTGCACATGATCCTGCATATATGCAGTGCGTGTTCTCGAGGTGGATGTGATCGCTGTTTCGCCGAGTCCTCTTTCTTGACTTTAGTCCTGGACGCCAATCGTGTAAGTCCACCCGTCACTTTTGTATCTTAGATTGAATTTGATTATGGAGTTCCCATGGAACTCGGTAAACAACCTGTTTAATAAAAACGTAAAATAAATTTCAACATACAACAGAAAGGATAAACTAAGTTATGAAGGGTATGACGGCGCCTGCGCCATTGCACGTGCGACGGTGCCGGTGTAGCTAGACAGAATTCTAGTAAACAACATGTGCACCGCACACACCTGCGCCATTGCACCTGCCGTGGCGCCAGTTTGTCTTGCTGCGGTTTGCTTGTATAAAACGGACGTAGCGGCCGCCGTTAAGGCAGTTTTGGCTCTGGCGTGGAACGGTGCACTTGACGTATTCCGTTACTAGCTCATCCCGACACATTGGATAATTAATTCGTGCAAACGAATTAATTATTATTCAACTACAAAATTAGTCTCGGTACAATTTATAGTTTGTATTAAAAATGAAACTTATTACAGGCTGTAAGGTGCAAGACAAAGGCCCTACCTAATCTTATTTCTGTAAAGGTATGGAGCAAAAACCGTTGCGCAAATTCATTAATTTCTCAGGCATGAGGGTTTCTATTTATTTCGAGTCCATGATAAAACACTATTTAAAATTGTGATAAAAGCTTCATTTATGTTCGCCGGGTGCGGACACAAATTGCAAATATAATAATAAAATATTATGAAATATAACATAATAATACAATTTAAATCAAGACTGTAATATTTATGTAAGCTACAAAAGACAACAAACCTGTGTGCAGGTTCACCTATGATATTAAGTCACAGTTACTATAAAAACTATCATCTACCTTGATAAAGAATAAGTTTAAGTGTGTAGTTTGAGACATATATTTTGTTCCACCCAACAATAATTCTTACTTGCTTAAAACCGAGTATAGTAAAAATTACTTTTGAATCGTATTAACAGGTAGGTCTCGTTTCGAAAAATATAATTATAAATATAAGTTAGGTTAGGTAGCAAAGAACCTTTCATGGCGCCTTTGACAAGATGAGGCACGTGCCAAGGCGGCGCGACACAGAGGTGATCGTATCTAAGCGAACAGACTATACAATAATTAAATGTGCGTGTGCGTGTGGGGGATACGTACGTTGTCCGGGTGCTGCAGGTCCGGGCGGTAGGGGTAGTGCAGGTAGAAGTGGTGGTTGCGGCGCAGCATCTTGCGCATGCGGCAGGGGCCCTCGGTGCAGTCGAGCGCCCACTTGTCGAGCGGCGAGGCGCGCGGCGGGCCCCACAGGCCGCGCTCGCGCGTGAGCTCGCGCCAGGCGCCCGCCCACTCCGCCTGCACGTAGCGCGACGTGTGCGCGCCCGTGTTGGCCGCCGCCTGCAGCTGCACGCACCACGCCTGCCTGCCCCCACCCACAAAACCACCGCGTGCCGTTACCTTACTAAAGCTCAACAGACACTACATTATATATTACACCTACATATCATTTACTTAAATTCTCATTAACAGCCCTGAGTCGGGAAGTTGGCGGTGTTTCATCCCCGTGAATCGGAAAGCACGAAAACCGTTTTGGTTGATCCTGCGTTTGATCTTTATCAGGTCGTGTTGGATTATTGTCACATCGATCTATGAAAGTAAGGAAATAGAGAATGCATCCTGAGCTTGTGGCGCACACACTCGTGCACTATAATACTGTCTTGCGCAAATGGTTATACTCAACCAAACCTAAAGAAATACCTTTTGACAGCTGTCACATTTATTGAACTAGGTATTCCAACTGAAAAATTGGTACCTATACCGATTCTTTAAAGTTGGTAATCATTTACAGTTTTATCTAGATTAATACCAGAATAAATTAAAACAGATAACTCAAAAGTCAAATTTATCAGTATTTTCATATTTATTGCTTACTGCTAATTTTTAGATATAAAGTTATTTAAACTAAAGACTGCACTAGAATAAAACAAATTTATTTAATCACTTTCACTACATCTAGTTGAGCTGTCATCGTCATCATTGTTGTTTACATTAATTATTATTTCATTTTCTATAATGTATTCAAAACTCTCTCTCTCAAAATTCAAAAATCTCTTAAAGTCGTAATTTTCTTTATTTTCTCACGTTTTACACATCATTACATTGTAGTAGTTGTATTTTCCGGCGGATCCCACATGGCAAATTATGAGGCGCCCATCTTTTCCCACGGACACAGGACAGATGTTCATGTCTGCGGCAGTGTAGTTGGCATTTAGCCATGTTTCATCAATGAATATAAAACGTTGTCCCAATTGGTTATATTTTAAATTTCTTGTAAAATGTTATTCTTGCATACATGTCTCTGAATAATTATTTTGCGTTAGTTTTTTGTATCAGAAGCCAATTCCTTTTCAAGTGGTTCTCAATGACTCTATACTACCATTGTACTACCCGTGCGGTTAAATAATAGGATTGAAATGGCGTCGCCTCTGTTCACCTTTCGCTCTATACTCACACCCGCCGGTAGACTGCAAAAAATTACGTTGCGATATGCGTTTTTTGTACGTTCTATAACTTCAGTCCAACTTGTCATTGGAATCATTGATTGGAATGATTGAGATAACAAAATGGCATAAACTACAAAAAAAATCAGTCCGGTTTTGCTAATTTGTGAGCTTTTATTTGTTAATATTTTTGTATAAAATATTTGCATGCCATTGAGACATGAGTACCTATTTTTAAAATTTTCGTGTCTTTGTCTGTCCGAGTTCGTAATGGCTGAAATAAAACTTCACGAACAAATAGAGAGTAATACCAGGAGTCATCTAGACTAAATTTTATCCGGAAAATTTAGAGATTTTATTAAAATAGAAATATTTGGTCTTTAATGTTTATCTTAAGTCGTCAATGGGATCCCACCTAGGCGAAACCAGAGCGGGTCGCTAGTTATTAATTTTATTTTAAAATTTATGTACCTAATTGCGTATACAATTATTTTCAAATATTTTCCCATTAAAAGAAAATTTTCAATTTACCGAATAATATAACGTTATAACGGTATAACGTTATTAGCGGGTTTTCGCTATTGGTACTGTGCATGTTGACGGCACGGGCCGGACGGATGAGCCGCCATTTCTAATCCCTTTCTTTATCTGTACGGACTGTACAAGCCGGCATCTTCTAAACTTACTCCCAACTTCGCCACAGTAAGATTCACAGTAATTATTTAAAAAAAAGTAGACTGATTTAATTCATTATTCGTATTATTTATGCAACTCTAAAAATAAAAATTTAAATAAATAATAAATTAAAAAATGTAAAGGTTCGATTATTTAACAAATTTTTTACCGATTATTCGCATTAGCATGAATTTGAATAATTCAAACACTTTGGTAAGGTGCATAACCACATATCATTGAAACAACGTCAAGCATAAAAGTTGAATCTGGTAATTTTTTTATATTTTGCTCTGTTTGAAAGATTCAAATTTAAATTAGTAATAAGGAACTATAAATGTTGGAACGAAATATAGATAACTTCATAATTCTTTGGATTTAAATATAAGGTTATTTTAAATCGTGTGAGTACGCTTGTACAAAGTTATTGCGGAATGATTAATGTGAAACGTCAAAAGGTATGTCTTAGATTTGGTCGAGAATAGTGTCCGTTGATATTTTCATTTTATCCCATCTGTCCTATTTTATTTCTTAGGGGTGACATTGAATATGACTAACGGATAATTAGAAATATTGGCATTATTTTGTAAATCTAAGGTGAGAAAGATATTTGCCATGGTTTGTATGGTTAAGCCGTTGTTTTAAAAAAG
The DNA here is from genome assembly GCA_029286625.1 of Parnassius orleans. Lineage (NCBI taxonomy): Eukaryota > Metazoa > Arthropoda > Insecta > Lepidoptera > Papilionidae > Parnassius > Parnassius orleans. The sequence continues at coordinate 2,410,317 of JAGSMP010000032.1, forward strand.
TTGAGTTATTGTGTACTAACCTAACCAATTGCACATGATCCTGCATATATGCGAGTGCATGTTCTCGAGGTGGATGTGATCGCTGTTTCGCAGAGTCCTCTTTCTTGACTTTAGTCCTGGACGCCAATCGTGTAAGTCCACCCGTCACTTTTTGTATCTTAGATTGAATTTGATTATGGAGCTCCCATGGAACTCGGTAAACGGCCTGTTTAATAAAAACGTAAAAATAAATTTCGACATATAACAGAAAGGATAATTTAAGTTATGAATGGGTATGACGGCGCCTGCGCCATTGCACGTGCGACGGTGCCGGTGTAGCTAGACAGAATACTTGTAAACAACACGTGCACCGCACACACCTGCGCCATTGCACCTGCGGTGGCGCCCGTTTGCCTTGCAACTTGATTTACTTGTAAAAACGGACGGACCGGCCGCCGTTAAGGCAGTCTTGGCTCTGGCATGGAACGGTGCACTTGACGTATTCCCTTACTAGCTCATCCTTGACACATTGGATAATTAATTCGTACAAACGAATTAATTATTATTCTCAACTACAAAATTAGTCTCGGTACAATTTATAGTTTGTATTAAGTAATATATTGTAAATTAACCTTATTTAAAAGAAAAGTCCCGCTGGGATAGCAGCGTGAAATAGCAGCTTAATGCTGCTGTGTTTCGTATGGTGAGCGTAGAGAACTGGAGACTCTTTTACTGGAAATGAGGCATTCCATCTTAGTTTTCAGGGGTGACAACACATCTGCATTTAAATTCCAGGACACATGTAGATGTCTATTAGCCACAGCATTAACTTACCATCAGGTGGACTGTGTGCTTGTTTGGCACCCATATTCTATAAAAAAAATACTGGTTTTTACCCTCCAAAGTGGAAGTAATTTTTTTCAGTTTGTGTCGTAAGATAGTGACGTGAACATCGCGCATCACGAATAAGTACAGTGAGTGACAAAAGTTCTGACATTGCAATCACCAGTCCGCGGATGAAATGATGGAGAGGGGTGGTGGGGAGGTGGGGAGGGAGGTTGTTGCGGTTCAGAAGTAGAGGAGCGCGTGCCTTGCGCTCGGTGTCGATGTAGTTGAGCCAGAGGCGGTGCGCGGGCGCGGCGAGCTGGTCGCGCGCGGCGGGCAGGTCGGGCGCGCGCGCGTTGCCGGCCGGCGCGCTCAGCGTCACCTTGAACACCTCCTCGATGGCCGGCTTCTTGCACGCGTACAGCTCCTCCCACACGCGCCGCGCCGCGCCCGCCATCAGGTTGCGACCTGCACACGCACACCCCGCACGCAACACCTTTTATAACAACCTACATGCTTGTTTCCAAGAAAGTTCAAATATTTTACAATAGTAATGTCAATGAAACTTGTGGTGACTCAAAAATTTATCCTGTTCAAATACTTATCTTTTATTTGGACCGATATCTTAAAAATCAATATGCGGGGTGAATAAAGTGGCCACCGATTTCTTTAAAGTATTGATTTTAAAAGTAATCGGCCTATAAACAAGATATTTCAAACTTGCGGCTGCTTTTGTCAGTTTTCACGACGAATTCATATAAATAGACCACTTGACCCCCCTCCGATTTGGATTCTTAAAGGAATCGGTCCAACAACAAAAGTTTTCCAATTGGCGGATATTTTCTTTCAGTTTTCGCAACTAATTCATATTCGTAGACCACTTGATATTTAAAGAAATTGGCCCAAAAGAAGAGTTTTCATAATGGCATTTTTTTCAGTTTTCACAATGAATTGATATATATTGACCACTTTAACACTCGGATAATGATTTAAAAAGAAATCGGTCCAAATACAAAAGTTTTCAAAAGGTTACCTTTTTTAAATTTTCACAAAAGTTTTTTTTTTTAACTTCAGGCCCATATATTGACTGTTTAGTATTGTATTTTATAGAATAAGGACAACAAACGAGCACACAGTCCACCTGATGCAAAGTGAATATTGTGGCCCATAGACACCTACATCTATTATCAATTAAGAATCAAAATGTACACGCGTTGTCACCCCTGAGAACTAAGATAAAATGCCTCGTTACCCAACCACACAAAACAATAGATATATAAAAACGAACGAATATCGTTTAAAAAAACGAACGTTTTCGAACAAAACTTTTTTTATTTACACAAAAAGGTCCGTACACTTCCTTTACACTACTTTATCTTTTATCATTTAAAGTTTTGATGCTAAATAGGTTTAAATTTTTTTTTCTGCTTCAATACCATTTTGATGCAAAATTAAAAATATTAAAGGAGAAGGTGAACTTAATGGTAAAAAACTGTTTAAGTTCCACGCGGACGAAGTCACGGGTAAAAGCTAGTTTGTTTTAATACATATAACGATATAACGTTAATAGCGCTGTTTTCGCTTTAGGTAGTATGCTGAAAGTACAGACTCGATGAGCCGCTGTTTCATATCCGATTCTTTATCCCCACGGGTAGTACGTACCTTGATGAGTGGTGAGTCTGTCATCTCTCGACTCTAAATCCCCACTGGGATTGACGTGCCACGTAGTTCGCATGTGCGAGTCTAAAACGATCTTCATGTTAGCGCTCAACTGAAGTAGACAGTACGTAAGACAACCAATAAATTCTAGTTCGTGGTTACCAGCGCCGAATATTAATAATCTGTAAAAATAGTAGAAAATTTTAGGAATTCAGAGTTAAAATAATACTAAAGTTCACTAATACGATAAACTTCTGGCCGATTGAGACTAATGAAAAATATAGTCCAATTCAATTAACAAATTGTTCGATCGTCGCAATTAAGTTAGTGGTACTCCGGTAGCACAGACAACACTATTCATATTAACAATTTGATAAAATAATTTTCTATACCTATTCGTAGTAAGTTTGTGCAAGGCTTCAAGTACGGACATCTGGTCAGCTATTGAGTCGGTCGAGCGGGACAGCAGGTACAGTATAGTTCTATTGAGACAGTGGTGTAAGCCCTCCAGAGATATCACCGACGACTTTTTCTTTGCTTGAGTTACCAACTTTACTATGAAGTCGAACACCTATTAGAAAACATACATTTTTTAATTTAATAAACAAAAAGCAAAAGTTTAAAAATATTTTATTCAATATAGGCTTTATTCAAATTCCGATATAATATTATGATGCACAATTAATAAAATTGTAATAGCATTTAGTTAGAGGTGTTTGCTTATGATTTTTCGTTCAGGAATGAAAAAAAAAGTAATAATTTCCACATAATAGCTTGTGAAGTCGAGGTTTTAATTCTTCGATATACTGTCTTAGCAACAGCCTAAAAAGTACATCATTACAAACAAACTGAAACACTACAATATTTCTTAAAGCTGTATAATTGTTTAACAACAAATGTCTTTTAGTTTTTTTTTTTACAAAAGAATGTTGTGATGATAATATAAGCAGACTATTTGAAAGAAAAAGATGATAGGTATTATTTGAGTGTTTAATTTTTATCGATTTAGAACATGGCATTTTTTGGAAACACATGTCAGTAAATTCTATAGGCTAATACAGCCGTTATTCTAAACTATTTCATTTAATTATTTTCTCTTATATCTGGAAGAAAGTAGGAAAAACGGTCAAGTGCATATTAGAATTGCTAAATTATTTATGTTACGCGTTATATTAATCAACCACCTAAATTATTAGATTTAATTTGATTGCCGTAGTAGTATAATTTCAAAACCTTTTGTTTAACGCAAAATAATGAACACATAATTTTTGAAATGGGTCTTACACAAAAGATTTTAATATATAGGTATACTATAGAGCGGACATAAGGAACATTTGCATACAAAAACTTTGAGCTCGCGCAAGTGTGACGCCCTCTAGCTAAACATAGCAAAACTACGCTAAATATTTATTAGGAAAACATTTCAGCTATTTCCCAGTAGGTGACGGTAATAAATGTAAGGTAAAAACCCGTTTTAGGAATGTTACCGTTTCGACATCAAAGTATCGATAATGTTGTTGAAGGTTACTAAGTTTGTAATGCTTTACGATATAATAATAGGGAATATGCACGCTTTTTTATTACATAAATCTATTTATTATGACTCCCATCACACCAAAAAAAATCATATTAACTTTTTAAGTCATGAATAACGTCATGAATGAAATGAAATGTCATGAAATAAAATATTTAATTTCCAATAAATCAATTACGAGAGCGCCTCCATGTTTTTCAAATTAGTTTTTTTTACAAAAATACACTTTAAATCTAACATATTTTAGGAAAGCACTGAACTTGAAAAGTTGTTACACGATAAATTATTATACAAATTCACACATTTGCGCGTTTACCGCTAAAAGAACACATTTGTCGTATCTCATCAATTTCAGAGCACTTCCCCTGTTGCCGCAGCCAGTAGCGGAATCTTCGGCGTCGACATATCGAATGACTTGCAGTAGTATGGTCACTTGGAAGAGAAATTTAAATTGGCTTCTAAAAAGCTTGGCGTACTCAGTAGAGCGGGACAGTATTTCATGCCTGCACACCGTTTGCAACTTTACAAGCGCAGGTTCAGCCTCACATGGAATACTGTTCTCATCTTTGGGCCGCGGCTCCCCAGTGCGAGCTCCTTCCACTTGACCGCATAGAGAGCATAGCGGCTCGAATCGTCCACGGCCGAGTTCTCTTTGATTAGCTCGATTCACTGGCGCTGCGTATAGATGTTGCATCCCTTTGCATTTTCTATCGTATTTACCACGGAAAAGCTCTGAGGAATTTTTCGGATTAATTCCAGCCACCAAATTTCACGAACACACATCGCGACAAAACTTACGTTACCATCCACATCATTTGGATGTTTGGCGATCCACTACCGTGCGATATATTAGTTTTCTTAGGAATCGTTTACCATCGGCAATTTTTATGGACCGATACGACTTAGGGACCTTCAAGAAACGAGCTTACTCCTTTTTAAAAGGCCGGCAACACATCTGAAATTCTCCTGGTGTTGTAGAATTATATTAAAATTTTAAAAAGAAGGCTATTTTGTTGACTGGTTGTGCTGGCTGACATAGACGTTTCACGTTAAAACCAACGGCCGTGTGCCCCGAACAGGCCCACCCGATTTCTTTATTGATATAGGTACAGTATCTGTTTCACCTCCTTAAATATTGTAGATGATTAAATCTGCATCCTGTATAATATTTTTTATCGATAGCACCAATCGATAAACGTCGTCAATCACTAACTCATATGGTGACGTTACTGAATAACAGAGGGCGCTTATTACAATAATGATAAACGTTCTAGAAAAATTTACCAGAAATATTAAAATTTAAAAATTATGGGGTAAATATACATTATACTTGCGATAATAAACCGAAATCACATTCAGTTTTTGCTACATATCGGGACTTACGATACTTTAATGCACAATCGGACATATTTTCTTTAAAAATATTTTTTAAATTTAGGAAACGAATGCATCTTGACCTTTTGACGATGTCACTAAGACTAAAGGACACAAATCCGAAATACTTATATATCCTATAGGACATAAGTTACTACTACTTAAATGTCTTTGGTCTTACTTTTAACTACAATGATCTCTAAAATATTTTTTACTTTCAACTTTACCCTCCAAAATGGAATGCCTTACAACTTTTTTTTTATATAGGATAAGGGTGACAAGCGAGCACACAGTCCACCTGATGGTAAGTGGTTGCTGTGGCCCATAGACATCTACATCTATCCTCGTTTGCGAGGCAGACGTAGATGTCTATGGGCCACATATTACCACATACGGCTGAAAATGCAGATGCGTTGTCAGCCGTGAAGACTAAGATGGAATGCCTCTTTTCCAGTAAAATGGGTCTCCGGTTCTCTACACTCACCATACGAAACACAGCAGCATTAAGCTGCTATTTTACGCTATTATTCTGTGAGAGCGTGGTCCCTTCCCCGGTCGAGCCGACCCATTCGTGCTACAACTATACAATTTATATAGCTGCAGCACGACTCTACCACGTATAACTTGTAATTATGCTATCGTTTAGGCTTTATTAGGCTCTGTTAACCTAAAAACTGGATATTAAGGGTGGGTGCACAGCTGTTATTGACAGAAACAGAGAAGAGGATGGTACCTCTGATGAATTCCTTGGCAGAAAAGGAGACCTACCACTTACATACCTAGTTAAATGCATGATAGATAGATACGGTTAATAATTAACTTAAATGCAGACACAATTTTATTTGCATTTAATTCCATTCAATTACCTACCTCATGAGGATCTCTAGACAGCTGACCTTGCCACAGTTTATCTACCAGCCTGGCCGCTAAGTAGCAGACGTTGGAAATATTAGACTCAGATCCGAAAAGTTCCGTGTTTAATAGATTCTCCATTAAAGTCGTCAACACTTCTGTCTGGTATTCAATTTGCTGCTCACTGGTAGAATTGGGAGGTGAGGCGTCTAAAACCAGGTCGATCACCTAAAACGTGACATAGTTATACTTTTTTTTAAATAAAGACAGTCACCAATGTTAGTAATTCATTTGATATGTGCTGCGTGCTTTTAGTAATATTATACCACATTAATCATCAATGTTAGCACAAATAATTAAGTTCGCCGAGTACACTTTTAAAGCTGTTGTTTTAGCAAATTGTTTTAAATAACATTTGAATGATTTTTAGTTTTAACGCTAATTTCAATTCCATAAGACAGCTTTAAACATTAAATTTTATAAAATTTGATTTAAAGTAATCAAATTGTATACTTTTCGATTAGTAAAAAGACTCAAAGATATTCAGAAAGGCCTGCTTAAATTGTGGAGATGGTAACGAAGCTAGGGTCAATTGGTGAAAAACAATAAATTGATAAAAACCCAAAAAACAAATATAATATAATACAATTAAAAAGGCCACTTTAACAGAAGTAGTAAATAAAAAGTAATGTAAATTATTTATTAATTTAAGATGCATTTCCAAGAGTAAATTTCAAGGACACATTTAGTAGAAAACCTTATTTAATATAAATAATCAGAGTTATTATTATCATTCGTGAACACTTACAGATAACTGTTAGATATATTAAATTTTAATTTTTCCAGTTACAAGGGCAAAAGACTAATTAATTATAAACAACAGTGTTATTGAAAGTAGAAGCAAATATAGCGATCTATAAATTAAATGTGTAATTAATGAGCAACGTAGTACCTGGATTCGGCTAACAAAAAAAAAATACAAATTATAAAAAAATAACTTACTAAATTATAAAATAATAATAAATGCCATAAGGAACCTTAACTTTATTCAGATTAGGCAGAATCAAAAGTTTTAAATGGAAAATGTTCATGAATTAATATGTTCATATTGTCTTGTCTTCATCTTAAGAGACCCATCCGTTGGAAGACCTACGGGACTCTTTTTGAGATCATTGAGCATAGTGCTCTAAGGTCATTCAGTAAGACATAATATGTAAACGTTTATGTCAAATCTATGCCAGTAGTTTTTGGATTACTACACTGGAAGTTGTGGATGAGTATGGTAACTTAGAACTAGGTAAGTTCAACTTGGCCGTATGAAGATGTTTAAAGTATTCGCTCAGCGCTCTATAGAGGGCTATGCTCGGAGTTTCTATGCGTGAAAAAATCCGTAACGATGATATCGGCAATGTGTGTGTTTGTGTGCGTGTGTGTTTGTGTGCGTGTGTATGTGTATAGTGTGCGTACGTTTCTGCGTGCGTGCGTGAGTGCGTGCGTGCGTGCGTGCGTATGTGCGTGCGTGCGTGAATGTCTGCGTGTGAGTGTGCGTATACGCGCGCGCGCGTGTGTGTGTGGGTGTGAGAAAGAGTGAGAGTGACAGAAACAGAGAGCGAGGCCGGGAGACGGGGAGAGGGACAGAGAGAAAGAGAGAGAGAGAGAGAGAGAGAGAGAGAAGAGAGAGAGAGAGAGAGAGAGAGAGAGAGAGAGAGAGAGAGAGTGCGAGAGATGAATAGAGAAGAGTGTTCAGTATGCTAAAGCATTTTAAGTCTCTTAAACGTGAGGTTATAACAATATAAACGAATTATATGACTATGAATCTAGTCGAATCCAAGCATTTCCGTGATACGAAGCAGTATTCCAATATATGTAAAAAATAATCTGAAATCCGCATATTTACGCTATAAAATAATGATCGTGGCGGAGCGGAGCAGGGGCTACAAGGCGTACAAAACATTGACGACGGCACTGTGTCAGTTGCGGGTGCGGCGCTCTATAAACCAGGCTGATGGTCAATTGTTAGTCCATTTATGTTATTTTTTAGATATCTTTAATATTTTAAAATGTTATTTATTTGATGGGATTCTGTGATTAATTAACCAACATGCATTTAAATATAAAAAAAATATATTCCATGAGAAATTTATTTTTATCGCGAAGTTTTAAAATACAATAGTAATTGTTTACTAAAACTTAATTTATGTTAGCAACAAAAAAAAATAGAAAAATAAACAAAACGTAATTTAAATTGGGCTGTAAATGTGAATTAGATATCTTAAACATGGCACACATACCGGCGAGGTCTTGCCGGTGACGGTGAGCGACAAGGAGTCCAGCACAATGACTTTGAGGAAGTCCATGACGCCGGCGCGCACCGGGTGCGTAGTGAGCGCGCCTCCACTCACTATCACAACTTCTTTTTCCGAGCCCGGCGTGGACGCGCCCGAACTGTCGCCGCTCTCGCATATAGCTGCAAAAATATAATGCAATGCAGTAGCTTCCTTAAAATTTTACATATAACAAACGACTTTATTTTAAAACTTCTCCCACATAATATTAAAGTTCAGTTCCATTAACCAATGCTAAATTACTCAAGAGAATGAGCACAGTATTCGTAACAAATAACCTATCAAATTTTGATTTTCGGTGAGCACGAACATTTTTACGGATCAGTAAGCTGAAGTGGAAATGAGGCGGCTATACGAGGGTGAGACTGAATGTTCTTAGAAGTTAGAAAATCAAAAACTGAACAAACTAGCAAGTTATTAGTTTTATTATATCTTTTCAAAATAGTGTCCATTTATATCAATACGTCGCTGCATCCGACGGAACCACTAAGAAAAGCACTTAGCCCACTCGTCCTTAGGGGTCTCTTCGACGGCATTTTGAAACGCAGCCACTGCTTCCTCGGCGTCCATAAAACGTTTTCCTCGAAGTTTTTCTTTTATTTTCACCCGCCCTATAGCCGAACTATAGGGCGGGTGAAAATAAAAGAAAAACCCAGTAATTCCACGTCTGACATCGCCAAGTAGTCGATTTGACATCGCCAAGTAGTCGATTGTTTGCTTGGCGGTGTGCGACGAGGCGTTGTCGTGGTGAAGGAGGATCCTACTGCGAGGTCGTTTTTCCCGAACTTTTTCCAAGACAAGTGGCAAACAATTGTTAGTGTACCACTCTGCAGTTTTAGTTGGCAACTCCTCGGAAGGAAACACCCAGACAGCAGACTGTCTCTTAAGTTTCAGGATCATAACAATAAATCTAGCTTTCGTCACCCGTAAGTATGTCGAACACAGCATTTGAGTCACCTCCGTTAAATCTTTGAACAATTTCACGACACCAATCAACACGACGGAGTTTTTGGGCCTCTGTCAAATTATGAACTATATAATATCCACCGGGCACAAAGCTTCCTGACCGCTAAATGTTCATGGAGGATTTTGTGCACTTGACTCATACCGATGCCTAAGCTTGTCCGAATCTGCTGATAAGTCACTCTTTTGTCAGTCTCTATCATACGCCGCACAACACTGATGTAATCTTCAGTCGTCGCCGTAGAAGGCCGTCCCTCACGCACATCATCGGTGAGATTAGTGCAGTTGTAAACAGTGGCACGAGATGGGGCTTCATCGTGAAAGGCCAATCGAAGTCTATTATAACTTTCTTGTTGACTTAAATGACATCGAAAGTCATAAAAAACCATTGTACGAAAATTTTCTCGCGTTAAATTCATGCTGACGTGACACAGACAATTTTCAATTTGCCGCCAAATCGTAAACAAATGACAAATAAATAAAATACATACACAATAATATTGGAAAAGAGTTCCATTTTCAAAATTTGAACTTATTTTTTAATTATATCGTTTACAAGTGGCCAGTTCTAAAAACTTTCAGTGTCGCCCTCGTATAGCTCAAAAAATAGACAACCGATGACAAGCCGGTACTTGAAGGTCCCCCGACTACTTGAAGGGGTAAGCTAGTAAAACAGGCAGGAAGACGACGATAGATGCAAGTGGGTGTTTTGTAGTTCCTTGGAGGAGGCCTATGTTTAGCGGTGGATTTACCTGTAAAGGGCTTTAATGACCAACATTTTTAAAGTTGTTATAGATAACTATATAAATAAACTTGCATATGCAAAGAAAAAATATATTTCGAAAACCATATTTCAAGTGCACTATTGTAGCAAGCGAAACTTTACTCTGCCCTCTTCACATTAATATCTCAACAGTACAGTTACCTTTCAAAATCTTCACAGCGGAATTTTTACAGTGGATTGGATTGCTTATCTCTTTGTCAACATTTATTAAGTTTATCTCGAATCTTAGACAATAGCAGGTTTATGTAATGTACCTAAATTCATACTTATGTACGTTTACTCTTATTTATGTTAGATTACATAATTCATAATATCGGTGTACGGAGGAAATCTGTATACTTACGCATATGTATATCGTCTGCGGTGTTAGGTGGGAAGAGTATTGACGCTAAAGCGGTGAGTACTTCGGCAGTCATCATTATACTGACGAAGTCTGGTAACGTATTGTACAGCGAAAACAACACCTGTTACAGCAAACAATTTTTATAAAACTATAAATCAAATTGTTTTGCTATGATTTTGAATGATGATACGTGCAAAAGCATAGAACCAGATCTTAAAAAATATTTTAAAGTTTGTGTTACATTTAGACTACATAGTTATGTTTTATAACTTATATTAAGATGGTTCTAAAGTAGAAAACGCAGTTGAAGTTCAATATGGGTTTTAGTCATTTCTACAAATAATATCCGGTATAAAGAACATTGCCAACAACACTCAATTCAATTCGATTATTATAATAATCTAAAGAACGAAAAAGTTGACTAGTATTAAACATTTTGATATATGATATAACAATTTCAGAATTTGGGTTGCGCGCGTAATATAAAAATAAAGGCGAGCGTATTTTCCTGAACATCAAAACAGTATCCTGCGCTGTTTTAGTTTATGGTTACCGATTATTAAAATACAGCTAGGATATTATGGTTTTGTTGCATTGTGTGAGGAGGAGGAAAGTAAATGTCGAGTCATGCCTGCACAATGGCGACGGGGTGGTCGGCGAGCCAGTCGGGCGGCGCGGGCGCGGCTGGGTGTGCGGCGGGATGCGCGGCGTGCGGGTGCACGAGCGCGCGCACGGCCGCCAGCAGCGTGACGACGGGCTCGGCGGCCAGCGAGATGCGCGCGGCGAGCGCGGCCGGCGACTGGCGCTGCGGCGCGGCCGCGCCCCACGCCGCCGCCCACACGCGCTCCACGCACACGCCGCGCTCCGCGCCCGCGCCGCGCATCGGCTGCCCCAGCACCAGCCCGAACACCAGGTAGTACAGCTCCGGGATCTCCAGGTGCGACAGCACCAGCCTGCCACACACATTTACACTAACCGCTTGCAAATTATAATAAACTTAAACATCGAACACATATTTCTGTCAATGCCAATATCATTTATATCACTACATTTTGCTTTGGTACTATTTCAAAACTTTGGTCAGCTTTCCGTTCTAACTTTAATTAGATTTTTACTGTTTTTATATTTTAAATAGTAACGGTTTTTTTTATACAGTAACATGTTTTTCAATAATAATATAAAAAAATATTTCATCATTTAACAGTTAAGTGTCATTCAATCGAATAAATAGGTAAAATAAACAACATGTTCTTCAAGCTTTTCTCATACGGTATGTAGAATGTTTTTTAAACACTTCGTATACACCAGATAATAAATACCGAGAGCAGCAACGAACAACCATTAAAAATTGAAATGCCTGGTTCTGCAATCATCAATCATATTGCCCAACGTGACGATTTCAACATCATTTCCATTACGTTAAAAAAATTAAGAGTTGATGTGGACCAAGTGTGGTTCTGCATCTCCATGCTCCCTTCACGCTAAATAGGCTACGTGCATTTAGTTGGTTTCTACTGTCACTGATAAAAACCCTAACAAAAATAAATCATATATATGCGTATATGACAGGTGTAATCGTAGTCGTGTGTAAGCAAACAAGGACAAGGACCATGTGAGCAGCGTGAAGCCGTCGGTGTGCAGCAGCGAGGCGTGCAGGTGCGCGAGCGAGTGCACGGCGGCCGGCAGCACCACGCCCGCCTGCTGCGTGCCCGCGATCATCTCCGTGTGCCGCAGCCAGCCGCCGTTGCCCGAGCCCTCGCGGAACCTGCACGCGACGTCACTCTCGTTATGCTATTCAAAGACAGTCTTGAGCTTAAACTCGAACTCCACAATGTCAAAATTTCAGTCTTGACTATGATATATACACAGATTTTTATATTGTCAAGTACGAGTTCAAACTCGAAATTGTCTCTGAATGCCGGCCCTGTGTTATTACAAAACATGGTTTATTGATGGTCTCAGGTTTACCATATTTATATGGTTTAAGAGCTCTTCTCGCGAAAGAAGTCTCTTAAACCCGACGCCAAGGCCTTCGCGAAATTAGCATTTTAAATTCCAAACTTTACTTTTAAATAACCTGAGGCTAATTGTAAACAATTTTTTATAACAAGACGATAATGATTCGTTCCCAACGTAACAATCATGCGAGTATCTTCGCTTGACATCCTTTATACATTTCATATGCCATTTGTGGTGGTAGCATAAAATAATCACTCATATCCCATCGTGCCATAGGTGACTTTGGGAAATAACAGAAGGATATAATTGCTTTCTATAGATGACGGTATGACATTTCGGTAGACGTTAAATTCAATATACTTATACAGACCAGCGATGGATAGTAATGTATTATATATTCTTCCCAGATCGAATCTCAGGTCAGGCCAAAATAAGTTACAAGGTTTTTCTGTCAAGGAACTCAGTAGCAGCCCGAAGTCAAGATGTTAGCGGTGTTCCATCCCCGCGCCTCGGAAAACACGTAAAGCTCTTGTTTCCGTTGAGACTGATTGCCGTACAGCCATACAGCTAATGATCTTTTCTGCTTTTAAGCAACATGTTAAACTAAACTTACCTTTGCATTATAGCAGATGGTTGCCCCTGACCAGAACAAAGTATAACAAGTATTCTTAATGCCCACAAAACCGTCGATGAATGGACGTTCTCTTGCATGAAACTCAACAGCCAATCCATTCCAAGCACGCGCGATATCTCCTCGCAGACTATAGTGTTCACGAGGTTCCGTGCTGTGAACAGCAATCCATGTAGTACATTAAAGCATTTATTACGCAGAATGACTTGTTCCCCTTCGCATTCCTTCTCATTGTCGCTCTCTTTCAGATTCAATCCTTTCTCAGTCTGCGACGGTAATGGCAATGTGTACGCCATGAACTGTCCGAGACATAATAAATCACTGGGTCGCGGCTGACCCCCTAAAAGTGCCGCCAATAGTTGTATGAGTACGTTTTTTGTGCTGATGACTTTGACATCGTTAATAATATAAAGGAGCTTGGAGACCAGCTGAAGCTCCCGCATTGTGCGTAGGTTGTGCGTTCTGTGAGCGGTTTCAGTCGCGAGCTCTAACAAGTGCTCGAGTAGAGATTTGATAAGTCCGCCTGGAGCTCCAAGCCAGACTTCCAGTTCACAAATCAAGTCCTGTAAACAAGTTATTACTACTACTTATTTGTATTTTATAATTTATGAACTAAAAACGAAACAGGCGAACGAATATGTTGAAATAACTTTCAATCTTCTAACATAATATTTTGATAGGTTTAATAAAAAACAATTAAATCATATTATTATCAAAATATTGAAAAAAATATTAAGTTATTTTACCTGAAATGCAGTCAAATTGGGAATAGAAGAAGTTTCCTTCTGACTGTCGACAGTGCCAACTAATCCGAATATTAAATGCAATATATGAGAGTTGAGCAACTGTTTCTTCCTTTTCAATAACATGGCGAGAGTTTGGTATCCTTTCCGTCGGTCCATCTCCGCTTGCGCCGCTTTGTTGGAGCGAACTACGCACACGAGAGCTTTAACGCCGGCGTATAAGCACTCCACGTCTTGCGCCATTGCTATTAAGCCGAGTAATACTGAACAACCGCCGACAGTATCAATCTGCAAGAGTTTAAACAGCTATAAAACGGTGTATATATAATATATAGGAGTATATTAAATAATACTAGTCGTTACTAGCTCCCTTTTCTAAGCGTAAATTAAACTTTAGTAATAGTTGCTATTCTCTAAAAAACAAATTCACTACCTATATTCACTAATATCATTCTGTGGGTGTTGTAGGAGGCAACAGAAGGAAACTAAAACAGGGGATGGGTAGCAGCATTTTCGTGTTATCAATCCACAATAATTAAAAAAAAAACTGCATTTACCAATCCACCTGCCAAGCGTGGCAACTATGGCAAATATAAGTTTTACTTATTTTTTTCTGCATAATGTATGTTTTACAGTTGTTATAAAAAATAGTACAATACATTAACCTTTTCTGGTGTACAAAATTATTGAATTTTAAAAATTACTATTATCTACGAGGAAACATCTTATAGGGCAATCTATGGGGGAGGCCTACGTTCAGCAGTGGATTTCTGATAGACTGTTATGATGAATGAATGAAATATGCACAGGTATTATACTGTGTACAAGTATTTATACTTCAACTTACCATAATCGCCGCAGGTTTAGGACAGAACACCCTCACGCCCAAATAACCCACAACAGTACCACCTAAGCATCTGGCCGGTCCCATGAGGTGACCAGCCGAGTTATGCAGAACCCTGATAGGAGTTGCATTCTCATGAGAAGACATCCCTAGCTGCTTTGCTATTGCCTTATTGTCATTCTTACTGTACACTTTACGTATCTTCGCTAAAGTGAGCTGTGACATGGCGCGAGCGTTGATACCGAACACAACTTTCTCTTCAGCAACCAACGGCGGAAGTGGTTCCTGATTTTGTCCCGGTGGTAAGGGTGCTTGTAGAGTGCCAACATAGTGTGGACCCAGTTGGTAGATTATTGACACAGTTTGAGCTGACAGAACCTGAAAGTTTATACAATTTAATTCATTAAAGAGATTTTATATGCGATTATTAATAAAATCTAAAATAAGAAAGAGGGAATTAAGAAAAATTAAGTAGATTTTTGTCATAAATTTGTTGATTTAAAAAATCTTTCCCTTATCACATAACTTTTACTGTTAATAAAAGTGAGACAAACAAGAGACAGTATGAAAACACTTCAAAACGGTCGTAAATAACAGGGACATACTCATCAGGAATAAACTAAATTGTATCTGGAGGGTACACAGTACTTTTCCATCGGCTTTGTATACTGCAGAAGTTCGGCAGTGTACAAAGCCGATGGATCGGCAGTGTACAAAGCCGATGAATCGGCTTTGCACTAGAAAAGTTGTACGACTTTACGGAGTTTCCAATGCGCAGTACACATTAGACGCGCCCAACGGGCTCACTCGTGGCGACTGCCTTACGCACCTCCTCGAGCAATAACGCGGGCCCTTGCCGCCACAGCAGACGAGAGTATCGTCGCCATTGCGGCGGCGTTCCTAGTACGCAGTACACGCTGGAAGCGCCCGAAAGCGTTGCAGCGCCTCCACCCGGGTTTGCGCTTACGTAGTGTAGTTTGCCAGAATGCATATGCTGACCTGCAACACCATGTACAAAACATAACTTCTCTAGAATAATTTGAAAGTGATAGTACCAAAATATATAAAAGATATATAATAGACAAAATTGATTCAATTTAAGGCCTTCTACGTCAGTATTATAATTCTTACCGTCTAAATATAGCGAAAATGAGGAGTTCTTTAGTACTGCTCGGTTAAGCACAAGCACCAGGTGATGCCACTGCCCCTCGTGCTGCAGATCCGGACACCAAACTCGCGCTCCACACTCTCCAGAACCTTCTGGCTCCCATTCTCCTACATCTGTTGCCACAGTAACAGTAAAATGAGTGTTCTAATCACTTAAATAATAACAAGGTCGATATAGAAATCTACTTAGGCATGAAAATTGCTTATTGTTTCGTCGTAATTTCCTTTTTTTATGTCAAAATAATTTTATTACTACTTTTGCATTTTATTACAAAAAACTTAGGAATTTAGTCAAAATTATTTCTTACTATGAGGTACGAGAGTTTCCTGCGTAGACACAATAATGGCTTTATCTCTTGCGGAAAGCACGACGGTGAGGCAGACAAGGTGCTCGTCTCGGCTGTTGTTTATGTTCCGCACGAGCGTCAGCAGACGTACGCAGTGCGGGTCAGTGCGCGGATCTGAATACTTTTCCACACATATCCACGTCGAGTATGATAGACCCGTTTGAGGTGGGAACACCCTATCGCCTTAAAAACAAAACAAAAATTATACAATATTTAACACTTAAGGTTCTGCTTCAGTGGCAATTTTTTTATATAGAATAAGGGTGACAAACGAACACACAGGCCAGCTGATGGCAAGTAGATACTCTGGCCCATAGACATCTACATTTATCCTCAATTAACCTCGTCACCTCTGAGGACTAAAATGGAATGCCTCGTATCCAGTAAAAAAGAACTTCGGTTCTCTTCACTTACCATACGAAACACACCAGCATTATGCTGCTATTCTGTGAGAGCAGCACTGATACTTCCCCGGTCGAGCCGATCCATTCGTGCTACAACCATAATATAGCTGCAGCATGACTCTACCACGTTGAGCCTGGAGTCGAGTTGAGGTCGGGAAAGTATGGTTATTCTGACACTTATGGAGACCTAAAGATTTTTCTACTAACTTCCTTTAGTCGACTTTTCGATACATACGATTTTTTTATTGATGTGTAACATCTTTCCTCTAGCGTTCCTGCAATTTGTGGGAGTGATTTCGTGAAAAGCCGGGGAAGCGCGCGCTATTTGATTTGACCAAAGAGCGCGCGCGGGGTAGCCGGGGAAGCGTTATTTATTCGATACGAAATATTATAAAATGATGCGCCGCTATCACATGGTGAAGACCGATAGCTATTTTGAATTTTTCTTATTTATAACTTACAATTGAAATAAAACATGAAGCTATTAAAAGATCCCAATGACCATAAATACGTTATAATTGAAAGCCACTGTTAAATTTGTGACCCATTAAATTACCCTTAGTTACAATTATAAAAGTTTCACTGTTTTTAATATTAATAACTTAAAAAGGTAATAAATAAGACATCCATACAAAGAAACTTTAAACATATACATGTTTTTTTTTTAAATAAAAGTTTATTAATATTTAAACCATTTTCCACTTTCTATAATCGTACCTATATATTATATAGTAACTACAAAGATAGCGCGCGATTTGAATGCCGTCGGGGCCTGAGGTGAAGAGCGGGAGCATCTCCTCCCGCCGTCCGCACGCCGCGTCTCGCGCGCCTGCAGTGTAGTGCTGTGCTGTCCTTGACAACTATCATACGCTTACTGAGTTATCGTGTTAATATAAAGTTGCAGCCGCGTGTTATTTTTGTTTTTAATGATGTCTGATCCGTGTACGTCAAGTTCTGTTACAAAAAAACGAGTTTTTATTCATCGCCAAGCACGGGAAATGGCAAAAAATGTTCTAGACATGTGTGTTAAAGAAAGGCAGAACAACAATTTAACATTCACATTAAATAATGCTTACGATCGCGCAAGCCGTTACACTGGACTTTCGAAGAGAACATTGTCTGCAATTCAAAATGAAGCCAAAAAAGGGCCTCTTTGTTCGCCTTCTAAAAAGAAAAGACAGTGTAACAAGAAGACAAATTTAAACGTCGATGATTTTGATCGAGATGTTATACACAGAATTATTGAAGAATTTTATTTAACTAAAAAAATTTTCCGACCTGCATTAAACTCCTCGCAGCTATTCAAGAAAAAATCGAGTTTCCATGGGGAGTGACGAGTTTAAGAAAATTGTTAAAAGACATGGGATATAGATGGCTTAAATGTCATAATAAACGTAGAATTTTGGTGGAGAGGCCCGGCCGGTATGCACGGTCAATTTATTTGCGGAAAATTCGTCAATATAGGCAAGAAGATCGAAATATTTTTTTTCTCGATAAAACATGGGTAGACAACAACCTCACATTTAAAAAATGCTGGAGAAATGAAATGATCGACGCCGTGTCGACGGATACAAGCTCCACGAACAGGCTCATTCTTGTCCACGCAGGATCGAGAGGAGGGTTCTTAAATGGTGCAAAGTTACTTTTTAAGGCTGGTACTACGTCAGGTGATTATCACGGACAGATGAACAGTGTTAATTTTGAGAAGTGGGCCACTGATATGTTAATCCCTAATCTACCACAAACCAGCGTTGTTGTGATGGACAACGCACCGTATCATAGTGTACAAGAAAATTAAGTCCCAACAAAGTCCAGCACCAAATCAGTAATGTTGGAATGGTTAACCAAGAACAATATCGAAGCTTCACTTACTATGAGAAAAGATCAGCTCTTTCACTTGGTTCAGTTACATAAACCTACGGAAAAATCTTTCAAATCGATGAATTCATCAGAAGTCAAGGCCATATCGTAGTAAGACTACCACCGAACATGTGCGACCTCAACCCTATTGAGTTGGCTTGGGCAAAAGTAAAAAGAATTGTAAGGCATCACAATGTTACTTCTGATTTCTCCCTAAAAAGGTTAAAAGAAGTTACGGAGCTGGCTCTCTCTCAGGTCACAGAGGAAGATTGGCGTAGCTTCGACGATCACGTCATAATTTTAGAAGAAAATTATTGGCAAATAGTTGGATTAATGGAAGATACCATAGATCGATTCGTAATTGAGGTCAGTGATGGTGAGGATAGTGACACCGATTCAACCAAGTCTGCCATTTCAGAATCTGATGCTGCATAAATTATATATTTTTTTTATTGATTTTGATGTGTAAAATAATAAAAAATGTGTGATAATTATTACCTTGTTTTTTCTAAACTTAAAACGTTAAACTTAAAACAATGTGGAAATTTATCGACATATTGTCATCATTAATTCTAATTAGGTCACAGCACTATCGCATTCCCGAGCTCTGCATTCAACTCGCGCGCTATCTTGTATATATATATTTTTTGATGAAGTCAATTCTTTTTGATTTCTTAACCAGCCTGTTAAAGTCCACAGTTGTACATGTGCCTCGTCACTGTAGGAATGATTTTCCTTAATTGTCACGCTTGAATGGCGGGTAGACGATCGCAGTACCAAACGTCTCGCACAGTCATCGTTGATGCCTGTTATCGGTCTACGTACTTTGTCATAAGATTTTTTTCACATTTCCCATGGTCGCCTATGTCGGCACCCACGAGACGAGATGGGCTGCTGGATTCTTTTACGCCACCACCACACGACAACTTTTTTGGGTAGCGAATAAATTGAGTACACGACTAAAATACCAAAATGTAAGATTACTGAGTAAAGAGAATAAATTACCAGATCCAATTCCACCTAATGTTGTAGTATCTTGAGTTCCAAGAGCATTCAGGTTGGCAGATTGCGGAGCTATACTTGGTAAGTAGAGACAGCCAAAGCCCTCTGCCGACATGTCAAACTCTACGAATGGTGGCAATGTGCACGAGTTTTGTGATCTGAAATTATACTTCGACTGTTAGCGAGTATGTTGCATTACTGAGATAACATGAAAATACATTTCACCACAAAAACATGACAGCAAATAAAAATGAAAAATACGTAGCCTGATTTCACTAAATAAATTGCTGTAAGATTCAAACGAAATTAGAAGGAGTTTAATTTAAATAAAATAATATAATTAATAGATAAATTTAATAAAAGGAATTATTTTAGGAAATTCAAGTTTTGCAGTAACAGTATTAGCTCGATGTCAATCTTTCATATATTTTGTAGTCAACAAACCTGTAATCCCTTGGAGTAGTCATAGATACGAGTGTCTTAATTCTAGTGAGTGGAACTGGTCCCCCTGGTTTACAGACTTGTCCAGGTTCTGGAGCAAGACAGTTCAACGGGTTGCCCATTCGCAAGAATTCGCTGTAGATACGAGACATTTATTATTAGTCCATTATATAAATTATAAAACACAAGAAAAGATAGAATTAAGTTAAAATCATAGACAAAACCACATAATATAGAACAATAACAGAGTAAGTTTCTTATACATTATATTATATCATATTGTCTACAAGGACTTTATGTAATAAATAATTTCCATGTTGTAGAAAAGAGTAAATATATTCTGAGAAATTGGTTTTTAAAGTAATGTATAACATCATTTTTAAAAATTACAAGAAATAAAAAAAGAATTGCAGCCTGAATGCCGTCCTATGTTAAAAGTATGCCTGAATCACTTGTGGTTTCGTGTTAAATATAACTTTTCAAATATTGCAAATGCAATAATGTTTTATCTCTGTGTACATTAAACGCGTAGCCAATTTTCTTTTAATTATGTATCAGCTAGAAGTGGATACTGCTCAACCTGATATTTCATTCAGCTGATTACTTTATTCAATTAACAATGTTCGATTAATTGTAATTTATTTTGTGATATCGAAAGAAACAATATCCGACAGTATAGTGATGGATATTACTTTCGATTTATTACTCGGATCTTATTAAACCGGTTGTAACAAAGTAGCGTGCGTACGTACCGCAGCTCGATGGGGCGCAGCGCGTGCGCGGCGAGGCGCTCCAGCATGTACATGGCGGGCGCGTGCAGCGCGTGCCGCTCGGCCCGCAGCGCCGCGCCGCACGTCACCTGCTGGTTGCGCTCGCTGCACCACAAACGTACGTACCGCAGCTCGATGGGGCGCAGCGCGTGCGCGGCGAGGCGCTCCAGCATGTACATGGCGGGCGCGTGCAGCGCGTGCCGCTCGGCCCGCAGCGCCGCGCCGCACGTCACCTGCTGGTTGCGCTCGCTGCACCACAAACGTACGTACCGCAGCTCGATGGGGCGCAGCGCGTGCGCGGCGGCGCTCCAGCATGTACATGGCGGGCGCGTGCGGCGCGTGCCGCTCGGCCACAGCGCCGCGCCGCATCACTTGCTGGTTGCGCTCGCTGCACCACAAACGTACGTACCGCAGCTCGATGGGGCGCAGCGCGTGCGCGGCGAGGCGCTCCAGCATGTACATGGCGGGCGCGTGCAGCGCGTGCCGCTCGGCCCGCAGCGCCGCGCCGCACATCACCTGCTGGTTGCGCTCGCTGCACAACAAACGTACGTACCGCAGCTCGATGGGGCGCAGCGCGTGCGCGGCGAGGCGCTCCAGCATGTACATGGCAGGCGCGTGCAGCGCGTGCCGCTCGGCCCGCAGCGCCGCGCCGCACACGCGCAGCGCCGTGCCCGCCAACCCCGCGCCGCACATCACCTGCTGGTTGCGCTCGCTGCACAACAAACCACACACACACCACGCTTACTATATGGTATACGCGATCAAACTGTACCACCCTGTCTCACTCTCATCATTATTGTACTCCTAGTAGTACAGCAGACAAAACCAAGATACAAAATAAATAAAATATTATATAGCTAACGCGATGTTTTCTTTGTCGACCGTAGCCGTAGGTACCTAAATCAGCACTTAAAATTAAAATTAACAATTTCATTGATGGCGGCGAGGATCAAGCCCGGATTGCTAGCTTACTGTGAAATATACGGCGAGCGATTAGCTACTAACTCCCTACTTTTTATATAGTTACTGTTACTGGCGCTACTTATATAGTTATATTGAGCTTCTACTGCACTGTTAGTTATTTATTAAGGTAACATATACAGACAAAATGTAAAGGTGATCAAAGTACCAGACACTTAGTGTGTAACTTCACTACTGAATAGCTAGTTTATTTCACATTTCTGTTTTCATAACGTAATAAATATTCTTACGTCAAAACACAATTTCAAAATAAGAAATAATGTCAACATCTAAAAAAACTTATTGATTGATAATTGAGATAATTAATAATATCCTGACATTGATAATAATTATACATACTTATTTTATATTTATTAATAAACATACAAACGCGTGTAATAATTCTATACACTATTTCAAACGAATGCATTGAATAAAGCGTTTTCTTACCTTCTAACTAGACTCTTGAGCACATGAGCAAGATAATCACGTAGAGCTCTAGCGTAGTTTTCGTGCTCATGCGGACGCGGTAGTGCCGGTAGCAACTTAGCGAGCACTATGACGACTCCCGAATGTACCACCCAAGCTTCCCCCGATGGACTGCCTACAGAAAGATTTAATGGTGCCGTACGTCCCGCTGGCTTCGTCTGTGAAATTACATCATGTCTATGAAAAATTATTTTAAAAATTTAGAAACAATCCCTTCCGTGTTACGTATATTCTGAAAATGTAACAGGTACAAAAGTCAGTTCATAATTAATAATTAATTATCTACTAGCTTGTTTACAATTAATAATTAATTATTAGATATATGCATAATATAAAAATTATAAATTGAACAATATTCCCATCTAAAGCTAAAAATTATTGTACCTATATCTGATCATAAATAACCTACCTCATTTATAGCAGAACTTTGTCTGGTCAAACTTGGTGATTTCACATTCAGAGATCCACAAAATGTGGGCTTGTCAAATGAGTCCAATGCAACATCATATAATAACCTCAACACTATACAAGCATGGACAAAAACAACTGGCACTTTCTCAGGGTTACTGAAAACAAAATGGCAATTAATCGTGTAGAATAATATACTTATTTTAAAAATCTTTCAACTTTCGTATAAAACTTTAAAATTTTACGTACGTCATTTCTAGTACGTTTCCCGTGAAAATCTCGTGAAAAACCTCATACAACTCTGGATCACCACTTTCAGTATCATGCAATAATTCAGTATCATCTGTGAAGCATCCCAACAGTCTTATGGTTTCACTTAATGTAGTCATACATATCTGAAAAAATTGCGATTTTTTTATACTTCTTCAAAGTAATGAATATGCAAACAATCGGCAGTCGTGGTAAGAGGTGAAGGGAGATCGGGGAAAACATCTGTATAAAAATACTCAAATTAAGATAATAACTTAGCTTTGACAATCGGGGAAAGCTGTTGAGATGTGTCTTTTTTTTGGGATTGTCACGATTATAATGTGTACATATAAAAGGAAAAAAAAAATCTGTACGAACCTCGTGATGGAAAAATTTAGCATTGGCTGGCTCGAACCTCATTGCTGTACTGATAGTATAAAATACAATATGTATTAACTGCAACATATCGTGATCCATAAACTCGTCGCTTTTGAGTTTACCCTCAAGAGACGCGAGAACGCTCGTGACGTACACAAAACCGCTAACCTATTCAGAAATAGAACACACCTGATGAAATGCTGTAAAAAACTGTAATTGATTGCTTAAACATTCAATTTTAAATAAGAAATAATTCAAATTTATTTTTAGACTTTTTAAATAAACTCTATTCATGAAAAAAAAACCCGCGTGAGATGCGTTTTTTTTTAACTTTCATTATTACAGATCCTTATAAATCCACTGCTGAATATAGGAATGGAAAATAACACGGTCTTGAGCACCTGTATACATTGAGTTCCCGCATGTCTTCAGGTCGTTACTCAATCTAGTGGAGTAGAGAGATGCGAATGAAATGATGTAACTAATTTTGTCAACAGTTTTAAAGCTCAGCTAAAACGCCTTTTAGCACAAGAATAGCGAGGCCGCCGGAGACTGGAAGCCATCTCTTTGTACTGTTATTCTATATTATGGAATATTTGCCACATGCCATTTTGATATTCCAGGATATTATTATATTTATTTTATAATATTTTATAGAGGTATAATCGTTTTTATCTAGATTGTTTGTAAGAGGAAATCTTTGGAACTGCTGATCCAATTCAGAAAATGCTTGTGATACAAAGCAATACTATTCCCAAATCACATAGACTATAATATTATCTTACTGTGATAAAAATCAGTATGAAATCTGTATAATGGAATTTGAGAAGGATGAGCTGATAGGCTGCGTCATTGGCTGACCAAACGCTTTATTATAAATGAGCAAAACGAATTGCAAATAACAGCTGAATCCGCCGTACAGTTATTTTTAAACCAGTTTAGGCTACTGAGCGTAGCAAATTTCCAATTGCCAAAACGTATATTTGTATAAGGTGGGCCATTTGAGATTTGAAATTTGAATCGGCTATAAAAAAAAGTAATGAATATTTTTGCAAAGTTATGAGTTTATTAGAAAGATTGAACCTTTCCATTTAGGAATGGAAGACAACATCATTCAGATGATTGCCACACCTAGCCTTAGGGTGCTTTTCCACCAGAGATGTACTATGCAGCTATGCTGCAAGGATGTGAAAGCTAAGCCGTGACCGTTTCCACTGATGCTAAGATATGTAGCGGGGCGAGTAAGATGTGCTATGAAGATGCGCCGTCGCGAGGTAGCTGTGCGAGGAAGATGCGCAGCTCGAGCTATGCGATATCTTGATAGTAGGGAAGGCACGGGGAGCGGGCCATGAGTTCTTTTTCGCACATTGCGAGATATAAAATAACTTTTTGCTTCCACGGTGGCATATCTACTTTCGGTGAAAGGTGCGCCTACTGTAGGTGCTCTGCTCTGCACATAGCTACACCACTCGCGACCATCCATAGCACGCATCCATAGCACGCATCCAGAGCACGCATCCATACATATGAAAAACATAGCTTAGTTGAACCCGTTTCCACCAGTGCTAAGCTATATGGACCAATAAATGTGATTGGTGGATATCAAACGCATCTATAGCAACGTAGCATAGCACATCTCCAGTGGAAAAGTACCCTTATAATACCGATTCAATCAGTCCAATTTTTCAGTACATTTTCGATTGTTTGGGCCTCTATTTCGTCAATGGCTACTTCGATTTCATGTTTGAAGTCGTCAATCGTCTCTGGATGGTTAGCGTAACACTTGTCCTTGACGACTCCTCACAAAAAAAAGTCCAACGGAGTCATATCGTAGCTTCAAGGCGGCCAATTGACATCAGCATTTCGGCTGATTATGCGATTTTTGAAAACAGTGCGTAAAAGATCGCTCGTTACGTTGGCTGTGTGGCACGTTGCGCCGTTCTGTTGAAACCAAATGTCGTCTTTGGCATCGTCTTCAATTTTGGGAAACAAAAAAATCGCTTAGAAGGCGCGGTAGCGATCGCCATTCACTGTAACGGCGTTTCCTTGCTCATTTTCGAAGAAAAATGGACCAATAATGCCGCCAGACCAAAATCCGCAACAGACAGTCACTCGTTGTGGATGCATTGCTTTCTCCACGATGACGTGTGGATTTTCTGAGCCCCAAATACGACAATTTTGCTTATTGACGTATCTTCCGAGGTGGAAATGAGCTTCATCTGAAAAGATGATTTTTCGGTAAAAATAATCATTTTCGATCAAGCGGTCTTCGGCCCATTGAGCAAACCGAAAACGCATCGGATAGTCATGAGGCTTCAGCTTTTGCACTAATTGAACTTTGTACGCATTCATACAGAGATCTTTATGCAAAATTCTTCTCAAAGAAATGCGTGAAATGTTCGATTCTTGAAAACGATGACGAGTTGATGTTGATGATTGTTCACGCACTCTGAGCAACAACAGCGATGTTTTCGGTTGAGCGCACTAGACGAGTACGTATACGGGTTGTTTTATCCATCAACGATCCAGTTTCACGAACTCGCTTTTTGTCAAATTTTTTTGTGACATCCTTTTTGTCAAATTTTTTTCGTAAATTTCTTACAGTTTGAGTAGAAGACTCACCACTTTGGAAATAAGTTTTTAATATTTTCCAACTTTGTTCAAGCGAAAAGTGACCCATTTCATAAATTTCAAACATAAAACTAACTTTCTGTCACTACGGAAATGTCATCAAACCTTCCAACCTCAAAATAAACGTTATCCATTTCCAAACGTTAGATGGCCCAGCCTGTACATATATAACGTGTTTCTCTACGTGCAACATTAAATGAAAACGCACATTCGGTATCTTATTTCAGTTATCATTCTCATTACGATCCTAAATACAAACGCACATAATATAATAGAGAGATATGCCATGATTTGTTTTATCGGATGTTTACCTTTCTAAAAATTGTTCTCGTTCGGTGCGAATCACGGAGGCACGTGAGTAGCACCTTTAAAATATGAAGTTTGAGAGGCAGCGCATCGTTTGGTGCTGCGTGCATTCCGCACAGTAGCGCAGACATGTCCTCTTCGCCTGATCCACTCACAATTAGCTCCCTTATTACACCTTATACAAACAATTTAAAGATTTTACAAGATATATTAAAAACCCTGTTTAATCTGTAAGAGTACTAAAATGCAGTTCTAATCATGCAATCCTCGGTATAAAATACATTAAAAATGGAATGGAAGTTAAAGAAAATGCAATTGGATGGGGAAACTTATATGAAAACACTGATTTCAAATTAAAATAAACAAACAAGTTACAACTAATGAATATTTATTATTTAAAGGTTCTTATTTTCTTTTCTTTTTTGTATATTTAAAATTTATTGTGATGCCTATGTGCTCTTTTGGATTAGACGTAGTTTACATAATATTACACGATTCAGATACATACATTTAAATGTGTTAACTCAAATTATCAGTACATACAAAAACGTTAGTAAATGTTTTTCATCATGTTTAGATTAATATGAAAAATAAATATATGATAAAGTAGCACTACTAACGTTGGTATGATAAGAATAATACCCAATAATTTTAATAAAAATAAGAAAATAATAAATTTTTAAAACAAGAACTATATTAAAAAATACAGTTTACAAATATGTAGTTTTTTTTTAGTATAGGGTGACAAACGAGCACACAGTCCACCTGATGGTAAGTGGTTGCTGTGACTCATAGACATCTACATTTATCCTCAATAAAGAATCAAAATGCAGATGCGTCGTCACCCGTGAGGACTAAGATGGAATGCTTCTTTTCCAGTAAAATGGGTCTCCGGTTCTCTACACTCACCATAAGAAACACAGCAGTGTTAAGCTGCTATTTTACGCTGGTATTCTGTGAGAGCGTGATCCTTCCCCGGTCGAGCCGAGGCCGACCCATTCGTGCTACAACTATACTACTAATATAACTGCAGCATGGCTCTACCACGTATAAAAAAGACAATTTAAGATAGTGATGAACCTATTTAAAATTTACTTACCTAAAGCCTTACTTCTA
The DNA here is from genome assembly GCA_029286625.1 of Parnassius orleans. Lineage (NCBI taxonomy): Eukaryota > Metazoa > Arthropoda > Insecta > Lepidoptera > Papilionidae > Parnassius > Parnassius orleans. Next base: position 2,437,680 of record JAGSMP010000032.1, read on the forward strand.
CAAGATTCATGAACCACCATACCATGTACACACTTCGCACCGCCGCAATCTCTAAATACGTTACAATTATTTGTATTCCCATTTAATAACGCTGTAAGTCCTTCCATTACTAAAGCTCCCAATTCTTCTTCCTCTGCATCAGAATTTGGATCTTTAATCAAAGAATCCTGTTTAGAGGACAATCTTTTTCTTCTCTCGGGCGCTACGGGAGATTCATTCGAGGTGTTCTCTACCACATCCTTTTTATTTTTCTCTTCTTCGAGTATTTGCTTATCTTTAAGAAATGCTGCGTAACGGGACAGACAGGTAACAAAGACTTCTAGCATCCCCACCTCTCGGTACACATCTTTGAAAATTGTATTGTGTCTGAAAAATAGTAATACAAACATTTTCCATGATTTCCGCAAAATTATTACGTATTATGTAGTTAAAAACCATCTTATGCAATTATGCAAACATAAAACCCGTAATAATAATTCTTTAACTAAAATATTGTATTTTAGTTTAAAAGCTGGGACAACTATGTATTTAACTTAGGCTTTCAGCTCATAATACAGTCTGTTAAATCGAAATAGAGTTTACTTTGTTTATAGTTTATTTTAATTTGTATAATAATTTGTTTTCTATTCTCTTGTTCGGTCTTTTTTTAGTGCATTACTTTTAAATTGTCTTTTTTGCAGTCGGGTTTTTGATTTTTTTTATTATTTATTTTATTTTAGACTTTTTAGTATCCCAACACAATCAACTAAATTTCATATGATAGCACGAGGTCCAACACAAACATGGCCCATTTTTACGCTATCAAAAACTTTTTAAACCAATTTATTATTCTTAATTAATTTAAACATATAACTTATATATGACGGTGCCTGCGCCATTGCACGTGCGGCGGCGCCGGTGGTACTAGACAGAATTCTTGTAAACAACACCTGCGCCATTGCACCTACGGTGGCGCCCGTGTCTACTTGTTTTGCTTGTATAAAACGGACGGAGCGGCCGCCGTGAAGGCAGTCTTGGCTCTGGCGTGGAACGGTGCGCTTGTCGTATTCCGTTACTAGTTTATCCTTGACTCGTTGGATAATTCGTGCGAACGAATTAATTATTATTCTTAACTACAAAATTAGTCTCGGTACAATTTATAGTTTGTATTAAGTAATCTATTGTAAATTAACCTTATTTAAAAGAAAAGTCCCGCTGGGTTTCTTGCTGGTTCTTCTCAGGACAGAGGTTTTATCCGAACCGGTGATAGTAGTACTAGACTGAATAAAAGTGATTCTATTCTGTTCTAAAAGCCTTTTCATGTGACTATAAATCATAATAACATTCTTCATAAGAAGTGGGAATAAAGCTTTCCATTTAAGTTCTCTATATAACTAATGACCTTTCTACATATATTTGTAATCCTCTTTTAATTTCCTTAATTTTGACGTATTACTATTTTGTGCCAAAAACCCGCCATTTTGTTTATTTTTTTCAAACAGCTATCTAAGAACACTTAAGTTTTTAAAACGAATAAAACGATACCATAATTGTCGAAATCCATCCATCCGTTTGGAAGATACGAAGTAATAAAGAAATTTACAAACATACAAGATACCCTTCCTTGGCAGTCGGGTAATGAATAACCATTTAAAAAAAAATGTCTCTCTGTCTGGCCGGGCTGTGTGGTTGAACCGATTGTAATGAAACTTCAAGAACAGATAGAGAACAATACCAGGAGTGATCTCGGCTACATTTTATCCAAAAAGCAAAGTTTTTTTTGGGTAATCGAAAATTTATAAAAAAATGATCTTTGACTGACGATAATCTTAAATCTAAACAACGCCACATGAGATATATATCCTACCCAGACCAAGCCGGGGTGGATCACTAGTCTATAATAAATATTAAGTTAAAATACTAAGAAATGTTATTTTCAAAATTCATTATCATTCATTACAGTCATGCCATAGCTGCTACGATAGACAGTAGAGTTGGGCACCGCACTTTTTATTACCAGTACTAATATTGAATTGTTATCAGGAAGACGCTGCTGCTCATCTCCTGTCTCACTTTGTCTCTGTCGCCTCTTACAACACCTATTATACTAAACGGCATTAATAAATAATAATAAATTGTAAAATACTTACTTTAAAATATTTAGCAAAGTTTTCATACACAATATGCTACAGCTTCTCGATTTATTCGCTTTCAACAATAAAGATAGGGATATCAACTCTTTACATGGAACAAAGTTCAATTGAAAAACTATGAACTCCAACAGTTCAAAGAACTTCTCTTGTATTTCGGCATTTTTCGAGTAAATTTTTTCTGAGAATTGACTTAGGGTATTTTGATTTTCCAGTATGAAGTAGTTAGCATTATCTGCATGATACACACTTGAGATTGCATCTAGGATAGTACAGCAAAGTGCCGGTGAAGTCGATTTTATAAACACCGATTGTAGAACCTAAAATTATTAATTCAAGTAGACACTATTAATTATTCAAGTTATTAAATTATAGAATTTTGACTAAAATGTGAAGGTCTGCATATAAGTATACTGCTGATCATTATTGGCTTATTTACTGACTTAGTACAGCTCAACACCTCTTTGAGAATAATACTTCTACAATGTAAATTCTTTTATTTCTCACATTTGAAAAATGTATAGTACAATGTTCATTAATATTTTAGTCGTCTTGAATGTTGTGGCCTTTTAAAAACTATCATGTCAACAATAAGGGAGAACCTGGCTGGTTCTTGTGAATCTGTTGGTTAGTATTTTAATTTATTTTTAAGTAGAAACTATATTTTATTGTTTTACGCCTCCACTGAAGCTATTACATTGTATTACTCAATGTTCCAATTTTCAATATTTTTTTTATTAGCTAATAGAATGTGGTGGTTAAGTAAAATTTTGGTGTTAAAGCATCTTTCCCAATAAATGTTTATAAAAGGACAGTTACGAAAAACGAGTGATATAAACGTAATATGAACTTACAACTGCTGATGCTTAATTATAAATGAAACTATAAAGAAGTAGTGAATAATGGTGCTAGATTTAGTGATTATTATTTAAAAAATATACCTGAAAAGCTTGCACATTCCTAACAGCTTGACCGGGCGTTGACGGTTGTGGCAACACAAAGCCTTGCAATTGGAATAGTTCGGTATTGGCACGGGTTGGGCGTAGCTCAGAGAAACCACAGGCGCAAAGCGACGAGATCATCAACACGAGATTTCTTAAAGCAGCTTTGGCCTCTGTGCCGCTTACGCGTTCCTCTTCCAACCTAAAATAGATAAAATAAGTATAAAATAAATGAAATGCAAATAGCAATTATTTATAATAGTTCCAAGCCCAAATTAAATTTAGCTCTGCTCACCCATGTAAGCATATATTTCAAATATTTAGGTATAAATCATTATGTTATAGTTTCATTAAACAAACAATTTACTTATTATTTATTTAATATTAAGTAACGATTTAATTTTGCAAAATGCATTCAGGCTAAGAAACGGGACAAATTAATCTTAAGTTCTATGCTATGGATCATAAATTATACAGCGCAATTTATTTAATAATTACCTACCTAATATTTAACTTAATAAAAAGATAAACAATTGAAGACGAAAACTCAGAAGCAATAAAACAGATAGAATAGTACAAAACAATATGTGTTAGTTTACATGTATTTTTAAATAACTAAGATTTGTGTTTTAAATAACAAAGATTTTGTTTCTATAAGCAATACTGAGCCACTGGGTATTATTATAAACTTAATTATTATTTCTTAGTACTTTTACGACCTATATCTTTCTGGGCATACTTTTATAAAATCATGAATAAAACTTTGTGACGTACTTTACGGCAAATATAACATAATATTTAATGCGAGTGTTCTTTCTTTACCCTTGCGCTTTAAAATGTAGGTATTAAGTTAGATGATACTAAAGTTTTTGTTGAACTTTTCTTCTAGTTCTTTAGATATGACGAGGGTCACTCCAAAACTTAGATGTCAATGTACTTTAAATAATTTTAATAAAAACTATTGTTGATGTATTATGAGGAGCTCTGTCTAATTTGTCTCCAGTGTATAGGACAAAGGCATCACAATCTTGACAGCTCGGGTTCGAACTCCACACGGAACAAGTGTTTGTAAAGCCTATAAATTCCGTTCCAATTAAGATTATTTTGTATAGAAAAAAATATGTGTTCTAAAATATCCACTCTGTACCGTGCCACAGTCAGGAACTCATCCATGTGCACATTCGATACATTACTAACCATTCACCATAAAGCATGTCTTTCGCTGTGTCTGTCATCTCCATATTTTTCTATCATATAGCTTAAAACAAAACTAGGAATTGTCAGTGAAAAACACATTTTCTGAACATCCCAGTTATACTGTGGGTTAGCATAATTAGAGTAAGCCACTCGATGACTTATCCCCCGAACGGGTTCTGGCTTTGTCGTGGTGGGGGCCACTAAGGCCAAGTCATGGTAACCCACAGTAAACAAATACGGCGTGGAGTCGCGGGAGAAAGGGAGTTGTTATGGCTAGGCACCTTTAGCCCTATTGCGATGCACCGCTCTCCCGTACCCTTCGCGGCTGAAGTGTTGTCGGTGGCTGAGCCATATCTGCCGCTGGAGTCGGTACAGACAGTTTAACAGTCGAATATATATATATATATATATATACTATAAATAAAATTGAAATGTCTGTCTGAAATGTCGAAATAATTGCCTTATATATATAGGTAAGAAGGTTATTTGAATGACATTAAGACATAAATAACCATTTTGATAACATTTGGCTGTCTGTCTCTCTGGGCTAATCTGGAACGATAAGTCAGAACCACCACGAATGGGGGACTTACCTCAGCCCAGATTGGACCAAAGAGATACGGAGTACTTTTCACTTGCCTTACCGTGCGTGCTGTTCACATAGAGATGGTCAATTCTTTGACTACGGATTCTCTTATTACATACAGCATTAAGAAGGATGGCAGCGCATAGAGGTTGGCCCAAACATATTTTCTCTGACAATGGTACGAACCTCAGAGGTGCAAACACGGAGCTCTTAAAATCCATTGAGGAACTGGATGAGGTTGCCTTGAAGGATCAAGCACTAAACTTCAACACAGAATGGACATTTATTCCACCTTCCAGTCCGCACTGGGGTGGGGCTTGGGAGCGCCTTATATGGACTGTAAAAAATGCTCTAAAGGTCGTACTAAAGAAACGTGCACCTCGAGAAGAGGTCCTTATAACCTTGTTGGCTGAAGTCGAAAACTTAGTAAACAGTCGACCGCTCACTCATGTCTCCGTGGAGCCAGGAAGTAATGAGAGCTTAACTCCCACCCATTTCCTGCTGGGAACGTCCTCCAATTTGCCCACAATTGGGGTTTATGACGATTCAGACATCTACCTCAGGAAACAGTGGCTTATCGCACAACGCCTGGCGGACAAGTTTTGGGAGCGATGGGTTAAGGAGTTTCTGCCCGAGCTGTTACAAGACGTAAATGGAATCGCTGGTGAAATCGAATAATCTGGAATGGCAGAAGTTATTTAGGCTATATTTTATCCAAAAAATTTGGAGATTTTAATAAAAAAAAGGATATAGATAAAAAAATCGTCTTTGATTATCTAAAACCTAAACAACAACCAATGATACCCAGGTGAATAGAATATAGGGCGGGTGGCTAGTATAAGAATATTTTTGTAAATTCCAGTCACATCTTCCCACCGTAAGTTTAAGACCATATATTCTCTAGGGCAATGCCAGGTATTCCAGCGAGTTTGTACATATGTGTTAGCATACACTATTTCTTCATATTAATAGGAACAAAAACATAAACTTTTTTTGTAAAATTAATTTCATATCAGTGAAGAATTAATATAAGTATTGGCATATTAGTGATAACATATTATCCCTAGACATATTCATATTCTTAATTTCATGATAGATAAATCCAAACCATATTCTCTTATAAGTTGCTTACAGTATAGTAGCTACTTTTTACCTTGAATTTAAGGAAAAGTATGAGATAATAGCAAATTTTCGAATTGACTAAAAATGCTGTTTCGATACTGTCCCACAGGCCAATCTACCTGCCTTGCTACGCCACTTATAAAACCCAAATCCCAAAGCATTAAACAGGCAATAAGAGATATGTTAGTAAAATTAGCTTCTGCACACATTCAACTTTTGTTAGAATGTTAGTTTAAAAAAAATCTGAGCTTACCCCAATGTCAAATAATCAGGTATATCTTGTCTCTCATGTCTGTGATAATAACAAATAAAAACAATCATAATTTAACGTAAAAATAATAAATAAAAACTTAATTAAGTATAACAATAAAATATTTTCTTAGGCATAAAATTTACTCACTTGAGTAAAAATTCCGATAGAAATAGATATCCTTGACAAGATCGAAAATCATCAAGAAGTAATTGACTAACTTCACTCGAGTCCTTTAGAAAACAGAATACTGCTACAAACATCTCCACAACCTGAATAAAAAAATATTATAATAAAAATGTATTACCTTTAATAGACTATTTTAATAATAAAAATTGAACGATATATAATACATATTATGTCGAGAGGGTACGCGATAAAAAGGAATAGAAGTGAACAGAATATTCTCGTTTGAGCAGTATATTCGACTCGTTAGATAGAGGTCGCAGGTTCGAATCTCGGGTCGGGCCAAAAACATCAGTTATTGAGTTTTCTATCAAGATAAAATTCTCAATAACAGCCAGGAGACAGGAATTTAGCGGTGTTTCACCCCAATGCCGTTGGGCGCCCGTTCTCGGGAATTCCTTTTACGTCATTGAATCGATTATTTTGTTTGTAGTGATTCTGTCCATTGTGATTATTACGATAGAAAAATCAAAGAACAGTATAACCGGAACAAACTTGTGTCTGAAGTCGAGTCTTTGCTGGACAAAGTCTCGGATTAGAGCGACTAAATCTAGTCCAGTTTAATCCCCAGAAGACGCAAGTTTGCGCGTTTACCGCTAAAAAGAACACCTTTGTCGTATCTCCTCAGTTTCAAGGCACTCCGCTTGTTGCCTCAGCTAGTATCGGAATCCTCGGCGTCGACATATCGAATGATGTGCAGTTTCGTAGTCACTTGGAAGAGAAGGCCAAATTGGCCTCTAAAAAGCTTGGCATGCTCAGCAGGGCGGGATAGTATTTCATGCCGGCACACCGCTTGCAACTTTACAAGGCGCAGGTTCAGCCTCACATGGAATACTGTTCTCATATCTGGGCCGGGGCATCCCAGTGCCAGCTCCTTCCACTTGACCGCATCCAGCGCAGAGCGGCTCGAATCGTCGACGACCGAGTCCTCTCCGATCGGCTCGATTCACTGGCGCTGCTAAGAGATGTTGCATTTCTTTCGCATCTACCATGGGGAGTGCTCTGAGGAATTGTTCGAAATTAATCGCAGCCGCCAAATTTCACGAACGCACATCGTAGCTAAACTCCCGATACCATCCACACTATCTGAATGCTTGGCGGTCCACCACTGTACGTTTTACTAGGACTTTTCTTCTTCGTACGACCTCTCTGTGGAATAGTTTACCACCGGCGATTTTTCCGGACCGATACGACAAGAGTTTACTCCTGGCCGGCAACGCATCTGCAATTCCTTTGGTGTTGCAGTTGTTCATGGGCGGCGGTAGTCACTTACCATCAGGTGAGCCGTATGCTCGTTTGCCCCCTCTCCTATAAAAAAATTGTATTTTGCGTGCGTGTGTGTGCGTGTATAATATATATACACACATATTTAGAACAACGTTTACGTGGTAGAGCCATGCTGCAGCTATATTAATTTTACGTGGTAGAGCCATGTTGCAGCTATATTAAAAGTATAGTTGTAGCACGAATGGGTCGGCTCGACCGGGAAGGACCACGCCTCACAGAATACCAGCGTAAAATAGCAGCTTAATGCTGATGTGTTTCGTATGGTGAGTCTAGAGAACCGGAGACCCTTTTACTGGAAAGATGCATTCTATCTTAGTCCTCACGGCTGACAACGCATCTGCATTTAAATTCGCAAACGAAGATAGATGTAGATGTCTATGGGCCACTGCAACCGCTTAACATCAGGTGGACTGTGCTCGTGCTTTTTAATAGTATATAGTATAAGTTTTATAGTATATATATTATTCTATAAAAAAAACTCATAATATGTAAGTCTACAAAATTAATGATAATTACTGATCTACTATTTTACAAGCTCAAAGAGACACAAACATTCAAAATATCTATGTTTTAGAATATCTTATAGTGCTCGCACATATACTTACAACAGTACAGATATGCACTATCATTTTGTCTCTTGTTTATAATTTACTAAGGGCTCATACGCACCATGCGGTTACCCGCAATGCAAGTAAAAATATATACGTAACATCTATTTTTATGCGCATTGCGATGCGTCTACCCGCAAACTGCTCCGGTTGCTCGGAAGGCTGCGACCCGAATGACAGCCAGCCGGACGGTTGCTACTCGCACTGTTCGGTTCAGTTTGCAGCTGCCCGCCATTGAGTGAGATTGTGTGCACGTGGTACGTTTATGATGGATACTCTGGATTTCGAAAATTTATCATCGAAATCCAGAGTCGATATGACCGCAAATCGCAACGGCTCTTCAACTGCAGGTTGCGGTTGCGAACGCGGCTGACCGCAATCCGGTTACCCGGATTCGCAACCGCATCCTGCGGTCAGCCAGTCGGCTAGCCGCATTGCGGTTACCCACGTAGTGCGTATGAGCCCTTAGTCAGTAAATTATAAATATATATCTAATTCACAAATAAATTACTAAATTTAAATGCTTAACACATTGGTCAGACACAATTTGTTTGTTGTCATGTGCAAACAAATTCTGTGGCCGTAATCATTTACATACCTCCAATGGAGTCAGCTCTGGTATTCTTTGCATATTTTCAATGCAAAGTGCTACACAGCCTTTGTCTGTAAAACAAATCAATAATTGGTTTACAAATATCAAAGTTTGATAAAGGAAATTATAAGTCAGAGAGAGTACGAAACTTACTATGTATATACTGAACTACTGATTGTGTTAGTCCATGTCTAGATAATGTCATCAACACTTCAGCAGCAGATTTCCTCCACATAATGTTATATGGTGCACACCAAGAAGTAATGGCAGAGAATAAGAGACTTAAATCATCCTTCCTTGCAAGTTCTTCGCATGGGAATGGATGGCTGCATAGCCTCACAAGTACCTGATAGTCAATAATATAAGATTTATTTTGTTTATTATGAATCTAGGATCTAGGATTAACGTGAACTTTTGCTCTAAGTTATAAATATGGAATATGATCAACATTGAAATAACATAAATCCCAAATTAAAGATTTAAAAAATGGTCATACATTTGCAAAAAGTAACATAAGACGAAATAAATACAGATAAAAATATACCTGTACAAATATCTTCTGTAAAAGGATCCTTCTCTCTCTAGGTGTGAAATCACTATTTTCATCCTGAACATCAGCCTCGGCATCAGGAATTTCAGGAAGATCAAAAAACAAATATAGACATTTTACTAAGGTTGATGGTATTGCTGCTGTTGTCATCACCTAAAACATGAATATTTTAATTTTAACTATACATGAATCAATAAACCGAAAAATTTAACTTTTAATAAAAAGTAAAAGCATTAAAGAATGAAATTATTTCCATAGAGTTTATGTGTGTATGTATGTAAAAAGGAATTTTAAGTTATTTAAAAATATTTTAATACGAGATTTGCTATTGAATGTTAGTTTTGAATAACATCTCTTTATACATCTAAGTTGTCACATTATTTAGAAATAAAATAAAAGTAATAAGGAAATGTGAGATACGATAATAACAACAAAATCTAATACACCAGTTAAAGGTTAACTAATGCAGGCACATTCACTATACTCATACCAATGCATTTTGTAGTTTAATGTTGCAAAAATGAAATTTTTTTATTTAAACCAATTGTAAATGGCATAGTGCAACACCGGCTACCGGCGCGGCGCGGCGGACCGGAGTAGCCATAGTTTTTTTGCCGATACAAAACTATCTGTCATTTTATGCGGGGGAAATCTGTCTAAAAACAATCGTCTGTCATTACGAAACTCACACATAACAGGTAAAACAATAAACTTGCAATAAACTAACAATTTCACACAAACATAGATACATTATAACAGTATCGCTCGATGACAGCGAAAACTCGGATACAGACTCGGATCAGTCGCTCGACCGTTCTGGCATAATGGGCGAGCGGCTTGTGTTGGTAAATAAATCCGAAACAACACGACCGTTATTTTGATATAATTTTTAAGTTTAAAAAGAAGTAAATAATAATAAAGTGACTAGAAATTATTTATATATGAAAAGTAAATCCATCTTTTTGTAAATTTGACGTGGCAGATCTCTTTTTGCATCAACAACTGAACAATTCGGCATTTTTGTAGGACGACGATTCAGCCGCGCAACTAGATTTAGTCTAGTGAGTAATGCGGCTGAACTAGTTCTATTGTAGGACGGCGTGGACTTATACTTTGACTGAGGGGAACAACTGCGTATGGCTACTCCCCTCCGACACGCCGGTGGCCCATGTTGCTCTATGGTAAATGGCATGTTTTTTTAAACCGGTCTGAAGATGGGTGGTCTGTGTATGAAATAAAAAATTACGATATTTGTACATTATTGCTCTTATACTGAAACGCAAATTATTTCTTCTACTCCACTTAAACGTCCATAGCTGGAAAAATCCGCTCAGCCCCTATCGATAGTCTTACTCTTAAAGGCTTTCTACCTCGTTGGTCTAGTAGTCGCAAGCGCGACTTGTAATCATGAGGTCTCGGGTTCGAATCCCAGTTAAGGATAAAATCATTAGGAGTTTTCTGTCGAGAAATTCTCAGTAGGAGTCCGCAGTCAGGAACTTGACAGTGTTTCACCCCCGTCTCGAGAAGTACGTAAAGCCGGTGGTCCTGCGCCTGATCTCTCTCTGATCATGTCGGCTTGCCGCCTTGTCGGAGAGTGAGAGTGAGGAATTAATGAATGCTGGTTCGAGCTCCCGATGTCCCCGCTATGAGCCAACTTCGCGTCCCTATATTGCTGACGCTAACGCCTGAAATTATTTTTTTTAAGTAGGGCGTTCCCAAAGCATTTAAATAATATGGATGCTCAAACGCCTATTAAAAAAGACGGAGAGGTGTCAGAGGTGATTACCAGAGGCACTAACAAATTTATTTTGAATTGGTACTGGGACCTGTCTTCTCTTGACACATACGGATTTTCTAATTGCCAACTATGTAAATTATGCAAATTCAAGTAGCCGTCCTTTCTGCAGGCTGACTCATCACTCCATAACACCTTATTAAAAGTTTGGGTCCTCCCGACGCATTTCGCCATGCGGCGGCAGAATTAATCTCTCGGCAGGTAGTCTCTAGTTAAAAGAGTTTGCACGCGTCGTACGTGAAATGGATGGTATCCATACCTCTTAAGTACTGAATGAACAGTGGACTTCGGTATCCCTGTGCGCCGTTGTATCGCCCTAACCGAAGTTGTCGGGTCTTGTTCTCGTTCCTGAAGCACTATGTCTTCTTCAACAACTTGAGGCCGTCCACCGCCACGTTGACCAGGAGTCTGCCTTCCATGTGGGAGTTATGCACTCTGGTAAACATTTCATGGTGTGGATGTCTCCTATCGGAAACCTTTCCCTGTAGAGGGTGGCAGCAGCTCAGGAACTTTGGCCAGCTTCTCCGTAAATAAGGTGCATCTCAGCATACTCTCGCTGCGTATAAGCAGGAAAACGCGGCGGTTGGCCATGTTATAAAACACAAAAGTCCAGGTGGTCGCCAAGTCGTCGTAGTGATCACAATAAAAATCCAAATCGTAAGGCAAACAAAGTCCGGGGTCCAAGGCACAAAACAGTCGTCAGTACGGAACAATAATTTGTGAACACAGAGATGCGTTGCGCACGGTTTAAGGTAGCGTACTGACAAGTGTCGCAAATAAGGTTGAGAGTGAGACACAAAATCACAATGCAAGAAAGAGCGGGATAGCACATGCGCTTCTTTTGTTAGATAGTAACCGGTCGGTCGGGTCGGTCGGCGAGCAGGTAAAACCTTTAGTCATTACGCGTGCATGTCGCATTTTACGTGTCACAACTAGTTTTATAATAATTCGCGTAAATGAGCAGCTATTACTTATTCTCAGTGGTTTTGTCAAAATTACGTTAATTACATTTTCAACAAAATCAGCTTCTCTGGAACTAAAATAGCATTTTTTTGTATTTTTTTAATGAAAATGCACTAGTATTGTATCTTTCCTAAATCACCATTAAACAAGCTATTTTTTAAGTTTGTTGTACAAAACTGCCACATACATTTTTTTTTCACCACTGTAGGTTAAACTTAAGTGATAAGAAAATAGTTCTGTGCAAATTTAAACAAAAAATAGTATTTCTTGAAAACATTCTTGTCTTTGATAGAAAAAAGACTTATCAATGAGTAAAGTAACTATTCACGAATAATTTGATGTAAAAAAAAAGTACTAGAAAAGGATTTTTTCATTACGAGATGCTTAAAAATCTGTTTCAAGGTAGAGATTTTTCGGTATTTCGGAAAATTTTTTAAAACTGTAAATCCGTAAGATTTTGCTGAACATATATTGTGTTGTATTGATAGGTAGTGACCCTAGCTATCACCCCTGCAGTATGTCGTGCTATTTACTGGACATCCTGTATACCGATTTTAAGTGTTTGATAGGGTCCCACATGCTATATTGATTCGAAAGTTAGCTGCCTATGGTATTACTGGTAGTTTGTTGAGTTGGCTAAAATCATATTTAAATGACCAAGCGTTTTTTGTAGTAGTGAATGGATATCAGTCAGGATTGAAAAACATTAATTCCGGTGTGCCCCAAGGGTCACATCTCGGACCGATTCTGTTTGGAGTGTTCGTTAATGAAATTCCAGAATTGATGAAAAGTTCTCATGTGTACTTGTATGCAGATGATTTAAGAATTTGCAAGATGATTACGGAAGAGAGTGATTCAGTGAAGCTACAGAATTATTAAGATCAATTGGTAGAATGGTGCAAAGTAAATCGTATGGACTTAAACATTAGTAAATGTTTTTATGTGCAATACGCGAGAAAAAGTAACACTATCGATTATAGCTATCAGATTGGAGATAATAATATACAGCAGTTAGACCAAATTAGAGACCTAGGGGTTATTTCCGATAAAAAATTAACTTTTGTGCCTCACATTGAAAACATTACTAAACGTGCATCTAGGATGATGGGTTTTGTAATAAGAAATATCAAAGTCTTTCGAAGCTCTAAAATTAAAATTATTTTGTTTAACAGTTTGGTAAGAAATATATTAGAATACTGTGCTGTAGTCTGGAGACCTCATTATGCTACACATTCACTGAGAATCGAGCAGATCCAAAAAAGATTCTTATGACATTTGTCTTACGCATGTGGGTTTAGAAGTTATAAGAAGCGTGTATCATATGAAAATAACTTGGTCTATTTCAAAATGATTTCTCGAGAAAACCGCAGGGATATTATGGATTTAAGTTTTGCTTCGAAAATTATTAGTGGTGTTATTGAATGTCCTGAAATTTTAAGTAAATTTAATCTGTGCGTTTCCTCTCGCTATCCGCGTTTTGCTCCTAAGATTTTTTTTTGGCTCCAATTCTCCAATTGCTAGAATGAGTAAAATTGTTAACAAATTTAACGAAACAATCGATATATTTTTCGACCCTGCTAACAAGCTCCGTCGCACATTAAGAGACCATCTTTTGTAATATTCTATAAAACATTTTCTTTTCTTTCTGCTCTATATATTTTTAGTACTGTATATCGTTATCAATTATTTATTTTTTTGTCCTAGAAATAAAGTTACACAGTGCTGAGATAGTTATTTGCATGTGGTATTTGCCTGTAATTATTTGTACATTTTAGTTCTTATCGGTTAATTGTATTTAAATAGCATGTAAGGAATGATACAAATGTTGGTGGATCAATAAACAAAAAAAAAATAGTTATCGAATTTTGCTTTTTTCTTCATTATACTTATTTCATAATAATTAATTATAAACTCAAACTAATTACTTTATAATATATTATTTTCATAATGATTTAAATAATTATTGAGTTGCTTTCATACCTGTATTAAGGATTGATCGCCTGCAGCTAAAAGATTCAATGTTGATAGTAGCATCCATCCATTACTAGATTCCTCCGAATTCTCTATTTCTAAAAACTTTGCGATAGCGCAACTTGCAGCGACAGTGCTTTGATTGCTAGCTCTTTTTCTTATTTCTGAGACCATAAGTTTCGAAACTTGTTGACAAAATGATAGAATATCCCAAAATTTTTCATTCATTTCACTTGAAGGACTGGTTCCAAACACCTGTGTTAAAAAATCAGTATTTATATTATTAAACTGCTTGATGGCTCTTCCCTTTACAAGGAGGATTGCTACAATTGCCATGCTTGACTGGTAATAGCAGAACCTGATATCTTGCAACTTTCTTTCTATAACTAAATTGTGATATTATAAATCTATCACATCTATCACAAGGAAATATATTAGTCTTGTTTTTTCTATAGTCATCTTATAACCTTATATAACACTCAAAAAATGAAATAAGAGTGATGGATTTTATATAAAACTCATACATAACACTCAACTTAGGCAGTGTAAAAAAAATTACAAATAGTAAGGATACATACATAAACACTCACGCCTGTCACCCAGAGGGGTAGGCAGAGACCATGGACTTCCATTTAGCACGATCCTGACACACCTCTCTCGCCTCCTCCACATCCATATACCTACGCATACATGCTCGTCAGTTAAGGGTACTCTTAATTTGGCCCATTTTCAATATATCACCAATTTGGTCGATAAATTTTCGCCTAGGGCGTCCCTTCCAGACTCTGCCGTTCACCTCTGCCACATAAATTTGCTTTGTCACTCTTTCCTCATTCATTCTACATGACCAAACCACCGAAGCATTCCTTTCTTAATCCTGGTCACAACATCATCTTGCAAACCACATTCTTCTCTTATCACACAATTTATCACTCTGTCATTTAGATTCAGCCCTAACATACTCTTTCTTTCTTTCTTTTTCTTTTTGTGGTGGTTTGGTAAAATTCGCCAATGACATATTGAGTGGAAAATGAAAGCTTATGAGTTTAATTAAAATAAGAGTCTGTGATAATACAAGGATTTAGTTTTTCTCCTAGAATTTTGACAAATCTATCTGTTGAATTACCTAGAACAAATGACAAACACATGTGTTAGAATATTCATGTTATTAGTATTAATAAAATCACATAAAATATACACAAAAGGAGTACTTGTATATGTTAAAAGAGAATTAAAATCTATAGGTCGAGGAATATACGGAGGAAGGTAATCATAAAGGGAGGAGGATAGTTTGGGACAATTGAAAAAAATATGGTTTGTGGAGCCTCCATCTAAGCCACATTCACACAATGAGCTATCCCTAACTCTGATTTTTGCCAGATGTACATGTGTACAGGCATGTCCAATTCTCAATCTACAGATGATTGAAGATGCATGTTTATTTGCTTTGTTAAATTTAAAAAACCAAGGCTTGGGAGGAATAACCTCTTGGATGGCAGCATAGTGCTTATCCTTAACATTTTGGATAGTCCCCACAATTTATTCCAATTTTCATTCAGTTTTCTTTTAGCTAGCAAAATTAGGTCATGTGAGTAAATTAAATTTTGTAGAATGCCATTAGCAATCGCATTTTTAGCGAGAACATCAGCTGTTTCGTTTCCATAGATACCACTGTGGCCAGGGATCCAGGCTACTGAAACATGGATTCCTTTAAAATGGCATCTGAATAGGGTATTTTTATTTTGAGAATTAGTGGAAATTTATGTTTGTTATGGAATTGATTGGACAAAATAGCTAACAAGCAACTCTTTGAATCTGTGAAAAGAACTGTTTTATTAAGATTATGTGACTTGACATATAACAAAGCTTCACTGATTGCAGTTGCTTCACCAGTAAAAGTGGAGGATAGTGAGGGGCATTTAAAGTTAAGAATGATTTTGAACTTAGGAATCCAAACAGTAGCTCCAGTATAGTCTTCAGACTCAGTCAGACTCTTTGGAAGCGTCTGTGTACATGACAAGCCAATCTTTAAAGGTTTTTTCTACAATTTCATTTAATTTTAAATTTGCCATTGGAGAATCCTTTTCTATACCTAAATCTAGATGAATATCAGGTTGGTAAACAATTGCCTCGTAAGGAGCATCAAAAAGTGGATTTATTGCACATTGAAAGATTGGGTAAGGAAGCTGAAGAAAAATTACAAAACTTTTAAACAAGCAGAGAGAGTCCTTATGGGTCTAGAAACGGCCATATTCTCTGAAAGAAGATGCAATTTAGGAATTAGGGGATGATCTGAAAGCTGGCAGATCTTAAATATAAATCTGTCTGAAAGGTATTGTCTTCTCAATCTTAAAAGAGGATCTACACACTCAACCTGAAGAACATTTATTGGTGAGGATTTCATTGCCCCTGTAATAATGCAAAGGCATTTGGATTGAATTTTGTCCATTACTCTCAGGGATGATTTATTGCAAGGCTCCAAAAGAAAACATCCATAGTCAAGGTGGCTTCGTATTAAAGCATTGTACAGTACATTATAATTTCTGAGAAAAAGGATGGGACCCCCACCAAACACCAGACAAAGACCTAAGGATATTTATATTTTTTTCGCATTTTTGTGTTATATATTCAATGTGGTGACTGAAGGACAATTTCCAATCGAGGACAACTCCCAAAAATTTGACATTAACTCTAACTAGAATAGGTTGATTATCATAAACAACAGATATATCGGGAACTTGCCATTGACGAGAAAAGATCACCACACTGCTTTTGGCCACAGATAAGGAGAGGCCATGATTTGTTAACCATTCTTGTAAATAATTCATGGATGAGTTTAGAAGGGAACATCCCACTGTGAAGTTGTCTAAAGAGATGTATAGAGCTAAATCGTCTGCATATTGAAGGACATTACAAAAAGAATTGAATTTACTGAAAGTTCTAAATCATGTGTATATATAGAATAAAGGAGAGGACTAAGCACTGAGCCTTGTGGAAGTCCTTTCCATATAGTTTTTGGAGGAAGCAGGAAATTTTGAACATTTATAGATATGGATATAGGAGAAAGTAAGAGACGTAATTGACTATCCTCACTGGAATGCTCAGATTAACACGTTGCCTGCCATATGGAAATCCGAATATATTTGCGTTTTTCATCAGTTGTTTAAATGACGTGAAACGACTTATTTATAAGATTTCTATACATAATATATGTTTATATACATTTTTTGTATATTATGTGCTGTTTTTAGTCCGCCGGTCATTTACACCCGGCGCG
The DNA here is from genome assembly GCA_029286625.1 of Parnassius orleans. Lineage (NCBI taxonomy): Eukaryota > Metazoa > Arthropoda > Insecta > Lepidoptera > Papilionidae > Parnassius > Parnassius orleans. The sequence continues at coordinate 2,455,134 of JAGSMP010000032.1, forward strand.
GCGCAAATGTAATTTTTTTTTCATTGGAGCCATGCCGGTCAAATCGCCGGTCATCCTTGTAAATCGCGTAAAAATTCCCGCCAAAACCATCCTGCGCCCGAGCGAGCGCGCTACTGATGAGTGACGTATAAAGAAATATTAGGATAGTGCATGCTGCGTCCCTTCCCCGCTGCCCCCGCATGACATTTCTTCCGCGTCCTGTGCGAATAATGTTTTTGTAATTGAAGGTAAACAACTCAGTGCAAAGTTTTATTTGTCATAGGTCGGAGTGCGCGCTAAATGGTCACGTAATATTCTAGTTTATTGTTATTACTTTATATCAAAGCTATAAATGAACATGTTGTTTGACGAATTGGATCTAACTTTAGATGATTTTCGTGAAATAGAACATATTGAATCCCAATTTCGTGAGACGGAGAGTCATTCAAGTGATAATGAAGAGGTTATTCGGTTTCCAAATCGTCGTGCAAGGAAGCGCTGCATAGTGCCATCTGATACTGAAGACGAAGAAGTCCTTGTACCCTCACCGTCAGTCTGGTTACACTCCAAATACGGAATGGCATGAACCACAAGGTAAACAACCTAAGATAATACCTTACACTGAAATTTCTGGTTTGAAGCCGATGCATTTGCGACACGCTTTAGCTGGCGGTCAACCTGGTGATTTTTATAATTTGATGGTACCAGAGGCTCTGTTAGAAGATATAGCTAGACAGACCAATATTTTTGCCGCGCAAGTTTTATCTAAAAGTCGATTATCGCGGCAATCCAGGCTACACTTGTGGAAGGACACTGATAAAACAGAAATCAAGAAGTTTTTTGGTCTTATAATTTGGATGGGTTTGGTGAAATTACCAAAACTGGCACTATATTGGTCTAATAACCCAATGTACGCACAACCGTTCGCTAAAAATATTATGAGCCGCAACAGGTTTGAAATATTATTGAGGATGTTGCATTTTTCTAATAACGAGGAGGCTCGTGAAAATGATCGTTTATGGAAAATAAGCAATCTTCTAAGTACCTTGAATGCTAATTTTGCTTACCACTATACACTTAATGAATATCTTTGTGTGGATGAGAGCATGATTCCATTTCATGGTAGAGTAATCTTTAGACAATATAATAAGCAAAAACGCCATAAATATGGTATCAAACTATTTAAATTATGTACTGTTCCCGGATACACTTGGAAAATTGAGGTTTATTCTGGAAAACAACTTGATCCTGCTTTTTCTACACCGACAAATGTGGTGCTCAGACTGTGTGAGGATTTACTAGGAAAGGGCTATTCTGTATTTGTAGACAATTGGTACACAAGTTTGGATTTGGCAGAAAAGTTAATTGACAATGAGACACATCTTATTGGTACTCTACGCAAAAACAGAAAGTACTTACCGAAATATGTGATGGAAGCCCAATTAAAGCCTGGTGAGTTTGCAGCCAAAGAAAACAGTAAGGGAATTACAGTTATGAAATGGAGGGACAAACGTGAAGTTTGTCTACTGTCAACTAAACACTCTATAGGATTTATAAAAACTAAAAATAAGAGAGGAATAGAGGTGATTAAGCCGGAGATAATTATGGATTATAATAAAGCTAAGGCAGCAGTAGACCTCTCGGATCAAATGACAGCGTATTCTTCTCCGCTTCGAAAGTCTATCAAGTGGTACAAGAAGTTGGCCTTAGAACTGCTTCTAAACACAGCTGTAGTAAATGCTCGGGTTTTATATGAAGCTACAACAAAAAAGAAGATACCTATTATTGAATTTAGACGAAAACTGTCACAACAAATGATTGACTCAAACCCACGTGATGGAGCTAACATTCCATGTAGGCCAAAGAGAATAAAACATTATCTTGTAAAAGCAGACGGAAAGGCTGCGACGACAAGAAAATTTTGTGTAGGTTGTTACAAAATTAATTCACAAACGCATGGAAGAAAAATTGCCAAAAACAAAACCAAAAAGGTTACGACATTTTGTTCAGTTTGCCCAGACAAGCCATATTTGTGCAGATTGTGTTTTGATAAAAAACATTAGTTTTCTGTTTGTTTTTTAAGTTTAAATTACTTTGATCTCAACACAAAATAATGTGTCTCTAAATAACACTAGTCTTTGATTTATAATAATAAAAATATTTTAAAAAGTATACTGTCTTTAATTTACATCATAATTTTGTTTGACTGGCTACAAAAACATTCATACAACCAAAAAATTATAAAAATATTTTGAGGCCAAGTTATCTAAAGTGATCATTGGGGCCACGCCGGCCACTTGTAATGGTATTTTACGTTACACGCATGACCAACAGCAAGCAAAAGGTGTTCAAGTTCACCTTAGTTGTGCCGGTCATTTAAGCCCCCCATAGCCCCAACGCTTCTACCAAGTGCCGGTCATTTTGACCCCCAATGGCAGCCAACGTGTTAAGCATTTTCAGCATGAGCACAGGAAGAAGCACATTATCATATGCAGACGAAATATCCAAGAAAACTCCTATGAGAAATTCATGTCTTGAAAAAGCAATATGGATATCTGTGACCAAAGTACTAAGGCTATCCATGGTACTTAAGCCTTTTCGGAAACTGAATTGGCTTTTAGTTAAAACATTATTCCTTTCCAAAAACCATTCCAAGCGATTTTTTTATTAGATGTTCCAAGATTTTTGCTATAGTACATGAAAGGGCAATAAGTCATACTCAGTAAGGATACATTTTTCATTATAATGTAATGTGTTAAATATATGTAAGTGTGTTAGAACAAATATAATTAATCAAACAAATATAAAAGTCCAGTGAAATGTATTATGAATGTGGTAATAAACAAATCCTTACCTTGCAAAAAAGAGGTAGCATGTTGTACAATTTATCATCTTTTTCGCTTTCAGTGAGCGACTGAGATGGATGAGTGTATTCTGCGAACAATTTCTTTAAGTGCATAAGTCCAAGTTGTACGTGTGATGAAGAGTTGGGGCTCTCCGAAGTTTCTGAAGATGTAGAGCCGGAAGCTCCTCGTAATTTTCGCATTAAATTCATTGTGGTTGTTTAAAATGTGATGGGTATTAAAAACATTGTCTTTTGATTGCAGATTTTTTGTGCAAGGTGCATAACGAATTTGACAAATTATTAAAAAAAAGCTATCTCACGTTGCTATACATTATGTACTGTATATAAGACACTTTAATTTAATTTGCATACATTATGTGAACATTTATAAATATTTTGTATTTTTATTTTTTCCAGTTAAAAGCGTTTTTTACTGCACGCCTACATTGACATTCTGATTTCTGTTTCTGTCAAGTTTTTTTTTAAACTGGCTTTACGGCTCTGGATTCTAGCCATAGACTTAGGATATACTAGCGTATAGATAGACCAATATAGTGTGCAAGGGAGAAGAAAATTCCTTATGGCAAAAATGCAAGATAGAAAAGGATACCAAATCTCATGACTCTGTAACCGATTTTGAATGACAGGTCGGCACAATTCGGCACGCAAGAAATAGCTCCGAGATATTTTGTAATTTTAAAGTATAATAGTGGTTATTTTTAGAAAGTAACTTTTTTCCAAAATGGTTAATTGTTCCGTGAGTGACTGTGCTGTTAATAATAGAAATAATCCTGATAATTTCACATATCATCATTCAAATTCTCAACACGTCGTCAATGTTATGACGCGTTTATTTTTGGTTAAAATTTATGTTACATACTGTTTAAAATATAGAATATATTCAATTATTTTGTTAATTTTGATATTTTGCAAAGAAAAAAGTCATGTTGTTGATAATTTGCATGAATTTGGTAAATACATTTTATACAAAATATTTTACATGTACGCTAGGATTGACTCAACTATATTAAAATTAATGTTGATATTTATCTTGAATAATTATAATAAATCGATAGACTTGCTTACACAACAAGAAAATAAACTCGGTTTGCGTTCTAAAATGTAATTTTATTTTGCCGTTTTCAAACAGATTCTACGGATTCTAAAATTAGAAAAAGTGGTTAAGGTTCATTGGACGGGTTGGTTGGAATGCAAAGAAGAACTCAACAATTTTCAGCAAACATTTTCTTGGGAAGTATAAAAGAAAAAGTAGAATAAAAACAATTTTATTAAAATGAGTCATTTCTACATTATTTGTACCAGTAAGTAAAATATTGTTATAATAAGACTTCAAAATATAACTTTCAAAACTTTAGATAAATATAGAGACAGATTTTCATACATTATAAAACTGTAGTACATTAAAGACAAAAAAAATCTTGAGATTATCCTCTTTAAGCCATTATGAACCCAACTAAGTATCTATTTATCAACCAAAATAAATGTATAACCTTGCTTAACTAACCGCACAGCCTCACGGTCACACTAGTACAATATTCATAGCATTATGCTATTTTCCCCAAGGGGTTGAGCGGAGCTTCGGAACTTCGGATTATATTCCCAAATCATAACGATAAAACTCTTAGCGTAGTTAGGTATAGATATTTAGTAATGCTCCTCAAGCGCTACTAGACGACCGCGCATTAGACGTGATAGTATAAATTCCATAGTATTTGATACTCACAACGGTCAATGCCCGATTCATGCTTGATGGCCAACGACATTGTCGCGAGGGCTTAAATAGCGTGGTTCATCCCCTACAGCGTTAGTCGTAGAGAAGAGGAACTCGTGGTTAAGTAATAGCTGCGAAGATCAATAGATCTGCGAAATTAAGTTGCACTTGCCGCGGTCAGTCAATGAATGAGTGACCATTTTCTTAACATACCGAGATTGAGAGAATAGAGAGTGCATCTGTACCCTCAGACACTTAGTGCACTTTACTGTGTTAAGATCATTATGTTTTTAAAATTCATACAGCTAAAATGATAATAAGTTTATTATTACTTTATACTTTTCAGGGACAGATGAAAGAATATAAACATGAAGCATGATGAAGTCTCATAAACATATTGGCCTTTAAACAGAGCAATCTTAATTAACTGATTCCTACAAGTTTTCTTCCTTAAATAATTAAGTTTACATTCATACTTAAGTCGAATGTGAAAATAAACTTCTATAATCTATTTAATTATTAAATGTTTGTAATTATCACAAATAATACTTATATGAAAAATAAAGCAGCCATTATGTACTCCGTGTCCCCGTTTTTGTTTCCCCATCAAAACATTTTATAAAATATATAAAATATAAATAGCTATATACTTAGTTATGTATCTACCTATTTATATTAACAATTTTTTTTATAGGATAGGGTGACAAACGAGCACACAGTCCACCTGATGGTAAGTGGTTGCTGTGACCTTTATTGAGGATAGATGTAGATGTCTATACATCCATCCTCAATAAAGAATCAAAATGTAGATGCGTTGTCACCCGTGAGGACTAAGATGGAATGCCTCTTTTCCAGTAAAAAGGGTCTCCTGTTCTCTACACTCACCATACGAAACATAGCAGCATTAAGCTGCTATTTTACGCTGGTATTCTGTGAGAGCGTGGGCCTTCCTCGGTCGAGTCGACCCATTCGTGCTACAACTATACTACTAATATAGCTGCAGCATAGCTCTACCACGTATAAAATATGTTAAAAAATAAATTCCGGGGAAACTGCCCACGGCAGTAAATATTTTTCTCCAAAGATCATAGCTCGAAAATACAACATTCTGATCTGATTATTGGGGAGTTTTTTTAAGTTTTTCGATAAAGTCACCTGGGATTTTATACATTTGAATTAAAATACAACAAAAGGCAGGTAGGTTAAGCTTTTTGCCAGGATTATGTTATATGAATATTTTTTAATTATTTTAGAACTATCATGGTAAAATTCAGTTAATTTTTGAAGTTATTCAACTTCATGCACTAAACAATTTTTTATAATCTGTTTACCGCTTCCTTAACAATCATTTTCGGTAGTCCTTTTAAGTTAAATATACATCACTAGCTAACGCACACAATGACAAATCAAAATTGGTCACGCGTTTTCGGGCTGTCAGGTGGTCTATACGCCAGTATATTCTAAGTCTATGATTCTAGCCCTTCTGAGCCTGAATTTACAATGTTTAATTATCCTTCATAATACTGGTAAACTGCTTCACAATATGTTGATGCGTCACATTGTGCAACCCTTGGGAGATTTTGACGGCAACTTGAGCCAGCAGACAGCTGACAGTTGGTGATGGTATCTCAAAGCGTCTAAGCAGACAGACACCTTATCTTAAGAATCACATCACCATCAGAGCATTTGTTTCACCGTTTCCACTAATAGTTCACATGCGTAGACACTTAATACATAAAATCGCACCACTTTTACATATCATAATCCACTTCAAACCATTATTTAAACAATAATACAGGAGCAGCAAACCGCCGCCGGTCAAGTTCCCGCCAAAACTTGTTGCGGTCAAAGAGAATATAATCACTACGTTTAATCATGATGTACAAAGAGTATATGGAGTATATTACAATTTACAAATCACTATTCCATACTCCTAATGATGTACTATGGTCGGGTTCGCGGTAAAAGTATTATGTCCTGTGACTGGTGACTGCTGTATTACTTGTGGTTTCAGTTTATACAAAGGTACTCTGTGACTTGTGGCTGGAACAAAGGTATGATAATTTGTCTAAGTGTGTATTACATAGAATAATGTGTACCGATAAAGAAAGGGATTAGAAATGGCGGATCATCGAGAGAGAGTGATGGGTGTTGAATGAACGAACTAGTTAATTCGACCGTCGACGCACTGTGAACGAGTAGAAGGTTTACGAACAATGGACTAGGCGAATCCGTAGACGGCTAAATTGAAACTCCATAACATTCATTTCGACTAGCACCGTGACGACCGACCCGAGAACGTGGGCGGATAATATTAGTTCGTATTATGTTCGTTAAAATTACATAATTGCACAAACAAATTAGAACTCTAAATGTAGACAGCGTAGGAGTATAAATAGCAGTTTATTATTATGTTAGGTGAAGAAAAGGATGCTGTCAAGGTCGCGTGTGCAAAAGAGAAGGGCGACTTAATAATAGACGACTTAATACATCATGCCGTTACACTAGTCTACGGTCTACGTATGTCGACTATGTCGAGCCATAGACGACGTCGCGGAGTTTAAATTTAAACGTCTGCAAAACCAAGTTGACGCGTAAACTAGTTGACAAATTTAACTAGTTGATCGATTGGTCGATGAACGAAAATGGACGGTCTAGTTTCGTTAACGACAAATACGTCGACGACCCATCGCTATCATCGAGCCTGTACCATCCACATGCACAGTACCAATAGCGAAAACCCGCTAATTACGGTATATTCTTATAACTTTATATTATTCGGTTAGCTGGAAATTTTTTATTAATGGAAAAATATTTGAACATAATTGTATTTGCAAGTAGAAACATTAATTTTAAAATAACATTAATAATTATCGACCCGCTCTGGCTTCGCCTGGGTGAGATCTAATTGACGACTTAAGATAATCATTAAAGACGATTTATTTTATGTTATCAATATTTTTATTTTATCAATAGGTCTAAATTACTTCTGATATTACTCTCTATTCGTTCGTCAAGTTTTATTACAATCGGTTCAGTCATTCCGAAGATTAGCTCGGACAGACAGGCAAACGAAAATTTTAAAATGGTTGCTCATGTCTCAATGGCATGTAAATATTTTATTCAAAAATATTAACAAACAAAATCAACAATAATTACGAAGAAAACTCTCTGAACGCGTCATAGATCACAAATTAGTAAAACCGTATCGTACTTTTTTGTGTAGTTTATGGCATTTTATCATTGATTCCAATGAGAAGTTGGACTGAAGATAAAGAACGTACGAAAAACGCATATCGCAATGTATTTTTTGCAGTCTTTACGCCGAATAGAGGCGACGCCATTTTCAATCCCATTTTTTAAACGCAAAGGTAATATTACTATCCAAGACCAAAATTAATATACTCCATTGCATGTACTGATGTACACTGTGATTCGTCTAGAAATTTTTATACCCTCTAAACGTAGTGATTTTTAAGTTCTTTGATACTCTTTGTTATGATAATCTGTATCCCGTACAACATATTCACAGATTAGTAGATAATTGATAGAGATACGATGATGATGATAGAGATACGTACGTAATTATCGACGTATACATGAATCCTACTCATTGTAGTTTTGCTTTGTGCGTAGTGCATGACGTTGGCAGGACGTACAGCAAGATGGACCGTGAATAAGGCGCTTTAGTATGCAGCAAGCTAGACTTAGGATGTATCCCTTAAAGGGTATATCACGTAGTGTTTATATAGGTACTCATTGCAGTATAGGTACTGTACTCACATATACTACTAGACATGTATGATAATATCATTTAATTTATAAGAAATCTGAGAAGCATATAATCACAAGCTAATATGGAACTTTCACCGTTAGAATTTTATCTGTGGGGTGAAATAAAGAGTCGTGTTTACGTCAAAGAGTCCCAAATTTATGAAGACCGCCACAGTAAAATTATTGCTGCGTTCACGGAAGTGAAAAGTGCTCAAGCACAGATAATAAGTGTAAAAAATAATTTGAGAAAACGTCCTCGTCTATGCATAGAGAGAAATGAATTCCATTTTGAGGTACCATTATTAGTTGTTGGGACTACTGGCGTAATTTATTTATAAATAGTTTAATCCAATCTTTGAAATACGCCATAATAATAACAGTCGTCGATTACGTCGTTGATAAGCAAAAATATATTTTTTAATTTTATTAATTACGGCGATCCTAAGCTCGTTAAAAGTGTGAAGAGAAAATTGGAATCATAATTCGCGTCGTATAGTAATTAACTAAAGCATTAGAAGTAAGCGTGTCATTAAGAAAGTAAACAGTTGGCAAAAACTCGAGAAACGAAAACGTGAATTGAATCGCACAAACGGGAGCGCGCGGACGCGTAGGGATTGCCCATACATTCAATTTCAATTTAAGATAATTTCAAATAAAAGTAGAAGCCTTATTTAGTCGTATTTTCAAAAACTGTACTATCGGTATAGCATTAATAATATATTTGAACTTAAATATAAAATTGGGCTACCTACTCTTTGAAAAATAACCATGTATACATACATACATACATACATATATATATATATATATATATATATATATATATATATATATATGTATATAACTATATATCTTTATAAATATATATATATATATATATATATATATATATATATATATATATATATATATATATATATATATATATATATATATATATATATATATATACATAAAATCCTTTAAAATATTTTTATTCAATGAAACCCAGCAGTTCGAATGGCAACGCCTGCAACATCAGATCGATTGGCAGGGGCATTATCATGATAAAAAGTGCTGGTTTTTTGATTAATGATGCGCGATAATCTTCGGTTTCTCTTTTACTTATTTTACCATTTATACCTTCTGCATCCCAGAAGACAGAGGCCATTCTTTTTTCAGCGGACGCAGATACATTGAATCTCTTGGCAGGCACAGAAGACGGTTTTTTCCACAACTTACTTTGGTTTTTCGTCTCCGCGTCAAAATGATGCATCCACGTTTAATCGACGGCTACGAAACGAGCGCAAAAACAATGTCAAATCTTGCTTCCTTTTGGGCATCTGTTAACATTCGAGGAACTCAGCGCGCGGCCACCTTTTTCAATTTTGAAGTATACGTTAAAATAAACTGAATTGTCCCAGACGAAAGCTTTAGAATCTCAGTTAACCTCTCAGGCCCCGACATTGTATTGAGCCAACCTATTTCAGATTCTAAATGTAATAATTTGGTTACCAAAACCAATTTTTAAACGGACAAAAACAGAAACACCCAGCCTTAAGGCGCCACTAATATATTATGTTTAATTAACTCATGTTCGCAATGTTGTAACAGCAACAGAATAAAATCTATCACATCACGAAATTTAGGGATCACTTATAATTTTTGGGCGGGACACCCACTTTCTTGTTGTCGGCTCCAAGCAACAATGATCAAACAGTAAGGTATTTTACCTTAATCCTCAAGGGTGATACCGTATATCTGTCGCCTTTTTAAGTTAGTTCTAGGGGTCTATGGGCTGCAGTAATCATTTACCATGACTAATATTTCGATGGTAACTTAAATATTAAAAAAAATTACGCGTAACGTTTTTTTTCATGGCCCATTGCCAACAGTGGGAGGAAAGTGTAAGGAGAGGGAAGGGGTAATTTTATTATTTGAAAAATTATTATTGTGTTTACAAAAAGTCATCAAACATCAACATAAACCAATTTATTAAACAAAAGTTGCATAAACTGAAAGCAGCAGTACTGAAAATTACAGATGCTGGCAGCAATTTTATTTGTTTAAATGTCAATATGAATTTTTATTTTGAAATTAATACATAGTATAATCTACATATTGAAGTGTCTGTTTGTAATATCAAAATAACAGCCTTTTACTAAATACATATGAATATATATACGGTATTTATAACAAATAGACAAAAACAATTTTTAAAATGTTTGTCTGTCTGTCTGTTTGTTCCGGCTTATAGCTGGCACTGGCAGATAGCTGATGTTATAAGGAGTAACACAGGCTACTAGGATTCCACGCAAAAAAATTAAAACCCATGAAACAATCGTAATATATACCAAGCGAGCGAGGTCCGGGAAATTTGTATTAAACTTTAACTTAATTTTACATGCATTGTAGTTTATAAAGAAATATATGTTTCCGTTTTAATTTTTATATTGATAGCTAATCGATAATTTTTGCTTTGCATTGTATATCGTTAATCGCCTTTTTTAAATCGATTTAACATTGTTCCATCTCTAGACACGCCAAACTGTAAGCTGTCACCCGCACCGTGCTATAACGCAAAGACTATAGTTACCAAGCCGGCGTCCACCTAGATGACATTCGCATGAGTCCCTACTAGACACTCATGTGCCTAGTGTATATATATATATATATATATATATATAAATATATCAGAATATTATATTCTTGCACAACACGATTGCGCGTCGTGTGATTTTATGAACATTGAAATATGGTTCAAATTCAAATGACACGAATGATTTAGGCAAACACGAGTGATCGGCCAAGCAGACTAGGTAACTATGGCAATACAAGTGGTAAAATTAAAAATTTTGTACAACCGACTTCTATATAAATTATTAAGGATAACTCAAAATCTATTGGTCAGACCTTGATCAAATTTATATGGGACCAAATGAGAAGCACCAACTTTCAAATAAAAAAGAATCATGGAAATCGGTTCACCGAGAAGAAGTTATGAGGTAACACACATAAAATATACTGTTGACCCTAAAGGCCATCCCTGCAATTTCTCGCTAACTTCAAATGCAAAAAGCTTCAAATTTCACCTTTTACGACGTTTTTAAAATAAAAAACGACGTTATTTAAAAAAAAAGCACTTTTTCGAGATTTATTTCGACAACGATGTCGCTTGAACGAATAAACAGATTTTGATGTGGTTTTACAGAAATCGACGTCGTTTTTTTGAATAGAAGAGCTGATTAGATTATAGAAGTGATCAAAACAAGGCTGTCGAAGTAATTCCAAAACAACACTTTTTGAAAATTAAAATAACTCCAATTTTTGAGGTTTTCTTAGAATCTGCTGTGCCAATTCGGTCTAAATTCACAGAAAATCTAAGTTCAGCAAGAGCCTTTCAGATGACGAAAACCGCTTTTCGATCCGACACTCCGTTACAAAGTTATGAGATGTTTACATGTTTACATACACACATACACACACACAAACACACCCACACTCATACACATACATACAGACATACGGACATCATCGCAAAAATAGCCAGATTAGCTTCCAAGGACCTCAAAACGTGAAGATCTGATGAGTTACTCAGCTCAAGTACACGCACTTGAGTACAATATTGAGGTTATGATCTTATTAATAAACATATCTCAAGATGCGGTTTAGGTTTACGATATCAGCTGAGTGCCACACTGATTAATAAACGAAACTCGACTCTCAAGTGTGTATATTTGAGTGCAAGTGACAGAACAGTATTCCCAAGTACAGCGTTTTGAGATACTGTTTTTATGTGTTTATTAATTAGCAACGACCTTGAGATGCTGATTTAGTAATGAGGGCGTATCAAATGATTACGCACTTGAGTTCGTCGTTGAGTAACGTTTATTAATACGCGCCTAACTGGTTGTCAGTTGTCACTTGTCAGTGAGAGTTTAGGCGGGAACTTGACCGGCGGCGGTTTGCTGCTTCTGTATTATTATTTGAATAATGGTTTGAAGTAGATTATGATATGTAAAAGTGGTGCGATTTTATGTATTAAGTGTCTACTCATGTGAACTATTAGTGGAAACGGTGAAACAAGTGCTCTGATGGTGATGTAATTCTCAAGATAAGGTGTCTGTCTGCTTAGACGCTTTGAGATACCATCGCCAACTGTCAGCTGTCTGCTGGCTCAAGTTGCCGTCAAAATCTCCCAAGGGTTGCACAATGTGACGCATCAACATATTGTGAAGCAGTGTACTATAAAGAATAATTATACATTGTAACTTCAGGATCAGAGGGGCTGGAACTCGGAACCGTAAAGCCAGTTATAAAAAAAAACAGTTGACACAAACAACAAATACAAACAATCAAAATCAAATTGTAATATAAATAAGACTTGGCTTTAGCCTTTACGGTTTTTGAAAATATGAAGAATTAAAGAAAATAAGACTTGGCTTCGGCCTTTATGGATTTTGAAGAGACGGAAAGAAGAAAAATAAGACTTGGTTCCGGCCTTTACATCTTAAAATTCTATATATTCAAAATAAAAAAGACAAGGCTGTATGGCTTAGTTCCTTTGCCTGCTCTCTCGAGCGAATAATAAAAACAACAACAACAGTTGTCAACTTGTCATTTGCCAGTGTCAAGTGTGTGATGTGCGAGTGCGAGACAGCAAGATTTTCAAAAAATATTGGGTTTTGTAGTACTTTCTAGTATTCGTAAATGTAATTCTTATCTCTGCTTGTTGCTGTTCTATTTTGTGTTTTTAGGAAAGCATATTTACAACTGGAAAATGCCTGAAAATAAAAATTTGGTGCAATGCTATAATCGTGGATGCGGTAAACTTTTCGACCTCGATAGCAATGATAAAGGTTAGGTCCTTCTGGAACTACTAATTTTGAATATCAACTTATTTACATGTTTTGTCAGCACACTTTCACTAATGTTTGTGTTAATGTTAATTTGTTTCGTGTTTTTGCCAGAACGAAATAGAAACAAAACGTTTTACGAAACAGTATGAATGTTGGTTATATCTACACTCTACAGCATAATCTTTTTAAGGCTGTTGCTAATAGTCCGAAAATCGAATGATAAAAAAAACATGCGTGAGTGTCGTGGAACACTCGGTTGGAACGAAGTTCCTTTCTGTAGTATTTTTTTAAAATATTAGTAATGCTATGAAACATTACTAATATTCCCTTAAACCACTTCTGGTAAGCATAAAATGCTTGTGTTAGAAGTGGTTAACGACTGATGATTTTCAAAATAAGATTAATATGGAAGTGCTGTGCAATAGTTTCCGCAGCTTTTTATAGCAGCAATTTTTTTTGGTAGAATAGACCCTTTTCAGTGTAATTTTGAAATCAGCAAATTGAGCAAAACCATAGGTGCTGAGAAAAAAATTGCCAAAAGCTTCTTTCAGGGTTGGTGGGATAGTGGGAGTAGTGATGAGTCTAAACTTATTTTCAAGCAATAATGAGGTTGATAACATCTTTAAGGTCAAGGTCAACAACTCAGAACTCAAGGTCAAACACTCTGAAAGTCAAATAGTCAAGATCAATTCAAAATATGCTAAAATTTTGGAATACTGTCTTATAACAAGCTCTGAAGACAAGGGCATTTTCGAGGCTTATGTCAAAGGTTAAGGTCAAATAAAAAAGATTAAATTAATCTTAAGTCCATGTCATAGTAAAATCTAAATATTGTAAAAAGGCGTAATCTATGCTATGCGGGGCTCCTATTTCTGTCTGAAGGGCTTAAAGTCACCTAACACAATCTATTCCGATGTAGAAAGGAATGACCTAGGAGTGGAATTTGTACATTATCTGTGGTAAAATAACATATGCTTACGTAAAAATTTTTTTTTAAAACTAGGATTTTTTTTCTCGAAAACTATGAGGCTGCTCATTGTGATTTTTGTTTTAAATCGTTCTACATGAAGAGATCTATACGAAAAAAAATACGACAGCTTCTAAAACGGCGGAAATCTTTGTAAAATGGTGCCGATTAATATTGTTAATTATTAGTTTTTCTATAAATTGTCTCAGTTTTGTAGTGTAGTTCCCAACATGAAAATGAATTTAGAAGGCCTTAAATTTTCAATTTGGAAGTAAGGTAATTAATTATAGTAGAGCGTTGATTATCCGAACGTCGATCAACTGAACAATTGCTTAACCGAACTACTGCCATGTTCAGTACCGATAGCGCTGTACCTCTGCCCACACGCTCAGTCAGCGTCAGCCCTCTGTTACGATCACTTTTGTGTATGAGTTTTGCCCTATTAGCTTACAATTTAAAATGCCTAAATGTAAATGTGTTGTTCTTTCCATGAGAGATAAATACGAGATTAACAAACAATTAGAGGAAGGCGAAACTGCAACCAAGTTATCTAATGAGTTCAAAGTGGCCAAGTCGACAATTACGGATGTAAAAAAAACAAAAGACTTGCTTGTATTCTAATGATGGGTGGACAAGTCGTAAAACTATGAACTTCGCCATGAACACCGATGTCGATGACGCTGTTTACAAGTGGTTTACACAAAAAAGATCACAGGGAGAACCTATCTCTGGTCCCATTCTTTGTGAAAAGGCAAAACAATTTAATGAAAAACTTGGAGGGCCGTCGAACTTTCAAGCAAGCACGAGCTGGTTAAAATGGTTTAAGTCAAGACATGGCATTCGTGAGCTTCAAATACAAGGGGAAAAATTGTCTGCTGATTCTTTCAAAATTAAATTAAGCGACATATTGAAACTAGAAGATTATGCTCTGGAAAACGTTTACAACGCTGATGAAACTGGGCTCAATTGGAAGGCTTTGCCACGAAAAACTCTTGCTTCCCGTCGTGAATTAGCGGCACCTGGTCCTAAAGTAAACAAGGATCGTATAACTGCTCTAGCTTGTGCTAATGCAACTGGTACCCACCGATTGCCTATGCTTGTTATTGGTAAAAGCAAGAAACCGCGTTGTTTCAAACACGTAAATATGTCTGCAATGCCTATGGTTTACACCTCAAAAAAGAGCGCCTGGATGAACAGTTCAATGTTCACGGAATGGTTTATAGAAGTTTTTGTACCCGCTTTAAAAGCCCGTCAACTAAAGAATGGAAAAAGAGAGAAAACTTTATTGCTTCTTGACAATGCACCAACTCATCCATCATGTGACATCCTAAATGAAAAGGATAAATTTATAAAATTTATTTATAAAAATTTCGTGGCTAGACCTTGATCGGAGTAGCTTGGGACTGTTTAAAACAACAGAATTTAAAAAAAAAGCCTGGTAAAAAGTTCTTAAAGTGAAAGTGGAAATGAAGAACAGAATGACATGTCTGAAATGCTAAATATCCTTCAAGAACTCAATTGCCATGAATGTGATGAAGAAGACGTTCAAGAATGACTGTCGACGATGCAGATCCAGGGCACCAAATCTTGCAGGATAGTGAAATTGTAGACTTCGTTGTCGTGAGTGACAAAGCCGATTCCGCCAGCACCTCATCAACTAGTGGTTCAGAATGTGAAGACGAAAATACACCTACTGCTTTTGAAGCAGTAAGTGTATAGCGTTTACTTGCTTAGATACTGCCTCGCGATGTGTGTCTTTCCTAGTGTAGTGTAGTGGTGCTGGGATTAGTGGTGGCGGGGATGGTGCACGCAATTGAGGGAGGTCGGGAGGTGCTCTTCAAACTAGGTAAGACACATCATTTTATTTTATTGAGCGGATATTGGCAAAGTAAATTTTTTCAACTTTAATATAATGGATTTCCGCAAAGTAACACCTGATTCTATTAATTACAAGATGAAAGCGACTAGTATCAGATATCTGTTCTGAAAAAAGTGCGTGACTTAGCTGCGCGTAAGAGGGTAGGTTCGCTTTGACAGACCAAAATTAAGGACTTCTTAAAACTTTAATTTTATAAGCATACTGTATGTTCAATATTGATTATACAATTTTTTTTTGTTTACTAAGCTATCTGTACTTCATTTATATTCCTACTTACAGCTGTAATAAATGAAATTTGTATTACATATAAATATGTTTTATTTGGTACATTGGTACATAAAATAATACAGTTTGATTATCCGAATAAACCGGTTTTCCGAACACCCATTCCCCCAATTAGTTCGGATAATCGACGCTCTACTGTATATGTTAAATAAGGCTACATCTTAACCTTCATTCGCTAACATTACTTAATATGTTCTTTGAAATTTATTTGTTCAATTGTTGGATGAATAGATTATTCCACGAGTTTTATGTAGTTTACAAAAAATTTTTTTTGAATTTCCTAGAATTAATTCAGTGAATCAATCCAAGAACATTTTGAATTGTTGGCAAGGCACCATAAGAAGAATTTTAAGGTGTTCCTTGTTACCCTATACTAGGTTTGGAGGAAATTAGTAGGAAGTGATACTTGTTCCCCCTCCCGCTCCTCCCTCACACTCCCTTCTTGATTGAGTAGATGCAATAATGAAATATCAAAACTTATTTTAAATATAGGTAGAATCTAGGCCTGTGTTGATTTATTATTTGTACTAACCAGGGTTGATTGAGACCCACTGGAAATGTGGTTGGGTCAAAACAATTCAATCGTTTTGATCATTCTTCTGTTGTGGTTGTCGTTTACAATGCTAATCAAGAATGCAGGTTAAAAATATCGAATTTCGTGGCTAGACCTTGATCATCGGGTTCTGACCAAATCAAAGTGATTCTGCAATCTGCACAGGCCGAATAAAATGTAATGGCATACAAACAAAAAGAATAACTATTTGTTGAAATTGTAGAGAACTAATTGCATATGAAATGAATTAGAGATACGCCATGGTACAAATATATTCATAGTCATGTTAGTAAACAGGTTCTATAAAATATAGGCTTAACAAACAGTATCTCTGGAATGTATAACATATATGAATGTATATAACAATATGTACAACATATACAGGGTTATTTTGCAATAACCGGCCAAATTTGCAGAGAAGGTTCAGAGTAAGTAATAAATAAGTAGTATAGTAAATGGTGAAGAAAAATTAATTTAAAAAAATCTCAAACATTCTGTCCTTTTTATCTTTCAATGTCAGCAGTAATGTACTATTTTAACTGATTTTACTGCACATGCACACAATCGTAAGGATCAATCGCTAGGCAAAAACGTTGTTGCCCCTAAATCACATTCAATTTGGGATAATTTCAAATAAAAGTAGAAGCATTCATTATTACATTATTCATTATTACACTCATATTTTCAAAAACTACAATAACGGTATATCATTATTTATATGTCTGAACTTAAGTTTAAAATTTGGCTACTCTTTGAAAAATAACCCTGTATATATATATATATATATACATGTATGAACTGTAATATCATTTTATATATGTATTATATTATCACTTTCATGCTTTAGATGAATGCTGTCATCATCCTGGTGCCCCAGTGTTTCATGATGCCTATAAGGGATGGTCATGTTGTAATAAAAAGAGTGTTGATTTCACAGAATTTTTGAACATAAAAGGCTGTACCTTATCCAGACACTCTAATGTAGTAAGTATGTTATGCTTCGAGACTTTTGTTTTGTTCATAGGACAATATCATGGTTAATGTTTAAAAATGTTGTAATGATTTAGTACAAATACAAATAAAATACAAAAAGCAGAAATATATTTATGACTCAAGATCTATTGGGTTAGAATAAAGGTGTAGTTTTTTTTAAGTGCAATAATTATTTATTATATTGTGTTCTTTTACAGAAACCATCAGAAACTGAGAAAAAAGTATTAGATAAAGAATTGGATAAGAAGGAAGTAATTGAAGTTAGAGCTCCAGTAGTTGGACCACAGTTACCACGACCTCCATTTGACACTCCTTTAATAACTTTAGAAGCCCGTATAGCTGACTCATTGAAAAATACTGTCCAAAAGTCTAATCAAAAGTCTGTTGCTGATACAGATGGGTATGAAATATTGATTTTTATATTTATGCATATCTTTTTCTGAACTCCGTTGCTCTATTAATAGTACAAACGGTCCACAAACATTTGTACAAATGGCAGACATATTTTTCATATCTTTTAAATGCCTTGGTATATGTATTTAGTCCTTTTCAGAAATGTGCTTATTGATATGCATAATTTGAAAAATTTCATTCTACTAAGTGGTACAGGTGCAGGTGATATGGGGAAAAAATTTGCTATAGTTGTCCCTTGTGTAAATTAAATGTCAGTTTTACAATAACTATGAAGTTTTGTTTTTGAAATTGACTAAATTTTATGTAGTTTCGGTGATTTAATCAGTTTTAATAAAACAAACTAAGTGATACAATTTTATTAAAACTTATATTAAGTGACTTTTTAACGTATAAAGGTTAGATTTTGTATCTTTAATTTTTTTTAATTCTACAAGAACATTTGTCTCGCAACCTGTCTGCATATAAGTGTAAGATTTAGCTATATTTGTCTTTTCCTTATATAAGTCTAATTTATACTTTTCTGTGATATCAATAAATAAATCTAGTGTACAAAATTATTTAGTCCTTGTTAACTTCCATTCCCATATTAAGCTTTATTGTTGGTTAGGTGTTGCATATTTTATTAAACAGAAAATCGGTTTAAATCAATATTTTGCTTATGATGATTTAAATAAGTGTTATAAAGATATACAAATTCATGAAACACAAGAATAATATATGTTTTTTTTTGTAATTTAAATGAAAACCGCAATTATAGGGAGATTATCTAATTGCGTTTCGTTTTTAATAATAGAATATGGTTATACTAAACTATTCATAAATCATAACATTTTTAATTTCCTTGAATTCAGTAGATCCAGATCATTTTCTATTTAATTATGTAAGTACCTAATCGATTTTTTTATTAAATTAAAATTGCGTCTTTTAAATCATAAATCACTGCTGTCAACATAGGTACGATTTAACCAGTCTTTTTCGATAGATTAGGTCTAGATAAGTCTAGCAACCAACACGACCATACAATACATTTTCTGTTATAATGTTTCATTAAAATCTCACAATGATGGTACAAAGTAAATAACTTTGTTATGACTTTTTGCAAATTACAATTTACAGTGCGATAGCTATAGGTACAACTTGTAAAAACGGAGGATGCAACACAGCATATGAAGGTCCACAAACAAATGACTCCATGTGTACTTATCATCCTGGTTGCCCGGTGTTTCATGAAGGCCTTAAATTTTGGTCATGTTGCCAAAAAAGAACTACAGACTTTAACACCTTCCTGGCTCAACCCGGTTGCACAACAGGCACCCACAAATGGTTTAAAGAGGTAAGATTTTTAATGTTGTTCTATTAATGACTTATCAGGAATACAATGTAAATGAAAATTGTTGGCTCAGTTAATGTAAGAAAAATATAAGTAGTAGTAATAAAGACATGGAATTGTAAAAAAAATATGGTCGAATTAAGAATCTCCCCTTTTTTGAAGTCTATCAAAAACCTTAAAAATGAAGTCATGAAACCACCGGTGTTGTTTATTTATTTATTATTTATTATATTAGTTATGGGACGTCTGCAATTTGTGAACATTTTCAGGGTCACCAGTATCATTACCTACATCAGATTCGACAGAGCAAAAACACTTACGTTACGTGCGGTGTGAGTAAAAATGAGAAATGGATGTATTTTTCCACACACAGCAAGTTTGCAATTGTGTTGTCCAAAATCACTAAGCTTCTTCGGTGAGATCCTCAATACTCGCAGACGTTGTAGGTCGAATGTGCGATTTTCCACTCGCCGGCATGGCACCGTAACCGTGCTTGGGCTCCGTTTTTCCACTGGGCCAGTGCCGGTGTCGGTTTACGCTCGGCTTTTGGGCAGTACTAACACGGACTTCACTTCTACAACACATAAAACTTGAAGAAATATGATTTTTAACCGACTTCAAAAAGGAGGAGGTACTCAATTCGACTGTGTTTTTTTATGTGTTTTGTTGTTACCTCATAACTTTTTTCTGTGGGAATCGGTTTCGATGATTCTTTTTTTATTTGAAAGCTAGTGCTTCTCATGTAGTCTCATATAACTTTGATCAAGGTCTGACCAGTAGTTTTTGAGTTATCCTTAATAATTTATATTGAAGTCGGTTGTACAAAATTTTTAATTTTGCCACTCGTGTTAACAAATGAACATTAAGGCGCGCCACATACATACGGAATTCCGGAATCCGTTTCGATATTCCGATTCGGAATTCCGAACGTACCAAGTCCATATAAAATCAATGACTGGTCACACACGTACGGTAGTTTTCTGTTCGAAAATTTGCGGGCAAAACGGAATTCCGTATGTGTGGCGGGCCTTAAACTGGAAAAAACCGCGCTTCGGGACATTTTCTGGGGCGCGGGGGGTGACGCTCACCCGGGAGGGGGAGAGAGTGGATAAATGTAACTTTGGTCTGTAACGTACATTTGCCGATAGATAAAAATAATCCATTAATTTTATCGAATTTTTAGCTAAAATACAAATATTTATACTTCGTTGAATGGCCGAATAAATTAAATTTTCAAAATAGCATAACAATGTGAAATGAAAGAGTTTAGAAATAAATTATACCTCTTTTTAAAGAGCATATTCTATTCTTTA
Organism: Parnassius orleans; assembly: GCA_029286625.1. Classification (NCBI taxonomy): domain Eukaryota; kingdom Metazoa; phylum Arthropoda; class Insecta; order Lepidoptera; family Papilionidae; genus Parnassius; species Parnassius orleans. The sequence continues at coordinate 2,476,036 of JAGSMP010000032.1, forward strand.
CTTTAGTCATATATCTTGGCGGTAAAGTTGAAATTTTTGATAAAACTAAACTTTGAGCAAAAAAATCGATAAATGATAAATAATGTTCATATTTCGTGGCAGATTGCGCGGAAACTATAAGTGATGTTGCTTTTTGTATGTGTAAGAAGTTGATAGCAAATTAATCAAAGATCATTTCGTACCTACACACTTTACATGTATTGTGTACGCTTTTCTTTAAAACTGGAAAAAACCGCGCTTCGGGACACTGGGGGGTGACGGTCACCCAGGAGGGGGAGGAAGAGTGGATAGAATTTAACTTTTCTCTATAATGTACATATGCCGAAATATAAAAGTACTCCATTAATTTTGTCAATTGTTTAGCTTAAATGATTGAATAAAACTACTCTTACGGATTTAATTAAAAATAAGTACAATTAAACGCGATAAAATCCGTAAAAGTGGTTTTATTCAATGTGTAGTGTTTGCGTAAATATAAGAAATCATTAAACGATTGAACTAATGATAAAAAAAAATCGTCTATCATTTTTACAAATATTACAATGTATAGATGATCACCAAAAAAAGTTTTGAGTGTCTATTTTTAATATACAAAATGATGAGGTTTAAATTTATATTTTGTTATATTATTTGTAAAAAGGAAGTTATTTTGTAATGTTTATTTATGGTTATATTTTACACATTAATTTTATATTTGTGTTGTCTTCCAGGGTACACCTGCTGGTACTGTAAAATGTCGATGGGATTGGCATCAAACACCTGATTTTGTTATTGTAAGTGTGTATGCCAAAAAATATGATCCTACCGCCAGCTATATAAAATTAAATCCAATTCGCTTAAATACAAAGTTGGTTTTCCATGAAGAAGGCAATGCAGTATTTGAATTGGACTTAGAGTTGCGAGGAGTAAGTGTTTTCAATAACATATTAGGTATTAATCTTTATGTTTTTGTTTATTCAGTTAGACCAGCGATTCCCAAACTATTTTGGGCAAGAGACCCCTTTTCCAAAATAAACTGATACTGTCAGAACTCTTTAACGGAGTAATTGTTACGTTCGATATTTTTCGATCGCTGGAGCTTTAGCAGGATGCACCATCTCCAGATGAGGCTAGTATTTGAGAAGATATATATTTAATTTCTCGTTCTGCTCCTCAATATCAGATAACCGTTCTCTGCTGGACGCGCCCTACTATAGCAATAAGGATTCAATGCTTGGCTTGGTGAATACTTATTGACACTGTTTACTCAAACCCCCATAGCGAAATTACTTTAAAAATCCTATCTCTAGTTTTTTCATATTGATACAAAATACTTACCAATTTAAAAACTGTGCGGTTGGTTAAGTGAGTAAACTTAACATCATTTTCTCATAAAAATTTAACAAAATAATAAATATCGAGTGTAATTAATAATTATTAATACAAATTACGTAAAAATACTTAAAGTTGGTACACGTAACACAACTTATACAGTATCTTGAAAGTTTCAAATAAGAGCTTGTGTTAATTAAATAGGGGTCGATTTTTTGACCTCGTCGACCCCACAATCAATTTTCGTTTATGTAGACCCCTGGGAAACCGATTTAGACCCCAAGCGGTCGATATCGACCACTTTGGGAATCCCTGAGTTAGACAATAAGTTAGGTGAAACTTTTCGTTGAATAAAACTATTTTTTACGGATTTTATCGCGTTTAATTTTACCCCCGTGACCATGGGTGCTGTAAAGCACCCGAAACGTCGGGAATCAAAATAGTAAAATTAAACGCGATAAAATTCGTAAAAATAGTTTTATTCAATGTGTAGTGTTCGCGTAAATATAAGAAATCATTATGAAACTTTTCGTTTTAATTATTATGTCAAAGTAAACAATGTTAAAAAAAATGTCTAAAATATAATGTTTCTTTATTATTGTTTAATCCTGGCTCTAATGCAGATCCTGATTCTACATTTTTTTAATATTTGTATATCTTGATGGCTTAATTAAGATTCTTGTTATTCTTTTTGTTAGATAATTGATGTAGAGAAAAGCAGTGCTTCGATGCTTGGAACAAAAGTTGAAATTAAACTGAAGAAAGCCGAACCAGGTGCGTGGAGCAAGTTAGATTTTCCTAGGGCCGAGCCAAAACAGGAAATAGTGCAACCAACAATACAACAGGAAGAGAAGGATGATTTAGTAGATTTGTCTTCTGTTGAAGCTATTTCGTCTATAAATAAGGTTAATATAACAGGTTGAACTTGCAATCATTCTAGCTGAGTTAGTGACCATTCAACAAAAATATAATTCTTGATAATTATTTTTATAAAAAATATTGTATGATCATCTCTCATGAAATTTGATATTAACTATGTTATTAACAGATCGTGCTTCTCTTAAGTGTTGTAATATGTATGTATTTTTTTAAATAAAACAACAAAGTAACATATTGTCTTTATATTAACAGGTTTAATTGGTTTCACCCTTTTTTAATATCTTAGCTTTGATAAATCACAATAAAATATTTACAAATAAGTTATTTCATGAGTATAGCGATATGTCTGTTCCCTAAATTTTATAATAAATGCAGATATATAAAATTCAACAAATTCAGTTTGTTTAAAAACTGCATACACTGGATCAAACTACATTTACATTTCCATACATTTTCTTACGTAAGTATAATTTATGTATAATATCTCTTATATTAGACTAGATCTGTTTAATCTAAACTATTGTTACTAATGTTCATATATTATTAGGATTATAGTAAATAATTACTAATATTCTATCTTTATTATTTTACAATTAGGTTTTTGACTAGATTATAAGCAAATTGACCACGTGATATTGCACACAACATGGATGCTATTAATTTATTAATTAAAAACATGAAACTACAGTTGAAATCAGTTTATAACAACGTGAAAAGGACCAAGAAGGGACCATTGAGCTAAGGACACTATATGACTATATCCGATAGTTGTTATGAGCTATGTGCATACAAGTTAATAATATTTACATAATTAACATCGCTTTTTGTTTAAATTGCTAATTACAAATAAAAACAATTGTAGTTAGAAAAAGTATTAAATCAATACATATTTACTACAAAGCATATTTGAACATTCTTTGGTTACAACTTTCTTCAAATAAAGCAATTTTTGATAAAATAGTCTCTTCTTCACAGGCAATTGAATCTGTAAAGTCTAGTTCCATTTTGTTCTTATATCCATTTTCTTTTAATAAAACTATACGGTTACTTATAATAACTTATGGTGAGGCGCAATGTTCAGTAACGGTGGGCGGTGGGGGGAATGTAGGGGCGGGCGCAGGCGCTGGTTGCATTCTGTACATGTCGTGCAGTAACGTGGCCACTGACATCACCCACCGTGTCGCGAAATAGCAACAGTTCTATGGAGCGCGCGCGAACAGCCCGCAGCGACGGTAGTAGGAGAAGGAGTCGCCCGAATCTGTTAATACAGTGAATAATTACATATTGGTCATGAAATTTTAAAACAGTTTTCTTCTAATTAGGTACAACATAATTAGTAAGGCCAATTATAGGTTCACATTCTTCTTTAAATTGTAGTGGTTCGAGGAGACATAATAACATCATGTATGAAGTAACTGTTATCTTCTTAGGACACGCTTTATATTAACTTAAAATGGAATTTGTAATTCTGTTTTCAACCGCTCACCCACACAGACGTCTGAATAATCTGAAATTTTGCATGTCCTTGCAAGTTCCATGACTATGAGCTAGTTTTCTCATTAAGATCATCAGAGTTTATGATCAATGCGTGTTGTTTTAGTTTTCTTAACCTCTATTAAGCGTCTATTTAAGAACACAAAGGCTAACAATATTAAACTTGAAAATTGAAAGTCTAAAAACTGCCCGATTTTTTTTTATAGTATAAGGGTACCAAACGAACACAGTCATATGTGTAATAAATACTAATAGTGTGACATGAATAGTGTGATAGTGTGACATGAATAGTGTGACTCACTCTGGTATGAAGTAGAGCGGAGTCCCCCCCCCCCCCTGCCTGCGACGTCAGTTTGTTGTTCCCTCAATAACATGATATTACTCGGTATTATTTTGAAATATTGGGAAAGATTGTATGACGCTTTAAGTAAAATTGAATTCTAATAACTATGTGATTGCTTTCCATCACGATTTTTAATTGAATTATATGTAAGGATGAAAATTCATTATACAGGGATGTCCAGTAAATAGCGACATACTGCAGGGGTGATAGCTAGGGTCACTACCTATCAATACAACACAATATATGTTCAGCAAAATCTTACGGATTTACAGTTTTACAAAATTTTCCGAAATACCGAAAAATCTCTACCTTGAAACAGATTTTAAGCATCTCGTAATGAAAAATCCTTTTCTAGTACTTTTTTACATCAAATTATTTGTGAATAGTTACTTTACTCATTGATAAGTTTTTTTCTATCAAAGACAAGAATGTTTTCAAGAAATACTATTTTTGTTTAAATTTGATAGAACTATTTTCTTTTCATAAGTTTAACCAACAGTGGTGAAAAAATGTATGTGGCAGTTTTGTACAACAAACTTAAAAATAGCTTGTTTAATGGTGATTTAGGAAAGATACAATACTAGTACATTTCCATTAAAAAATACAAAAAATGCTATTTTAGTTCCAGAGAAGCTGATTTTGTTGAAAATGTAATTAACGTAATTTTGACAAAACCACTATGAGAATAAGTAATAGCTGCTCATTTACGCGAATTATTATAAAACTAGTTGTGACACGTAAATGCGACATGCACGCGTAATGACTAAAGGCTTTACCTGCTCGCCGACCGACCCGACCCGACCGGTTACTATCTAACAAAAGAAGCGCATGTGCTATCCCGCTCTTTCTTGCATTGTGATTTTGTGTCTCACTCTCAACCTTATTTGCGACACTTGTCAGTACGCTACCTTAAACCGTGCGCAACGCATCTCTGTGTTCACAAATTATTGTTTCGTACTGACGACTGTTTTGTGCCTTGGACCCCGGACTTTGTTTGCCTTACGATTTGATTTTTATTGTGATCACTACGACGACTTGGCGACCACCTGAACTTTTGTGTTTTATAACATGGCCAACCGCCGCGTTTTTCCTGGTTATACGCAGCGAGAGTATGCTGAGATGCACCTTATTTACGGAGAAGCTGGCCAAAGTTCCCGAGCTGCTGCCACCCTCTACAGGAAAGGTTTCGATAGGAGACATCCACACCATGAAATGTTTACCAGAGTGCATAACTCCTACATGGAAGGCAGACTCCTGGTCAACGTGGCGGTGGATGGCCTCGTTGTTGACGAAGACATAGTGCTTCAGGAACGAGAACAAGACCCGACAACTTCGGTTAGGGCGATACAACGGCGCACAGGGATACCGAAGTCCACTGTTCATTCAGTACTTAAGAGGTGTGGATACCATCCATTTCACGTACGACGCGTGCAAACTCTTTAACTAGAGACTACCTGCCGAGAGTTCAATTCTGCCGCCGCATGCTTGAAATGCATCGGGAGGACCCAAACTTTTAATAAGGTGTTATGGAGTGATGAGTCAGCCTGCAGAAAGGACGGCTACTTGAATTTGCATAATTTACATAGTTGGCAATTAGAAAATCCGTATGTGTCAAGAGAAGACAGGTCCCAGTACCAATTCAAAATAAATTTATGGTGTGGGGTCCCGTCGAGCTTCCACCTACATTAAATGCCAATAATTACTTGGAGTTTTTACGAGAACCCTACCCACGCTCCTTGAAAATGTTCCGAGTGAGCTAAGAGAGGTGATGTGGCTTCAAAATGATGGGTGCCCTGCTCATTATGGCCACAGATAATATGATATAATTTGTGAACACAGAGATGCGTTGCGCGCGGTTTAAGGTAGCGTACTGACAAGTGTCGTAAATAAGGTTGAGAGTGAGACACAAAATCACAATGCAAGAAAGAGCGCGATAGCACATGCGCTTCTTTTGTTAGACAGTAACCGGTCGGGTCGGGTCGGTCGGCGAGCAGGTAAAACCTTTAGTCATTACGCGTGCATGTCGCATTTACGTGTCACAACTAGTTTTATAATAATTGCGTAAATGAGCAGCTATTACTTATTCTCATAGTGGTTTTTGTCAAAATTATGTTAATTACATTTTCAACAAAATCAGCTTCTCTGGAACTAAAATAGCATTTTTTGTATTTTTTAATGAAAATGCACTAGTATTGTATCTTTCCTAAATCACCATTAAACAAGCTATTTTTAAGTTTGTTTGTTGTACAAAACTGCCACATACATTTTTTTTCACCACTGTAGGTTAAACTTAAGTGATAAGAAAATAGTTCTGTGCAAATTTAAACAAAAATAGTATTTCTTGAAAACATTCTTGTCTTTGATAGAAAAAACTTATCAATGAGTAAAGTAACTATTCACGAATAATTTGATGTAAAAAAGTACTAGAAAAGGATTTTTCATTACGAGATGCTTAAAATCTGTTTCAAGGTAGAGATTTTCGGTATTTCGGAAAATTTTGTAAAACTGTAAATCCGTAAGATTTTGCTGAACATATATTGTATTGTATTGAAAGGTAGTGACCCTAGCTATCACCCCTGCAGTATGTCGTGCTATTTACTGGACACCCTGTATAATTAAATTCAACAAAAGACAATTAAAAAACTATTAAAAAAACAATAATAAAAACCCAATAATAAATGTCGTACATATTTGTCGGTTGCACATCTGTAACGAGGTGGTACGAGGGTGACACTGAAAGTTCTTAGAAAATCAAAAACTGAACAAACTAGCAAGTTTTATTATATCTTTTCAAAATAGTGTCCATTTACATCAATACATCGCTGCATGCGATGGAACCACTGAGAAAAGCACTTTGCCCACTCGTCCTTAGGGGTCTCTTCGACGGCATTTTGAAACTGCTTCCTCGGCGTCCATAAAGTTTTATTTTATTTTCGGAAATAAATAAAAATCGCAAGGTGCGAGGTCAGGGCTATAGGGCGGGTGACCCAGTAATTCCACGTCTGACGTTGCCAAGTAGTCGATTGTTTGCTTGGCGGTGTGCGACGAGGCGTTGTCGTGGTGAAGGAGGATCCTTCTGCGAAGTCGAACTTTTCCAAGACAAGTGGCAAACAATTGTTAGTGTACCACTCTGCAGCAACTGTTTTCGATACTCTAAAACAATTGTTGCGTAATGACCTGTCCTGCCGAAGAACGAGGCCACTATCTTTTCCCACGCTTCGACCTCTCTTCACTTTAGTTGGCAACCTCGGAAGGAAACACCCAGACAGCAGACTGTATAACTAATAACTAATAAATCCAGCTCGTCACCCGTGAGTATGTCGAACACAGCATTTGAGTCACCTCCGACGGATATTTTGGGCTAGCTAAATGTTCATGGAGGATTTGTGCACTTGACTCATACCGATGCCTAAGCTTGTCCGAATCTGCTGATAAGTCACTTTTGTCAGTCTCTATCATATGCCGCACAACACTGATGTTATCTTCAGTCGTCGCCGTAGAAGGCCGTCCTCACGCAGATCATCGGTGAGATTAGTGCGACCACGTTGAAACTCATTAAACCAGTTGTAAACAGTGGCACAAGATGGGGCTTCATCGTTAAAGGCCAATCGAAGTCTATCATAACTTTCTTGTTGATTTAAATGACATCGAAAGTCATAAAAATCAATGTACGAAAATTTTCTCGCGTTAAATTCATGCTGACGACACACACAATTTTAATTTGCCGCTAAATCGTAAACAAATGACAAATTAATAAAATACATACACAATAATATTGGCAAAGAGTTCAATTTTCAAAATTTGAACTTAGTTTTTTATTATATCGTTTACAAGTGGCCAGTTCTAAAAACTTTCAGTGTCGCCCTTGTAGAATAAACAGAACCAACGTATAATTTTAACCTGTTTTTAACCGACTTCAAAAAAGGAGGAGGTACTCAATTCGACTGTACGTTTTTTTATGTGTGTTACCTCATAACTTTTTTCTAGTTAAACCGATTTCGTAGATTATTTTTTTATTTGAAAGCTGGTGATTCTCCCATAATAATAATATTATTACGTCCCATATAAATTTAATCAAGGTCTGACCAGTAGTTTTTGAGTTATTCTTTATAATTTATATTGAAGTCCGTGATATAAAAAAAATATTTTACCACTTCTATTTATTCTGTTCGGGTTGAACTATCCAATATTTTAAGCGGAATACCTGAGATACTGCTATATAGGTAAAATATAGTAAAATTAGGTAGGTACCAAGCACAAGCCTTTGTTTGCATCACGACGAATCAGGTGAAGCTGCGGAATGCAACTAGTTTTGTAAAGTAGTAATTAGTTTGTACCTTTGTATAGAAAAATAAATTATTACGAGGAAACTGATAAAATATAATGTTATGATATTATGATCTAAGGAAATGTTTTTGTGACAACCCTTGCATATTTTTAGCGACTTGACGTCGAGACAGCCTTGTAGGTATTTTGCGGTATAACAAAGGAGTTGACCCAATATTAGTATTTAATACACATATCAGACAGTCCAACTGTTGGTAAGTGGATGCTGTGGCCTATAGACATCTATAACTAACCTTGATTAAGAATAAAAATGCAGATGCGTTTCGCCCCTGAGGTCTAGATGGAATGCCTCGTTTCCAGTAAAAAGGGTCTCCAGTAAAGATGAGACGTATTTACGCAACCAGGTTTTAAAACCAGGTATTCACTAAAGTACGGCGCCCTGGTACGAGCAAAAATACTTGCAAGTATGAAAGTATGTGTTGTTCAAATACTTGCATAGGAAAATGATCCATATCTCAATAGCAATAAGAAACTCAATCGTATTTCTGAATGAAAAATACTTTGAACTTCAAAGTATTTTTTTTATTTATACGACTTTGCTCCTTATTCATAATAGGATAATATGGAATACGGGTCAAATTCCTATGCAAGTATTTTCAAATTTTGACACCACGGCTGGACAATCGCAATGAGACGTATTTACGCTACCAGGTTTTCACCAAAGTACGGCGCCCTTTACTAGCAAAAATACTTGCAAGTATGAAAGTATGTGTTGTTCAAATACTTGCATAGGAAAATGATCCATATCTCAATAGCAATAAGAAACTCAATCGTATTTGTGAATGAAAAATACTTTGAACTTCAAAGTATTTTTTTTATTTATACGACTTTGCTCCTTATTCATAGTAGGCTAACATGAAAAACGGGTCGAATTCCTATGCAAGTATTTTCAAAATATGACACCGCGGCTGGACACGTCGCGTAAGTAATAAGAATTATGTTTATATTCGAGGAAGTAAAAGTTTTGTTTCTTTTTTGTAAATTCAGTTGTTATTGTGAACTGATTACGTAACCTACTGACCGTGACCTAATTTTTAAATAGTTATTTCGCGTGTATATTGAATTTAAGCCAAAAAGTAGGAAGGAAAGATTTAATTTCGTTAACGAAAAAATTAAAAAACGTTTAGTCTAAATTGTTGCGCGACTCGAATTAGTCATTCATATATATATTGACACTAACAAATACTTTCAAGTATTTTTAAAACCTGGTTTTCGATCCTGGTATTTTTCCATACTGTACTTAGAAGCCCTGGTATTAAATTTTGCAAGTATGTCTCATCTCTAGTCTCCAGTTCTCTACACTGCATTAAGCTGATATTTTACGTTGGTATTCTGTGTGAGCGTAATCCAATGCCGGTCGAGCCGACCCATTTTCCTTAATATATTTACATATTTAAATTACACAAGGACAAAAATCCAGACCCGATACAATTATTTGTAGGCTATACAAACACTTTTTCAGTGTGAGATTCTAATCCACGGCCTCGCATCGTAGCTAAATGCTTAGGCACTGCGCTACCGAGCCGCCATTCACGTACCTATTTGGAAAACAGGACATCTTCATTTGAGCTCTATGTACAGTTTACCTTGTTGGTTGTCGTGAATATCTGGTACGGACGTAATCCGCTAATATGCACTGCGCTTGATCTTGGAGCATTTCAACCGGTTGAGTCTCGCTTAATCCAGGTGTATCTGAATATAATACGGCAAATTAAGTAAGTCACATTAATAAGGATTGGTATAATACTCGTTCAGTGCTATTAATTATACACTCAGACCTACCTACAAAGAAAGATAGAACACTATAGGTACACATTTTAGACGATTGCGAAAACTCGCACTTACGCACACCATTACCATTTTCCATTACAGTGTATAAAAGTCCACTGCTGAATGACGGAAAATTTTATCTTAGGGGGGATTTTGCCATAGTATGCCACACTGCAGGCGGGTTGGCAACCGCAGATTTTTTATAAATTTGAGTTGTTATCAGGAAGATGTTGCTGCCCATCTCCCGTTTTAGTTTACCTTTGTCGCCTCTTACGACACCCACGGGATGATATGGAGTAGTGTATATTCTTACATTGCCACTAGATGGTTACGCACGCACACATGCATCTAAAATCATTTGCAACCAACGACATGGCATAAGCATAATATGTTTGCGTCAACAGTAGACTTTTACGGGCTGATAGAGAAAGAAAGGAGAAAGGTGTATGCGTCATCATAGGTACTATCTTTCTTTCTTGGTCTAAGACTAGACAATGATGATCGAATCGATTAAGTAGATTCAATGTATCTAATTATTCGAATCGCGCGAATCTAGTCAATCTCTGGCTGCGCTTAAATTTATGATATGAATATAGTATCTGTGTCATACGGCTCCAAAATTTGAATCCCAGTCGCCAATAATATATGTACTTAGACTAAGATGAGCGAGTGCCAATTTGCTGCTGCACGTGAGCTTGGGTATTACCATTATATATATATATACCTATAAATGATAACTTTGTGTATGACAGCAATTGATTATTCGATCTTCAAACATCACCTGTACTTTCACAGCATTTGACTTACGCTATTTAATTGTGGGGACATACAGCTGACATGAAGACTGTTTTCATTTTGCAAAAAGGGGCTTTTTATGGGAATTAATATTTTTATAAGGATCTTTTATGGAAATTAAGTAATATTTTTAACTTAACATTTATGAAAACATGAATATCTTATGACAAAGAATAATGATCGCTATCATCGTAATCGCGTCTAGGTGCTGTTTCCGACATACTACGAATCGCCTCGCAGACTACCGACCTCCTAAACGAGTCGGTTCCCGAAGGTTTTAGTATCTTAGACCACTTGCATACCTTTCGGAAAACTGTACGTATATCTACACCAAAGAGCACAATCTGCCACTTTGGTTTACGATGTGTCTTATGAGCCTCGTACTACAAACTGTGCTTTGGGGCGATAAGCCACGCACGTCACACAGATCGCTATTGCGAAAATATTTATCACCTCCCGCCGAACTGACTATAGGTGGCGCTGTAGTCAAGTCATTATAAAACTATATTTATGCAGCAAATCACTCATTCACAATATATTGGTTTAGTCCCAAAAAAGAAAATTACAAAATTTGGAATCGATGGGTGGCGCTGTGGTGGTGATCACAGCGTCTATGATCGAGTTATTAAATATTTTTATATAATTATATTTACACTAAATTTGGAATGAAACTCATCGCGCCATCTGCCGGAAAGGGCAAAACAACGTCTGTCGGGCCTGCTGGTCCCTTAAAATATATGAAACCTTTACGAAAGATTTTTTTTTAAATTTAGGCAAGTAGTCTTTATGTTCCAAAGCTTAGGGCTAGAGTTTTGATGATGAAAAGCGTAGAATGGTTTTAATTCAATGAGGGCATCCACGACTTTTTCTGCCACCAGGGCGGCGCCACTAGAAAGTGAGGTATAATATTTGACAGATTTCATAGCGGGGAAGTTAATTTGTTCGGAAAATGTAAAAGTTATTGTTTCTTTCTGTACTATTAGCTATATTTTATATTAATAACATTAAAAACAAATAAACAAAACCACAGATATTCATAAAAGTAGAAAATTAAAAAAAGAGTTAAAAATGTGCAAAAAATTAAAGAGCAAACCACTGACGCATTATTTTGTGTATATAATACTCTAGAAACTGATAAACTTTCATTAAAAAACAACTTCTCAATTAAATTATATTGTGTAAAAAAAACTTTACCTCAGCGTAAATATGTTAATTATTAATACGAGGGGTGATCCAAAAGTAATGATAATCGGTTACTTCAGGTCCGCATAAAAATCCAAAAAAAATATTTTTTGCTTGCTTATATACTCACTACGTCAGCCTAAAAAAATCATATAAATAGATCACGATTTCCGGGAGATACCTTCATTTGAATACGAACTGTCAAAGAGATAACATCAACATGGAGAAAAACGAAATTAGAGCTGTCATCAAGTACCTCTGTTTGAAAAAAATGTCTTCAAAAGACATACACAGTAACTTAGTGGAAACATTGGGGGACTCTGCTCATCCATATTCTACAGTTGCACGCTGGGCCAAGGAGTTTAAACTGGGCAGAAAATCCACTGAAGATGAACATCGCGAAGGACGCCCACCCACGTCCCTCACTGAAGACAACGTGAAAAAAGTCGAAGATGTTGTGTTGGCAGATCGAAAAGTGACCATCAGGCATGTAGCTGAGGCACAGGGATCTCATATGGCAGCGTTCAAAGAATCCTTGCGAACGAGTTGCATATGAAAAAGGTCTCTGCGCGTTGGGTACCCAGAATGTTAACCGACGAGCAAAAGGAAAATCGAATTGACATTTCGAGGGTCAATCTCGAAAAGTTCCAAGCAGATCAAGAAAATTTTTTGTTCCGTTTTGTGACTATGGACGAGACCTGGATCCACCATTTTGATCCTGAAACGAAATAACAATCGATGACTTGGAAGCCAGCCTCCACCGACGCCAAATAAATTCAAAGTTTCAAGTTCGGCGGGAAAGGTTATGGCATCTGTTTTTTGGGACGCTCAAGGCATAATTATGGTGGAATATTTGGAAAAGGGAGCCACTATTACGGGCTCTCACTACGCAGACCAAATAAGAAGATTACGGGAGGCCATTAAGGAAAAAAGACGCGGCAAACTGCGAGCTGGAGTGCTGTTTCACCAAGACAACGCACCGGCTCACAAAGCCGCAGTTGCGATGGCTGCCATTCAAAAAACGGGATTCGAACTGCTCGAACACCCTCCCTATTCGCCAGATCTAGCTCCTAGTGAATTCTACCTCTTTCCTCGGCTCAAGGAACGCCTCCGAGGCAAGAAATTCGAAGACGATAGCGAAGTAATGGCCGCTGTTGAAGCGTTTTGGGAGGGTCAAGACAAAGAATTTTTTTCAAAGGGAATCCTGGGTTTAGAAAAAAGATGGACTAAATGTATTGATTTGTTAGGAGACTATGTAGAAAAATAATTTATTATTTTAACTTTAATTACCGAGTTTTATTTTCATTATCATTACTTTTTGATCACCCCTCGTACATACATAAGTATAAATTTATGTACTTATTATGTGAGAGAATAATGATTGTGCGTGGTCCCATGGGTAATTACAAGGGTGTGCAGTACAATGAAATCAGTGTGTGTGAAAGGATTGGTCAATGGTCATGCTCCCTGCTTATAGCGGCTTCGTGTGACGGGTTGAACCGGTGCAGCGAATTTCAGTACTTTTTTGAAGCTTTATATATTATGCTCTTATACCACTCCCTAGTCTGAAGTTATGACGCAGTGACATATTAGGACAGACAACGAAGTTATGAAGAGTTCCATTACAGTAGAGGAATAGGCTAACCTTCCTTTCATTTCTGAAAGGGTACTTCAGTAACTTAGCGCAGCATTTTATGAAATGGTTACACAGGGAACAAAACAGTTGACTTGCTTTGGACTTTATCTATATCTCTATATATAAAAATCTATTGCTGTCCGTTAGTCTCGCTAAAACTCGAAACTGGCTCAACCGATTCTGATGAAATTTTTTGTGTGTGTTTGAATGAGTCTCTGGATGGTTTAGATTCACAATTGGAGCTGTTGTCGAGATCCAGAAATCACCCGTGCGAAGCCGGGGCGGATGGCTAGTATAATTACTTATATAAATATTTAAGTCTTGTAGAGTTTTCACCACCGAATGTCTACGAATGTCTACATGTTGAACGTAGGCGGCTGCTCTCGCAATATAAGTAACTATTAATATTTAAGTCTTGTAGAATTTTCACCACCGAATGTCGTACATGTTGAACGTAGGCAGCTCCTCGCACTATTAAGTAAGCGATGAACAGTTTGTTAAAGATATAATTCATCTATTACTTAATAAAAATTGAAACACCGGATAGTGCTTGGGGTCCAGTTTATTAAAATTATTGCATTAAAATACGATTTTTACGCGTATTTCTTTACAAAGTAATTAAATTTATTTTAATTACTTTGTAATCAATAATCACAAACAAAAATGTGTACTTACCAGGTGAAAAGAGAACGATTGCTTTCATACATCCACACTCGCTACCGTCGGGTGCTATTTGTCGAAACCGGCACAGAATTTCCTGAAATTATACCAATTCGTTTAATTACATAGCCATTACATACCCCATTGCTTAGTGGCGGTATAAGAATATCCGCTACCCCATATGATGGTCCCGTGGGTGTGTCATAAGAGGCGACAGAGTGAAACAAACCAGAGATGGGTAGCAGCGTCTTCCTAAATAACAGATATATAATTTTAAAAAAACTACGTTTGTCAACCCGCCTGCCAAGCATGGCAACTATGGCAAATCCTTATAGAGGTCCCCCCTATGAAATGAGACAATTTAAGGGAGGAGGCCTATGTTCAGCAGTGGACTTTTGATAGTTTGTAACGCTAACGATACAATTACTTACATCACGGTTATTATTTGCATGTTTTTGTAACTGGGATTATTAGATAGTAATACAAATTAGTAGATGTAGAAGAAAATATTAGTGATTATACTAGTGTAGGTATTCTATAACTATTTTCGTTTCCCGTTAGCCAACCACACAATAATATCAGCAAAGAAGCAATGAAATACTTAGGCTTAAATAATAGTCTAAAAGTTTGCCGTATGTAGGCGTCGTAAGAGAATCCATCCACTCCGTTTCACCCGTGGAAGTCGTTACGGACGACAATGGAGGATGCCAGAAAGATCTCATGGCTTCTGATAGATGGCGATATAACTAGCTCGTTTACGCCAGCCGTAAAATACCAGGACCGGTGAGGGTAGGTATCGTTAGCGGTGCGCCACTGACTGAAACTGACGCCAATTTGCCTGCTAAGCGTGGTGATGACGTCGAATCCCTCTATGAAACAATCTCAGGCCCATGTCCAACTGTGGATTTTACGGGCTGCTGAAATAGAAGAAGAATATGCTTTAAACGATTCAGCACTGAACTTCACTTTTATTAATTATATTAAATAGTACCTACCTAAGCCTAATGTATCTTTTTAAATGTTTTCCTTCATCGCGACAAGGTTATTGTAACGTGGCACTTGTAATTGAGATAATAATCCAAATAATTATTACGTTGACGCCGTATTTTTTTAATATATCTAGAGTGACAAAGGAACTTACAGTTCATCTGGTGATAAGTGGCTACTTCAGTCCATGTACACTTGCGGCCAACTTCAAACAAGAAGGCTACAGATACGTTATCCCTCTGACGACTAAGATAGAATGCCTCCCAGCCTGTAACTATACTGGCACTCTATACTCTTCAGACGGGAGCACAGCAGTGCAAGCCTTGCTATTTGGCGGCAGAAATAGGTAAAAGGGTGGTACCTAGCCAGAAGGACTCCTAGGCAGAAAAGGAGTCCTACCACCCAGTAAAATCTTTAGTATTTAAAGCGAGTGCTCTGCCCCTGCTTTCCTACCACAGCTCTCATTATCAAAGAGTACATTTCAAGACATGGAAGTCTGCCATTGTGGGAAGAATTTGCCGTAAGGCGGTTTGTCGATGGTAAGTATTAAAACTTGCACATTTTACGCTGTACCTACTTAGTAGCCGAGTATTATAGGTATGTATATAGGTTTTGGCATAGGTATATAAAAAGGGTTAAATTGCTAATTTCCTTTCCTTTATTAGCCCGTAGAAGTCCACTGCTGGAACTGAACCCCTTTACCGTCGTAGGGAGGTGACACTGCTATCTTTGGGTGCCAAAAAATCTTCCTGGCAATTCTTCTTACAAGTGATAGATTCTTCTATATTCCATTACATGGCTAATCGCGACTGTTAATAGTCTAAACGACGATTCTTTTGACCTCTTGTCAGGTACTTTTTTTTATTCAAATATCTGAATATTCATAACAGTATCTGTGAGTCTCTGTGAGTCATAATAGTAGTAGAATTAACAGTGATCTGACGGTCAGTAGCTGCAGCAGTTTATGGAAACCCACAACCATCTTCAAACAAAAAAAGGTCACTAATGCCTAAGTATTAAAATGTAGTGTCTCACAGCACGTAATTCTACTTGCTGTTTCTCTTACCCTTCAAATCGGATTGACGTTCAATTTTAACATTTTCAATCTTAATGTTTATCTGCAAACTGCTATACATGGCAGGCAGTCAGATATTGGATACAAAAAAGATCTCTGACAAATAGCTCTTACATTATCTATTCGTTAACCACTCCAACTAAGCTGTGCTAAGTGTGGTTTACGAGCAAAGGAGGTTCAGTAGCCGTTGTTTGGTCAACGGTGAACCAAGAGGAGACCGTGGTGGCACATGGCTTATCGAGCTAACTCCGCAAGTACGTTGGTGTATAGTAGATAGTGCTACTCTCCTCCCCTATTAGCGGCGTAGGCCCAGTAAGCAGGCATGTCCTGGCTTTATGGCAGGTTATATTTCTGGCAGGTTGCACGCGGGGTGTGATGCACAACGATAGTCGGATAGCGGTTTCAAGCTCACGACTTAAAGTTTCGTAGTCCGTATAAGACTAATGTCGCTTAGAATGATACTTTATGGTTAGCTTAGGATTATGTTGTTGATGTTAATTATTTTTAAAATATATTTCCAGGCGACCTAAAAGTTTTTTTATATTATTATTTCTGCTAGTTATATCAAACTTATAATAATATGCCTTTATAAATTCTACGTATCTATACCTACTAATAAACCCATTATTGCGAATGGCTTTGAAACCAAATAAAATGTGTTGGTTTTCTACGCAAAAAATTTAAATTATATCTTGTTACAAAATGAGGTCCCTCTGTTGTTAGAAAAAAAACGGCGAAATAAACTTTGCAGATACCCATTCTCTATCTTCCTTTTTGCTATTTACTCTTCTAATTCTGCCGTAAGTAAATTTTTTTATCTGTTCTACTTTCATATTTTTTTTTCAACTAGGTAAAATTAACCTTCTAGTTATTATTTACCTGCAAAGTGTTCAATTCGAGGTCGGCAAGTGGGTCGGGTGGAAGGCGCGCCCTGGCCGCCGGTGCCCCAAGCAGTGGCGCAAGGTCCCAAGGTGCCGACCACTGTGCCAGGTGAAGCAGGAACAATTCTTTCCACGCGGCACGTAACAGTACTAACTGGTCAGACGGTGCTAGCGCTTGAAATGGTGCCAGGCAACGAACCCATCGCACAGCCATGAATAGAAGACGGGCACTTGTCTCCTAAGGGATAAAAGAAAATTATAAATATGAAATACTTATTTTATTTAGAAATATTCTATTTAGAATATCATATAAAAATTAAAATGTAAATATGGTAAAGCCAAATACTCATTTTTAATTGTAACAATGCCTGAGATTCTGTTTTTGAGTTATTTTAAATGACGCCCTATTAAATATTTCTTGAGATTAAAGATACAACATTTAGAAGTAGGTGAATAACTTCTAGAGGACTTTTATGCAATTCGTCTAGGTATCAAAGCTTTATAGATTTAGAGATATGGATAATGTGATGTAAAAAGTAAATAAAAAAAGTCTCTCTATTTCTCATTTCGCTGCTAAATGTACCTAAATAAAATTAAATATTTTTCAATATAATTATTATTTAAACTAAGTTTGTAGTGTTACTTAAGTTTATCACAACAGGCACTGATTTGTGTGTATCTAAATCTAATATTAAGTAGGTACCAATACGCTTGCCAATATTTTACACTATTATTTTCCTTGTTTGTATCGTGTAACGTAAAGCATCTTACATTGGAAAATAAAAAGTATTTATGATAATTATGTACAAAGCAGTCAGCAATATTTTGTAGGCGTGTAATGTACAATACAATACATTGTGACAGTTCGTATCGCGAGTCAGGGGGCGGGGTAAGTCAAGTGAAGGCGAAAAGTCACCCTTGTACCGCCCAATCGCAAGTCCGCGCCGCCCTACGAGTCAAAAAGCCACCTATTATTGTACACACCCCCTTATAGATGACATTTACTTTACATATACATAATATAAACAACTTATTAAAAAATATTAAGATACTAAGTATATAATATTATAAATTTAAAAATATTAGATGTTATGTCATTGAAGAAAAATAATGTTGTTCTTTGAGCAATGCAAAAGAATACACATACTAAAGAATTATTATATTATCGTGTTATAAAACTTATTAATATTAAGAAAAATCATCCGAAAAAGATCTTTGAGTTACTTATCTGCCTCCTAAACGTGGCGAGACAATAAGTTCTCCGAAAAGGCTTTTGTCTAGAATTATTACAGTATTAACTTAATCATTACAGGCTAAATAAATGTCACATTGAAGTGTAAGAAAGCATTGGTCGGTAACTACAAGTAAATACAGTAGTTGGTAGATATTTGGTTTAGTTTTATCCTAAAAGTTTGATAACGGAATCACTAAAATCGAATTTATTTTCTTCTATCATTCGGTTTTAGCTTCAGTAACGCAATTTACTTGTAACAGTTCCCACGTGGGTGCAAGCGGAGTCCCGAAAGCACTCGTCGGCGGGCGAAGTAATGTAGGATCCCCTTGCAATTGCAACTGCTTCGCACTCCACATTAGCTCCTAAATAGAAAGTTGTTATAAGTATAACGTAATTAGTATTGCTAGTTTGAACATCAAAGCTAGAAAATTAAAAGTTATATTATTATATTTAAGTTCAAGTTAATTTATCGATTTTAATTGCCCTTTAAATTATCTTTATCTTACCTGACACTTATCTGAGGACATGAGCATATGTAGAAGACCGGGCGGCGGAGGTGCGAGAAAGGATTCAGTGATCAGCGGCAGTGGGCTCACAGCGCCGGCGCCCGCTCCGCTCGAGCCTGCCGATGACGCCGCGCTGAGTGGCGCCGCTTCGTTCATACCACCTAAGCTAAACTGCACACAAAACGGCAATCCATTCAGTATACCACTAGGTTTCTTACTGATTCTTGATTCAATACTGAAAAATATTATTCGAACCAGCAGTGCGATTTGGTAACACTAGTGTTACCAAATTGGTTCGGGACACTAATAATGAGAACACTAATAATGTTGGTAAAGCGAAGTCTACGCAAGCAAAGCTCGATTTCCTCCATCCGGGCTGCAAGAAATTTGAAGAATAGGTTGTTAATAATTTATTATTATTCTACTAGACTACTGCAGCTCAGGACTGAATATATCTACCAGTGAAAATTAAACGAAACCTTCAATTCCGTATATCTCTTTTTCTTACTCCACAACTGGACGGTTTTTAATATCCAATAACAATATAAGAAGGATTGTGTCTTTGTCTGTATGTTTTTCTTTTATATTTTATGTCTGATAATTTGCATAATGGATATTATCTAACAACGAGGTTATAACTAGGCAGTTTTAGAAATTTTAGAAAGTTCCTAGTTTTTAAAATAAATATTTTTTGGGAAAGAACTGGCAGTCGTGATTAAAGGTTGTAGATATCGTAAAAATATTTGCTCTAATGTCATAATTCAGAGAAACAAATAGAGGAATACGTGTGTATAGACTCAACGCAGGCCTGATATCCTCTTAATTGTAATAAACTCAATCTACCAAATATAGGTAGATACTCGTAGATACCTACTTGTAATTTTCTATGAGACCTTTTTCAATTCACAAATTATTATTGGAATTTTTATGTTTGATATCTGAATTAAAAACTTACTTAAGAGCCGTGGTAGCTCAGGGGCTTAGCGCTCGCTGTAAATTTCACAGTACCCGAGCAACCCGGGTTTGATCCCCGCCGGCACAAATGAAATTGTTAATTGCAATTTTAAGTGCTAATTTACAACGTTCTCGGCGGTGAAGGAAAACATCGTGAGGAAATCTGCATGTATGAGAAATAAGAAAAATATATTCCATAGACATGTGAAGTTCGCCAACACGCAATGGGGCAGCGCAGCGGACATTTCCTTGCTCTAAAACTCTCTCAGAAGTGAGAGGAGGCTTGTGCCCAGCATAGGCTGTAACTATAGGCTGTAACTTTACTTTACTTTAAACTTACTTGGAAGCTAAACGGCTGTGGCAGCGGTGCGTAGGGTGAAGGCGGCGATAGCTTCAGCGGGTGCGGTTTATGTGCGTGAGCAAGTGACGGCGGCGGCAGCGAGCTCATGCCACTTGAGTGTAATTTCGGCTTACGTGGACCCCGTTCGTGTTGGACAGCTGTGAGAACAAATAGTTACAATAAGTATAATAAACATATTATGATAGCGGTAAACTGTTAACTGCCAAATGGAAAATACCCAGACCAGCGGCGGGTATTTTTACAGTTATTATCTCATTTCTCGCTAATAAATTATTTTATAATGATTTCTTATAAATTACTTATTATTTATTTCTGAAGAATTAGTTCATGGAACGGTTTCTCTAAAGGTAAAAATAGACGCTGGCATTTTTTTTTATATAATAAGGGTGACAAACGAGCACACAGTCCACCTGATGGTAAGTGGTTGCTGTTGCCCATAGACATCTACATCTATCTTCGTTAGCGAATTTAAATGCAGATGCGTTGTCAGCCGTGAGGACTAAGATAGAATGCCTCTTTTCCAGTAAAAAGGGTCTCCGGTTCTCTACACTCACCATACGAAACACAGCAGCATTAAGCTGCTATTTTACGTTGGTATTCTGTGAGAGCGTTGTCCTTCCCTGGTCGAGCCGACCCATTCGTGCTACAACTATACTATTAATATAGCTGCAGCATGACTCTACCACGTAAAGGCATTGCACTCCTTAAGCAGATTCTTGAAGCTTGGGAGAGTAAACAACTTCTACCATCCTCTATAGCTGTGTTTTTGAGCTATCTAAGGCATTACCTATATAATTATACTTACGTTAATTTTAAATAACTTCAAAAAAGGAGGAGGCTTACAATTCGACTGTATATTTTTTGTAGTATGTATTTTACACGATATGTTCGCCAATTGTGAACCGATTTGATGATTTTTTATTAAATAAATGATGCAGTATCTCAAGTATTACACTGGTTAACAACAAATAACTTGCTTCTGAATCTAATACCTTTAAACGAGCAATTCTTGTATATATATATATTGAATCGGAACGGCTCCAAAGATTTTCATGAAGTTTAGTATGCAGGGGGCTTCGGGGGCGATAAATCGATCTAGCTAGGATTCATTTTTAGAAAATGTCGTTTTATCCGTGTTTTCAGGCAATGAAAAACTGCTACAATATCATTAGAATATGAAGGTAAATTTCGTCGCCATCTACAAGATTATAATAGCTCAGTTAGGAAATCGGGCGGTCCCGAAACCAGTAGACCCCCTGTTCGAGGCCAGATGTTCTCCGTAATTCCGATTATGTTTTCCCTTTTTTTTTTCAAGTTCCTTCTGTGAGAAAAAACTATTATTGGGAGCCCTTTATCAACGCATCTAATTCATATCTAAGTATATTTTTTTTAAACGAAAAAATTTACCAAGGCTTAAAAAAAGAATACGGTAGGTAAAATGGAAAAATATTATTCATATTCCATTAGTATGTAATTCGTATCTAAATATAATTTACAAAAAACACGATTTACAAAAAAAAAATACCGAGCAAATCTCGGTCATCGATGTACTGGCAATGAAACGAGATGCCTCAAATGTTCTATACCAAAATATAAGGCAGGTTATTAGTTATATTATAAGTTGAACGAAACTATTGACTGTCGCCTAAATTACAAAAAAAAAATTGGAAAAGTGAGTAGGCCTCGCGACCTTAATTAGTTCCGTATTAAACTCAATTATGTATGTAGATAGTTAGACCATTTCGGGAATTGTAGGGTCCAAACGTAGCTCTAACGAAAAGATAAGTCGGATTGAATAGCTTATTTTTAATGTACTTTGCAGTGGAGAAAATTTTCTTCCATGCATCGGTCTACTTCACGGTAGATGCTCCAACAGCAAATGTAAATTTGTACGTACCGCTTGTAAATAGAATCTTTGATTTACAGGTGAAATAGTAAAGTTACCTTCCACCAATAACGATGTAGTGGTGCGTTTGGTACGTCCAATAGTGAGCCAAACCAATTTATATATTGTCTCAACACCTGGCAAAAATACTGTCCTAAAAATTCAAAGTTGAGTTGTCAAGCCTGAGGACTAAGATAGAATGCCTAGTTTCCAGTAAATCCAGTTATCCAGTTTTCTACACTCACCATATGAAACACAGCAGCATCAAGCTGCTATTTCATGCTGATATTGTATGAGAGGGGTGGTCCTTTCCCGGTCTAGTCGACCCATTTGTCCTACAACCATAATATAGCTGCAGAATGTCTCTACCACGTAAACATATCAATATAAATTATTCTGTAAGTTTTTGACAACCTTTACTTGAAGAATGGGATATTCGACTTTTATTATCTCACTATACGTCGCCAGTAGTACATTATATATATAAATATTAGTCGATTCATTTTTAATTTTTGAAAAGTCTGGAAGGCTTAGGTAAAGAAAACGTTTTGGTATTTGTTACAGTAGCATATTCTTTTTAGTATGTTTTTACTAACTTTACGAAGTTACGTTACAACGCAGCTTTAGCAATGTTTTACATGTTGGATTATGGAGTCGTGAACCGATTATTTGCTACAGATCCCGTAAGCCGAGATCGCATTCACCCATCCCATAGGTTGTATTTAAGTGAACTAAAGGCTGTGCTCATCATGTTGTAATTTTTGTAATACTTTATTATATTTACCTTATATATACCTAGATATGTTTATTGTCAAACGTATACTGCTTTTGTTTTAGTTAGGAAATGAAAAAACTTTGTTGCTATATATATCGCGTTATTTTCTCTGTCTGCTACTGTAGCGTGTAAACCCGCGTTTTTGAGCGCGAGTTACGAGTCGCTTTTTTATGATCATATTATAGATTAGATTATATTATATTCTCAGATTATAGATTCTATAATCTGAGCTTGTATGGGGCTTTCGGAGTCTCGTTCAGTCTGCTATTATCTACTTCCTCTTCATATTGCATTAAAGCCATTACTTGCTAATTTCCTTTGTTTTTACCTAGTAAAAATAAGCGCAAATTGTGTTACTTTTCGTTCGGGGCACTAACGTCTAGATAGTAAATAATTGTTAGTTATCTGTATTGAACAGATTATTTAGAACCACAGAGTAATTACTGTGTATGTAAATTAATCTAAGTTTAGAACATTCTTACATTTTTGGACATAGAACATACTTTAACACATCAATATACCAAATCAAACCGGCACCGCTGAAGGGACTATAGCACCGCTCAAGTTTCGATGGAATCAAAGGCTTTCTCACGGTCCACATACGCAAGACAAAGTTACATTACTCTTCAGTCTTCTGTAAAATTTGTCGAAGCGTATGTATGTGGTCTGTGGGACTAAAGCTACTGGTACTACGTGGTAGAGACATGCTCTACGTAGTAGAGCCATAGGAATAGCCATTCCTAGGGCCGCCGTCATCGAAATCGATGGGAAGGACTATATTATAGTAGAACCATGCTGTAGTTATATTATGGTTGTAGCACGAATGGGCCTGCCTAACCGGGGAAGGACCACGCTCTCACAGAATAGCAGCTTAATGCTGCTATATTTGGTATGATGAGTATAGAGAACCGGTGACCCTTTTTACTGAAACCGAGGCATTTCATTTTAGTCCTCAGGGATAACAAAACAAATGCATTTTCGGCCAGAGCATCCACTTACCATCAGGTGGACTGTGTGCCAGTAACCGGGTTGTTCAGGTGGCTGGAAGATTCTCGAAAAAGGCAAGTTAACGATGCTCAGAAAAGAAATCGATCTGTAGTGCTTCAATAGGGGGTTTTTAATAGAAGAGAGGAAAATTGAGCACGCAGCTCACCTGCTGATAGGTAAGTGACTACCGCCGCCCATGAACATCTGCAACACCAGGGCTATTGCAGGTGCGTTTACGGCCTTTTAAAAAAGAGTTGAATCTTTCCTTGTAGGTCCCTAAGTCATATCCGGAAAAATCGCCTGTGGTAGCCGATTCCACAAAGAAGTTGAGTAAAGAAGAAAACTTGTGGTAAGTCGCACAGTAGTGGACCGCGAATCATTGAGATGGTATGGATGGTATCGCGAATTATTTTTGCTGCCTATGGAGAACAATATCATCGCACTTCTGCTCCATGCCTCCATGAGTAGTATATCGGTTAGCCACCGCTTCCAGAGGTAGACCATCTCAAAATCTTAGGTGTCTCAAAAATGACGTTGCCACAGTCGTTCTTAAAGTTAGACAGGTGGTTATTTCCGGCATATAGATCTCTGGAATAAGAGATAAATACGACTTTGGAGCCTTGTTTCAGTTTTATCGCTCCTTCAATGCGAGGTAAGAACAGTTGATTGTTCACTGTGTCATATCCGTTGAAGACTGCAGTTTAGCTTCCCGTTTAACGGGTACGATAAAAACAGGTCTTGCAAAAACTTAGCTGCGACTGCATCGACAGTTTACGCGAGCTTGTTTTGTTTATAGAATAAGGGTGACAAACGAGCACGCAGACCACCTGATGGTAAGTGGTTTCTGTGGCCCATAGACATCTACATCTATCTTCGATTAAGAGTCAAAATGCAGATGTGTTGTCACCCCTGAGGACTAAAATGGAATCCCTCGTTTTCAGTAAAAAGGGTCTCTGATTCTCTTCACTCACCATACGAAACAGCGGCTACTATTTTACGCTGGTATTCTGTGAGAGCGTGGTCCTCCCCCAGTCAAGCCGACCAGTTCATGCTACAAGCAATATAGCTGCAGCGTGGCTCTTCCAATTAAAGTATTGTAATCTTCTAGGCTTTGGATTACAGAATTAGATGGACAAAGTGTCGACTTCATTAGAAGTGACTCCAACTTAACGTAAAGATTCACTATAGCTTCACCATTCGCCGATCGTCACAACTTTGAGACATCACCGAATAGTTGTACCTAACCCGGTTATCATACTACAATCAATCTCATTTTTCGTCGAACTGTTGGGGCTGCACCAGACTTTCTGTAAAGCGGCTTTTGGAAGAAAGAGTCCTTTATTCACAAATTTCATAAATCTGGATATTTTACGCCTGTCGCAAAGACATGATTATAGCACCATCTATCGAAATCCATAAAATATTTATGCACTTACCCATAGTCGTCTCTTACGACACAGACGGGACGAAATTAGTGATCGATTCGCTTATTTCGTTTCCACACGTTATCCGCTCTTACAACATAGTACATTTTTGCTTATATTTGAAATCACTACAAACATGCGAAACGAAATAGTTTCGAAAACGCAACAATGTGAACCCGGCCTGTTTCTGTAATGACGTCACGCAATCAGCTTACCGCGGCTGAGTCCATGAGAATGCGGCTATTGTGCCCGCACATGGCGGCGCATACGCTCGGTTCCCGCGCCCGGACTCGTTACCCGGCTTAAACCGACAACTGAATAGTGACACTGGACGGTGCACATCGGCTTAAATCTATACTGCGGAGGGTTTCTCCACATGAAACTGTTTAGTGTCTTTAAAATATAGCTTGCCAACGACTTCCATAAAGATAAAATAAGTTGTGAATAAGTAGGTACTAATGTTAACCAATTTACTAATTGTAAGGAGTAATTATATTATTTTATGTAGGTAGTTAAAATGTTAATTCTGGACCTATTATAACAAATTTTAAGAGCTTATTTATTTGGAATTTATTTTGCTGATTTCAAATTTTAAAAATTGATTTAATTTAAATTCATGAAATTTCTTTATTAGGTTTTAATGGTTTAACGATCTAATTTTTAAAGATAATGTCATTTCTCTCTTGACTAACGATTTTCTAATTA
This sequence comes from Parnassius orleans, assembly GCA_029286625.1. NCBI lineage: Eukaryota > Metazoa > Arthropoda > Insecta > Lepidoptera > Papilionidae > Parnassius > Parnassius orleans. The sequence continues at coordinate 2,502,227 of JAGSMP010000032.1, forward strand.
TGAATCGATAACATAACGCCTCAGATGAAATTCTATCTGAGAATAACGCCAATATTGGCTAATATAAATTTCACTCGTATTCAGTATTCAACAAGTGTCTTTAAATTCAATGGCAGGCAAATACATAAATGTTTTTTTACCTATTTAAAGTCAGTGGTGATGTAGCCAAAGATAGTAAAGCGCACTGACTTAACAAAATCTTATCCACTCTTGCCTGGAAGACATAATACAAAATACCATTTTATCGGCTTCATAAGACAGTTGAAGCATAGGAACAATGACTTAGGACTTTCACTGATGCTTGAATCCGGCGTAAATTTAATATTGGATATGAAGTAAATAAATTTAAATATACATTTATTACCCTTAACCGACGAGCGTGTATGCGTAGATATATGGATGTAAAGGAGGCGAGAGAGGTGTGCCAGGATCGTGCCAAATGGAAGTCCGTAGTCTCTGCCTACCCCTCTGGGTGACAGGCGTGGGTGTTTATGTATATGTTACAAGTTAATAAGACAATGACAATGTGATGAATAAGGTGTATTACAATGTCTACATACAGCCAAAGCTATAAATGTTAACCTTTTGTTTATGGGGCGCGTGTAATCCAAATAGAACACGTGCTTTTTTCTCGGCTTCGACGCCTCCCTTTTAAAGTTAGTTACATTTGGTATTGTACTCTACCTTTGTCCATTAAAGCACCTTTTTGCTAAAATTATGATACGAAGGGACATCTAAGCCAAGGGGTTAGTTTCTATTGCGTGGATGGATAAGATATTAATTATATTAAGACTAAATTAGGTTTTTGTTTGTTATTTAATATTTTGAGTTTCATATAATATAAATAAGTAGATATTAAACTAAAATCTGTTTTTTACTAATTTAATAATATAAAATATATTTTTTGAGTAAAATTATGCTGTCATTTTATGTGCTAAATACATACTTCGGAGTTGACTTAAAATGGCAGTATCTATCTGTTTATTTTATATTTAAATCTGTGGTAGATTTTGTTCACATGTAAATAGTATAATTATTGCGTTGCATATGTATTTGCCGTGTGATGTCGAAGTAAGATAATCCACTATCACATAATATCATCCCAAGGGTTTAGTAAGAGGCGACAGAGGGAAATAAAAGAGGACATGGCCAGGACGGCGGTAGCATTTTTCTGATAACTGCTCAAAAAAAAAAAAATTGCGATTGTTTACTTCCCTTCCAAGCGTGGCAACTATAGCAAACATGGTTGTAATAAATAAATGGGTAATTGTAATGTATTACAGAGGAGCGATTCTGAATTTGAATTCCAAGCCAAAGATTGTGATTGTCCCGAGTCTCACGGATAGGTAGGACTAATGACGTATTTGAAACAAAGTGTGGAATTAGATAATTTATATAGTATAGTATAATTTGTATATGACTACCCAATAGTTAAAAACTACTTCAATAAAGTAATAGTTCTACAACGCAACGGAGAAAGTTTCACATCTTAAAACATCAATTTATCAAACCGTAAACGCGCACGTTTAAGTCTCAGACGCTAAAGCTCTTTTAAAAAGGCGCTCGCTGAATCACATTTCAAGCGTTTAAAAGGGAGATTTAACTTCAAACATCTATCACCCAGAAACCCTTCGTTACGATAAATTGAAAGTAAACAAACTATATTTATAAAATGTGTGCTTTACGCTTTTACTTTACATTTCTTAACTAGGAATATACTACTCTCTGATTCTTAGTGTTAAGTATATTTATATTTTATTATTAAACAAACAAACCACAGATTGTGATTATTTTTGTTATGACCAAGTTATGACAAGGAATTTAGTTTATATTTATATCAGATAAATTTCAAAGAAATTAAAACTGAAATCTATCTAAGTCATATATTATCATAAACTGTCTTTTTTAGGGTTCCGTACCCAAAGGGTCAACAGCACACTATGACTAATCCTTTGCTGTCCGTCTGTCCTTCCGTCTGTCTGTCAGCGGGCTGTATCTCATGATCCGTAATAGGTAGACAGTTGAAATTTTCACAGAATGTGTATTTCTGTTGCCGATATAATAACAAATAAAAAATATTAAAATAAATTAAAAGGGGCTCCCCTACTAGATACGTGTATTACGATGGTACGGAACCCTTCATGCGCGAGTCCGACTCGCACTTGGCCGGTTATTTATTGTTATAGGTCGATAATAACTTTATTTATCACGTTTGTATTTTTAATTTGTTATGTACATTCGTAAAAGCGTCTCGTTATTGCCATTGTCGCACAAAAACACCTAAGTTTCTTGATGTTTCCAGCACAAATGAACAGGCGACGATATCGACATTACTGTACGAATATTATGTACACAAAAAAAACACGTGCATTCCTACAACTCTAGAGTCTAAATGTCTCTCTTCACATACGTCTGCGGCTGGCGACCATCATCGCCATAATCATTGCGCAGAGCTATGAGAGCCACACATTCGTGTCTTCAGTAATTCAATTGGCTTGGCGGTGGTCGTTTATCAAGTAAGGACAACGAGGTAATAGCGGCTGCTGCGACATAGATATTTACTAAATGCGTGCCTCAGTTTATAGAAATCTGAGGTGAACTTAGTAAATATTACCGACAATTACTTAAACATTTGTGCGTCGAAGAAAAAAATTTAAAAATAAATGGAGGAAAAGATGTTACTATGCTTGTAATCCACTACCCCATAAGTCGTAAAAGGTGACAGAGGGAAACTGAAACAGGAGATGGGCACCAGCATCTTTCTAACAACAACTCAAAATAATAAAAAACTGTGGTGGCGTGGCAACTTTGGCAAATTAATGCAATCAAAGAGGTTCTATGGGGATGGCCTATGTTCAGCAGACTTTCGTAGGCTATAATTTTCCGTTAGCCGCTTATGATGATGATGATGGTGATGACAGTGCTGTCAGACGACAGAGTTTATATAGTTTTTAACTTAATTTTTTAAACACGTTTATATTTTAAATTTCCAAATTTTTGGGAAAAATTAAATTATTAATTATTTAAATTTTTTTAGTCCACTTTTGCTAATTCAAAGAGACGTTTGGAGCCGTGGTAGCTCAGATGATTAGTGCTCGCTGTAAGATTCACAGTACGCGAGCAACCTGGGTTCGATCTCCGCCGGCACCAATTAAATTGTTAATTGCAATTTTAAGTGCTGATTTACCACGTGATCGGCGGTGAAGGAAAACATCGTGAGGAAACCTGCATGTCTGAGAAATAAGAAAAAAATATTTGGAAGACATGTGAAGTTCGCCAACACGCATTGGAGCAGCGCGGCGGACATTTCCTTGTCCTAAAACTCTCTCAGAAATGAGAGGAGGCCTGTGCCCAGCAGTGAGACGTATATAGGCTGTAACTTTAAATTTAACTTTAAAAGTGACGTTTTAATGTATCGATTTCATTACGAGCCATTGTCACACAAAATCACTGATACGCTTGATGTTTCATGAGCGAATATACACAAATATTCGCTCTATACAATAGTGTGTGCCTATATTTGCCGATTATGTACGAATGTATATCTTCTCACAGAATAACAGCGTAAAATAGCAGCTTGATACTGCTGTGTTTCGTATGTTGAGTGTAGAGAACCGGAGACCCTTTTTACTGGATTCCATCGTAGTCCTCAGGGGTTCAACGCATCTGCATTTTGATTCGTAATTGAGGATAGATGTAGATGTCTATGGGACACAGCATCCACTTACCATCAGGTGGACTGTGTGCTCGTTTGTCAACCTTATTCTATAAAAAAAGAATGTGAAGAGGGGCCATAGGAATGTTGCCAAGTATAGGCGAATATGGGCGAAAAAACACAAATATATTCAATATATTGAATATATTTGTGAGTATTGAATATTCCTTACAATCACATGTTCATCAAATGCTCACGTTAATTGTCGAATCAGCACGAATGTGAAGTGCGGCCATAAGGGTTACTAACCCGTAGCCTTCTTTGTTTGAATCCTTAATAGGCTTATAGGTATATACACCTGCAGTATCCCCTTAATATCATGATGTGTAATGTTTTTCTTAATTATAGAAACACATACTAAATATATTTTTGGGTTTAGGTAATATAGCCTGAAATAGAAATCCATCCATTCATTAGAGCCTTTCAAAAGTCCATCGCTAAACATAGACCTCCCCCAAAGACTGACTCATAGAATATATTCTTGCCTTGGTAATCGCAGTTTTTTTATTATTTCTAGTTTTAATCAGGAAGATGTTGCTGCCCAACTCCTGTTTCAGTTCCCTCTGTCGCCGCTTACTACACCAACTTGAAGATATGGGGTACTAGATTCTCCTGCGCCGCCACAAAAATGCATAGAAATAGAGATTAAAGTGTTCTTATGTTTATTAGCTTACTGAGGAGTGTTTTGAGCAAAGAAGAGTATTGGCAAATCGTTAATGTTTTAAAGTAACTCATCCTATCTCCTCCGGAGGTGGGAGTTGGGTTGAACAAAGTACTTAAGATCTTGCTGCCCGTGTAAATTGAGCTTTGAGGTCGATATGATAGTGATGTTCTCTTCTGTTCCACCGCCGTATTGATACGAACGAATATACGAATAATATAAGTAATTTTAACTACCACATATTTTAGCAGTGGTAAGCGCATTGAACAGTCTGAGTCACGATAGACAAAGTAGATACGCGTTTGCCGAATTGACTAGGTCAGGGGTCGGCAACCTGCGGCCCGCGAGCCACATGCGGCTATTTGGATGTGAAGCTGCGGCTCTTTAGTTCCATACGGAAATATTATTTATTTTATATATTTAAAAAAAAACATTTAAAAATCGATAAACACTGAGCCATTTGGAGTTGATACTGGATCTCTAGAAATGCAATTGATCGATTTAAAAAGTAAAGCTTAGTGGAGTGGAAAAATTACAGAGTTGAAAAGCAAGTTGGAAGAGTTGGAGGTCCAGAAATGTATGTACGTAACGCAACAAAAATGGGCAGATTTAAAAGAAACGCCGCGGGTTGAGGCACTTATATTCGACGCATGGAATAGTCTTCCAGATTGCTACAGTGAGGTGAAGAATTTGGCATTTGGAGTGCTGACTATCTTCGGATCGACATATTCGTGCGAGCAAGCGTTCTCTTGCATGAATATAAGTAAAAGTAAAGTAAGAAGCCAACTAACAAATGAATTTAGAGTCGAAAACTTAAAACAACAAGTTATGAGCCAAATTTATCCAAACTTTCTAAAACCATGCAAAGCCAACGCTCCCATTGAATTTATTTGCTTAAATGTATGTTATTGTTTTTTTATTTTTAAGTAAAAGTTACATTGTTTAGTAAAGTTTAAATTTTCTACTTGAATAACCATACAAAGCCAAAGCTCCCATTGAATTTGTTTGCTCAATTGTTTGTTATTGAAGTACAAGTTAGTGTTGTAAGACTTACAATGTAAATAAATGTTTAATTCTTTTAATTTTTTACTTAAATAATAAGTGATTATCTAATAATACCATATATATATATATATACATATATATATATATATATATATATATATATATATATATATATATATATGGTATTATTATATGATATGGTATATATATTATTAGATCATAATAATAGAAATTAGATTCTAATTTAATGTGAAAAAACACTACTTATATATAAATAAATATATTTTTTTCTTATGAATAAATAGATGAGTTTTTTTTATCAAAAAACTTTATTTATGCAAGTACTATTTATGGTTGGCAAGAAATTTTTTTGTGGCTCTTTAAAAACTTTGAAATTTCGTAAATTGTATTTTTGACTCTTCCGACTCAAAAGGTTGCCGACCCCTGGACTAGGTGGATAAGTCCGAGTGAATCTCGCTAGGTAAGGATGGGCAGAGGATACTATGCGGGTCCTGAGGTCAATAACAATCAATACCAACCTTGGTACAACAATAACATATAATGTAACACAAATTTTGATTTTGAGAAATACCACTACTGTTCTCAGTAGATCAGTAACCTGACCCTTGTAAACTACGTCGTACATATCGTCGTACATATCGTCCTTCAGTTAGTAAGGGCACAACGTAGGTGTACAACTGTACGTAGTGCCCTTACTAATTGAAGAACATTACTTAGTTGAAGTTGACTGTCAAAGTGTTCTTCTATATTGCGATTAGTGCAGCATTTATTAATAACATTTTAGTGTTTGTTTCTTTTTGTTAATCGTCTATCCACAACTGGTCTCAGACCTCGCTCTGAGAGTATTTCATAATTTTTACGCTTGACAGGCAGATTGACGATCGCAGAGTCTGACGCTTCGCATCTTTAGAAAGTTTTGCATAAAATGTTTTAATATGTACGAAAAATATTTTTATCGATATATCGAGTACAACACTCGAAGTAAGGCTAGCGAGCAAGACGGAGGCGAGCGATGTGGGTTGTGATTAATGACCCAATAATCCCAGCCGCCCGACGCCTGGCCTATGAAAGCTTCACGAAGCCGAATTGGTGAATGGTCAAAAGGTTTATTGACTAGCGAACAAGCGCAAGACGTTGATGCCTTATACAGCAAGCAAATAATGAAATACACAATATATCTTATTTTTAAGCTTAAATGTCTGTATTGAACTGTTTGCCCTATGCATATTTAAAATTCATATGCGTATTTAAATAGCGGAGTACGAGTTAAATAAAACATTTATTTTTAAATAGTCGCAATATCTTACTGATCAGATTAATTAAATTGTGGTAGCTTAGGTAGATTATGTATGTAATAGAATAGGTTATAGGATATTTAACATAACGTGAACACTATCACCCAAAAGGGTAGGCAGGTACGTAATTTACACTGAAAATCTCGATTTTATGTAAAGAAAAATAGCTAAAGACATAATGTATGCTCCATCCACACTACTCGATTATCTGTGCTAAGTTTAATCGAAATTGAATAATAGTTTCAGAGGAGATAGCAATAAAAATTACATCGGAGTCGGTGTTAAATGTTAATAGAGCTACGCCCGCTGCGGCCCATTAAAAATTGCATCGGAGTCAGGCACAATAGGGCTGCGCTACGGTCAATGATAACAACTGGTAACATGCAAATGAATCTATGCACTGTTAAAATTAACATTTGCATTGAGTAGGCGTAAGCAGTGGGTTTATATCTCGTATGAAACATATGGACATAAGTTAAAATTAAGAAAATAATATCGTTCACACAGATAGAGAGATCAAAGCACAGTCAAACTGCCAGAGAACGTTGACTAAATAAAAGAAAAATTTTCAAAAATGAAATGTACTTCCGTTTTGTTTTGTTTTTCTATTTTGTATTTTCATTTCTTGGCGTAATTTGACTTTTTTCTTAAACAGAAAGTAGATCAGTTAAGTAGTAAAATATCATGCGTTCAAATTCACTCTTTGTTTTTTGGAAAAATGTGCGTGGAAGTTGAATAACCGAAGCAGCCGTCCTACCTACGTATCTTCAGTTAGTAAGCACTAATTGATAAGCGTTTTATATTGATTCCTTTTTCCTATTTAACGGAAAGTTGCAATTTCGACATATTTCTTCAATCTAATTATATTTATTTTGTATTTAATACACTTACTTAGCAGCATGACTCGTGGATTTCTCCGCGATTAACCGCGAACTCATTACTGATGGCAAACTTATATCAAGTACCCACTAGGGGTAAGATAGTTAAAAGATTAGAGGTGCATTAGACAAGTGAAGTGAATTACGATTAAATACTCAGAAACAAAAAAAGTTGTATTTACGTGAATATGGTAACAAATTTCAATTTTGTATTAAAACACAAAGTTTAGCTTTGAATACATAATTTCCGAATTTTCATTTTAACTTGATGACATTTTCATTTCTATAACTGCAAAAGTATTAGCAATGAATTGTCTTAATATATCAAGCAATTGTACGCGTAGAAATAATACTGAGATACATATTCTGTCAAAAACGTTATTATTACATAGATGCGCAACAAAATCATCGCGTGGAAAATATCCGGTGAGAGAACGACCCCGTGTTCCGACATTCGTTTCAACGTTAATTCCAGCCGCATTTGTTCCATTACATTTCCGACACAAAGTAGATACGCGTTTGCCGAATTGACTAGGTGGATGAGACCGAGCGAACCTGGCTAGGTAAGGATGGAGAGAGGATACTGTGCGGGTGCAAAAAGGAGAGAGGATCAAAAGTGAGAAAGATGTATTCAGAAGTGAAATAGTCTGCTGGCTGAGCACATCATCATTAACGAGCCAGAGAGGGCGGAGGGCAGCGAAGAGGCAGAGGGGGCGCGCCAGGTGGCGCCTTCCCACGCTCCGTTACACCTGCGTGCGATTACACTCCTTACCGTGAGCACCTTTAGGGGCTACATCTCTCTACACATCGCAGTGCCAAACTCGAGAAATATTTTCGAATGCACGGACATAAATATGAGAAATATCCAGGTTTTTATTCACCTTCCGCTCGATGGTGCCCACCGAACCCGGTCATATAAAGGATCCGTAATAGATGTCCTATTAGCCAGTAGCGACTGACAAGGCAATATAGAAAATATTGTATCAAAATTATTATTCAGATTATAAGTTCTTGTAGGAAATATAAGAATGATATCACCTTGGATTACATCAAAGACTTTATAACCGATTACGAAAAAGAAGCAATAAATAGGTCATCAATATGTTTACATATTATATTATATTTTTATGTATATTTCGGCATAACTTCTTTGTTAATGAACCGACTTTATTGATTCATCTTTTATTAAATAGGTTTTACTTTAGGGTATACTAAATAAGTTTTAAGAAAAAAATCATCCCCTAAGGGTAGGAAAAATAAGGGATGAAGATTTTTAATATAACTATTTAGACGATATTCTAGTTGTTATCTTGAACTTTTCATATTTCATAGTCCACTGAAAAGGATAAAAAATAAACAAAAAAAATTCAAAGCTTATTTTGAATCTACCGTTGGACATAATGCACATGTAGATGGCATGCATTTTCTGAAAGATTTGCCCATACGACGCCATAGAACACTGTTGATTGAAATTTTACTACGGTTTATTCAATTGAACGAAAAAAAAGTCCCGCTGGGTTTCTTGCTGGTTCTTCCCAGGACGGAGGTATTTTCCGAACCAGTGGTAAATAAAAAATTACTTTCAATAAGTATTATGTAATAATTTATATTGAATAAAAATATTCTATTCTATTGTATTCTATCAAATAAAGATGCAAATTTTAATATAAACAACTTATATTTTACAACTTATTTGTAAATGTAAAAATACTAAAATTATGTTAGCATATCTAAAAAGGCAAAGATTCTACGATAATAATACATACTTACTTTAAACTAGGTGCCAAAATGAAAATAAACAGCGATACCTAAATAAATACTAAATATATTTGAGAAGTTTATCTTCGCAAAAAGTTGTCGCTACCTCCGGCAGCGGTTTTTGAACTTCAGTTTGTTTCAGCGCAAAACATGTTGAACCGCACCGCAATTCTTTATTCCACGCATAGATACTGTTATTGCACATAGATTTTGTTTTATTCAATACATTTATCGAAGATTGGATTTCGTGTCTATTTTTCAGATTTAGAAAACTAAGTATAAGATAATATAGTAATAGAATTGGAGATATGAAGGACATTAAAGTTGACAATCTAAATGAAAATTTCTTACGTTAAAGAAATAAACATATTTCATTTAATTTAAACGTTAAGTTTTAAATTTAATTACATTATCAACACAATAAAAACTAAAAATCTATTTATTTTTAATAAAATGTTTAAGTTAAAACAATTAAATAGCACACTTTGGAATCAGCCTTGTTCATTATATTACACATAAGATTTTAACTTTAAAGTTATAAAAACTGCATAACGTTAATTTGTAAATCATGATAATAACCCACCCTCTAATTCAGACCAGTGAAATAATTAAGAATCACGCAAAGGAAGAAAAAACTTCAGAACAGATGCAACAATTCAACCGTTGTTGTTAAAATTAATTTTATTATCTATGACATTGCAATAATTTGTTCACGCAAGACATTAAAATGAAATTAGATGGGCGAGATTCGTGACGGGGGAACGAGGGATGAATCGGTTCCTGTCAAAATAGAGGTAATATTTCAGATGGTTGTGAGGACCCGGGTAAAGCGATGAATAAATCACATAATCGGATCGATGTGAATGCAGATCAACTATTTATTCATCCTTTGTTGTGTTCAGTCGCTCGTACGATAATACGAGTAGAGATATAGTAAGTCGTGTAGTTAAAGATCAAATATGTGCTACGGATTGATTAAGAATTGTTAAACGTAATGTTAACGCAACAAGCGTTAATGCCAATATTAAGAACATTCATAAATAAAACTGAGTTTAAGATAAAAGTTTGTTTTTACCACAGGAATGTCTAGGGCATTTGTTAATGATTTTGCATATTGTAAAACTTAAAATAATTTACTAAAATAATATATATGACAGTTAAAATAGATCATTACCATGATGAACGTAATAATCTCTGATATTTTGCACAGGTCATTCATTCTTAAAATATTTTTCAAGTGTTCACTATCATTGACTAACAATATAGCCACTTAATACTTTTTTCTACCGACTTCAAAAAGAAGGAGGTACTCAATTCGACTGTATGTTTTTTTTATGTGGATTACCTCATAACTGTTTGGGTGAACCGATTTCGATGATTTTTTTTATTTGAAAGCTGCTGCTTCTCATGTGCATGTGCATGTGCTCATGTGAAGTCGGTTGTACAACATTTTTTATTTTAAATTATACTTTAATAAAATTTCTGCACTCTCAATAAAACGAGTATTCATTTTCAATTCTCTCAATCATGTGACATCTTAGTCGCGGAACGTGGCGACTTTTCGCGATTTGTATCATAGGTAATGTATCGCATCCATGTTTAGATATTAAGTCAGTAAGGTAGGCGCTTAAAATATAAACCATAAACGTTTAAAATATTCTAGTGTAACTCGTTTTGTTAAAAAACAGCTTTCATTTTTATCTATCTTGAAATAAATGAAAAAAATATCTTGACTTAAATTAGAAACAGAAAAAAATAAACAAATTAATCTGTCATTACAGTTCTATAAGCATTACTAATTTTACTATTATGGCGCAATTGAATTCACCCTCGCTAAGAGCGCCCCTTCACGGTGGCACAGGAGCAATAGGTGTTGAACACGTGTTACTGATCCTAAAATGATCCCAGGAGTTACGATCTATTTCATTTGTTACACTTTAGTTCTATGGGCGCTACAATTATCAATGGGTTATGGTCAAAAGGGGAATAAAACATAAACCCAAATATAAGTAGATATTATTTTAAATATTAGTATCCACAGATCTATAGGAGTCACTTTATAGAACCATTATCACTTAGTAGTATTATTTATTCTGTGCCATTATGAAAAATGAATAATAATTAAAAATCATAATTTGTGTAATAGAATCTCTAAACTCACTCATACATTGTACTTGGACATTCGAACCCGCAGCAACCCGCAATGTCGTAACCAAGTAAAGCGCAAAATCTTAGCTAGGTATTACGTTAGAGACTCGTAAATATTTTATATTTAATTATTATTAAATATAAAATATGGATAACATTAAAGACGCTTTGAGTATCATAACATTATCACAGCGGTCAAAATCTCTAAGAATTATTACATTGAAAACTATTTTTTTTTAAACTAAAGGTGACAAAGGAGCACAAAGTCCACCTTACCGTAAGTGCATGGTGTGACTCATATACATTAGACACCTACATCTGCGTGTAACCTCTATTCAGAATTAAAATGTAGATGCGTTGTCACCCCTGAGGACTAAGATAGAATGCTTCGTTACCAACAACATTAGACACGAAGTAGTTTGATTGTATTGAAAATTAAGCGCAATTTGATTACTTATATTAATATCAAATAGGCAGGTATACCCAAATATAGCAAACGTAACGGATGAAATGATTCGTAAAAACGATAACACGAATAGCAACAAAAAGAGAAAACGTTGCGAAGCTGGATTTCAATTCATTACTTTCTAAATGCTCTTTTTAGTACAAAAGGAATTCAAAAAGGTAAGCGCACGTTGGAACACAAATCTTGCGCGCGAACCGTTAAATTAAAAATAAATATTGCGAAACGTCAGCATGTTAGGGACGGGTCGGAAAAAATCGGGGAAAAAATCGAAAAGCGTCAGAATAGCCGCTGTCAGTTCACAGGGGTGGTGTGGGGTAAGGTGAATCTTTTTGTGAAGTGGAGAGAATTAATTTAACCCGCTGCGGGGTAACACGACATAGCGGTAATTGAAAAGTTTGCCCCTTGTCGGCTTGCAGCGTCGCGCCGTCGGCTATGAATCTTAGCGACACTTGGTTAAAGCAGGACTTTATGATAATTGCGGGCATCTCCTTATTTTAATTTATATCTCAATAACGTCTCGTTAATAACTTTGGATATAGGCGGTTTTAGTAAAATTTCTTTTATAAATTAAATTCTAGACTTTAAATTCAGACACAATAGTAAGACATTGCTATTGTCTTACTATTGTGTCTGAAAATCGGACAGTGAAAGTGTTAAGATAAAACTCAAAGTAAATAAAATTGATAGAAAAGCAAAATTAAAAGAAAACGAATTCGAAAAAAAAAAACAATTACTAAGCTAACAAAATTTCGCTTATGTTTTCACTTAATGTTTTCTAAAATATTTTCACCGTAAAATACAATTATGGTATGGTATTAACTCAAAACGAGTTTATAATGAACGCGTAATTTAATAGAGAAATAAGAAAAATAAAACGTGTTATTAGAATAATTGATTTTTTTAATCCTTCATTATTGAAATATAACAAAATCATTCTGAACAAGACCCTAAAGTAAGTAAAAGCTTTTTGATATCAACCCTTTAACTTTTTTAGAAAGATTCAAAAGTGTGAACTCAGGGCATGCTTGATCACAGTTTCGTTGATTTTAATTTAATTTTATAAAGTTAAATTGGGGATTACGTCTATTTTGTCGATCCAAGGCGTGATTTTAAGGAAATTGAAACTTTTGTTTAGATTGGTAGATAGAAAATAGGCTGTAATCAAAAATGATGCTTCCATACAAAAGTGAATTACCTACACAATAAAAAATACATTCAAAAGTAAAAAAAAATCGTCTGTAAAGGGTAACTTCTCCCAACACAAGTATTTTTAATATTTCGATGAGTATTTAACAGATATTAAAGAACTCAAAAAAAAGTTACAACTTATATACGTTCCACTGCTGGGCCCAGACCTCCTCGCATTTCTGAGAGAGTTTTAGAGCATGTATTATGCTATATAAATGTAAATTCTGTTGTGTTTCGTATTGTAAATGTAGTGAACTGGAGACTAATTTTACTGAAAATAAGGTATTCCGTCTTAGTCCTCAGGGGTGACAACGCATCTGCATTTTAATTCTTAAACGAGGATATATGTAGACCTCTATGGTTCATAGCACCCATTTACCATCCGGTGGACTGTGAGCTCATTTGTCACACCAATTCCATAAAAAAGATGTTTTACAAACATTGTATGGACAAACATCCAGACTCGGACTCAATTATTTAAAAGTTACAAGTACTTGTTTAGTGCAGAATTCGAACCCACAGACCGCCACGCCAAACCGCAGCGAAACGCTTAGCCACTGTTCCACCAGCTTGAAGGCGACCGATGGAGAAGAAAGGTACGAGTGTCAGCCTCGTACCAGCAGACGAAGACAGTCAATCACTATATGGAATCGATAAGTAGGGGGTCAATGGATGCAGGAATCCAGGGACTGTGCTTTAAACAAGGAAATGTGATGCAAACGATAATACCGTTACGAATATTCTTCCATTGAACTGTAGTTCTTTTAATAGTTTTAAGTAACGCAGTATATTTAAGCGTAATTTTTTATAAAGTTTAATATCGGTTGATACGATACTCGTATGTCGCAGGCTAAATGTTAACTCGTCCGTTTACTTACAAAACAGCGGCAACCATTTATTTATAAACGAGTAAGATCGTTTGCAAAATGCCTGTCAGCCAATTGCAAAAATGTAAACGAATAATAAGCTGACACGAAAGTTAATAATTTGGGTACTATACGAGTAAATAAAAGAAATTAAAAAATTGGCAAAGTAATTTTTTCAAATTTAAATTAAAAAGTAAATTAAAGTTGGAAAAATTTACTTTGCCAATATCGGTATTGCGGTCACCCACCGAGTACTACACCGGAGGATGCCTCGTGTAGAGGCGAAACACGTCGTATTGTCGTCGGGGGTGTGTCTTTCCTAGTGTAGTGGTGGTGGGAGGTGGGTGCTGGGATTAGTGATGACGGGGATAGTGCATGCAATTGAGGGAGGGCGGGAGATGTTCTGCAAACCAGGTAAGACACATCATATTATTTTATTGAGTGGATATTGGCAAAGTAAATTTTTCCACCTTTAATATAATGGATTTCCGCAAAGTAACGCCTGATTCTATTAAACTAGTAAATGTTGTACCTACTTAATATTACAATTTACTGTGTAGCAAATTGCATCGTTTTTAAATGAACTCGCCGTTTGTAAAAGTTTTACAATTTGCCTTCGATAATTATACTAATATACAAATTTTGAGAAATATTGGAATAAACACATAAACAAATAAAACATTCATTCATGTATAATTTATTCATTGTAGGTAAACATCGCATGCACAGTAATATATATACAGTGGCGGTCACATAATTAAAGACACTCTTCTGTGTGACCACATACAACAGTATTACAGACGTGTAGAGTACCAAAAGTAGGTATTAATTATATTTCATAGTTATTAATCTTTACACGGAGATCGTATTATTAAAATAGAAACATCAAAAACGTGTATTTAGCAATAGTTGAGATTTTATTCCTTTTTTAAACAAAACAAAAACTTTTTCGACAAGTTAACCGCTGGCCAGCTAATTAAAGACAGTGTGTTTTTCGTATTCTAAATTTAAGATATAATGTTAAAACAGTTATGTTATTTTTCATTTGGCCGCGAATTTTCACGGTACATAGAATAAAAATAAAAACTAGCTTTGTACTGAATAGAAATTATTAAATTTTATTAGTGTTATTATGGGAAAAAACAAAAGCTGCGATCCGTCTACAAGGAAGACGAATCCTCAAGTTTTATGGCAAAGGTTGGTCATATAGGAAGATTGCAGATCAGTTAGGACGCTCTAAAGATATGGTTATGAATGCTATCCGGCATTTTAAGAACTTTAATACTACTGAAAAAGTGCCCAGGAAGACTAGACCTAGAAAAACAACCCCACGAGAAAACTCAAGAATAATGTTGTTGGCAAAAAAGGAACCGTTTAAAGGATCAGAACTGATTCGCTCAGAAATATTTGGTGAAAAAGATTAAGAGGAGTGTCTGCAAGAACGATAAGAAGGCGATTGTGTGAAGCAAACTTATTCGGATGAATATCTCGTAAAGTGTCACTAATAAAGAAGGAAAACATCCGAGCTAGATTAGAGTTTGTCAAAAAACATGAACACTGGACAGAACGTGAGTGGAAAAATGTACTTTTTTTCTGATAAAACGAAAATTAATATGATTACTTCTGATGGAAAAATGTATGTGAGACGTCCTCCTAAAAAAGAAATGGATCCAAAGTACACGAAGAAAACAGTAAAACATGGAGGTGGAAACATTAAAGTTTGGGGCTGTTTTTCTGGTCATGGTATAGGACCTATCAAGAAAATAGAAGGGAACATGGATAAATTCCAGTACAAGAATATTTTAGAGGAAGTCATGATACCTAAGGAAATTTTTCCGGTGGTTTGGACTTTCCAACACGAAAATGACCCGAAATACAGCAAAAGTTGTCAAAGAAATTCCTAAGGAGCCAGTCAGTAACTGTGTTAGATTGGCCACCGTACAGCCCTGACATCAACCCCATTGAAAACTTGTGATACCGCGTCAAGAAAATAGGTGCATCAAAACGTACACCAACTTTATGCGGCTTTTAAAGAAGCATGGGAACAAATTTCAATTGAAACTTGCAATAAATTGATCGTTTCAATGCCAAGGCGAAGTCGGGCTGTTATTGCTAAAGGACATGCGACAAAATATTAATAACGTGTATTTTTGTTTTTATACCATATCTTAAATTTAACGTAATAAAGTTGATTTCAATATTTACAATATTTGTTTTATAATTACTTAGTTCGTGCGTCTTTAATTAGTTGGCCAAGTCTTTGCTTAGGTCATAGTGGTCTAAATGTAGTCAAACTGAATAAATGTTCGGGACACATGAGGTTTATTTTCAATGTTTAATTCCAACATTTCACAATAAATGTACGAATGATTTTTATATTGCTTCTAGCTCGTATTAAATTGCAACAAGCAAATAAAGAGTAGATAAACTTTGTTGTTTTAATATGCCTTTAATGTCTTTAATTATGTGACCACCACTGTATATATATATATATATATATATATATATATATATATATATATATATATATATATATATATAAATATAAAAGAAATTGTCCTGAGTGACTGACTCATCTATCAACGCAACGCACAGCCCAAACCGCTACATATAGAAATCTGGACAGTACCTGCCTTTTATAACGTAGGCATCCACTAAGAAAGGATTTTGGAAAATTCCACCCCTAAGTGGGTGAAATAGGGTGTTACAGTTTCTATGAAACTTGTTAGCGATTGACTTCAAAGTTACTAAAGGTACTCTGTGAATAAAATAAATGAACACGGATTATCCGATTGCTCAAAACAATGTTTTTTAATTAAAAGCTAGTGCAAATACTCTAGAATAAATGTAATAAAATAATCATTTTTAATTTTTTCAAAAAGGTAAAGTTTTTTCACGTGGTAGAGCCATGCTACAGCTATATTAATAGTATAGTTGTAGCACGAATGGGTCGACTCGACCGTGGAAGGACCACGCTCTCACAGAATACCAGCGTAAAACAGCAGCTTAATACTGCTGTGTTTCGTCTGGTGAGTGTAGAGAACCGGAGACCCTTTTTACTGGAAAAGAGGCATTTTATCTTAGTCTTCACGGCTGGCAACGCATCTGCATTTTAATTCGCAAACGAAGATATATGTAGATGTCTATGGGCCACAGCAACCACTTACCATCAGGTGGACTGTGTGCTCGTTTGTCACCCATATTCTATAACAAAAAAAAGGTTTTGCAATACGAGGGTGTAAAGTTTGTATGAAAAATATTGTATTTAGACGCACAGCCTAAACCATTAGACGTAGATGAAAAAATTCCACCAAAAACATACTTTATCACCATTGATTTCGTTTAATTTACTGCTAGCTTGATATAAAGGTAGCAGTAACTTGTTTTTATAAAACCGATTTGTGCTAAAAAAATCGGTTTTTACCAACTATTTACCTAACTAAAAATTCCCGTACAATTTTCATTGGTTCCTGCTAACTTTTTACTAGCTTGATAGAGCTATTATCGCGAATTTTTGATATCTCGTTGATGCAGAGTTAGAAACATGTTATGTACATACACAAATCGTCCTGACTTATTAATTGGAATATTTTTTCGATATTCGTTTTTCGTATTTCGAGGATTCCTTTTACTTTCAATAAAGGCAACGTTAAAAAACAAAGCTTTCAATATATTATTATATTGAACATTTGTTTTATACTATGCTTACAGTATTATTAGATAAAATGAGGCGAGAGGGTGTCTCTACCTTGATTAATTTACCGAATTAATCCATTATTCTGCGGTTGCGGCCGGTAAGCGACCTAGTCGAAGTGAAAATGAATGAATTATAAATTGGTATTGCCTTGCTCCGCTAGCAGTTGACGTCGCTATTTTATACATGTGAATGTAAAATCTTTCGACTTGTATGATTCAGAAATAACACGTTGGATTTATGATTTAACTGTATAAAAATTATGAAAATATTACAAAGCAAAAATAAAATCACTTCTTATATTTGACATCTAATGGTAAATTGTAGAAACGTTGAAACCTTTCAGCTACTGTAATGATTCCCAGTTTCAGACAAATTCTTTATAATGATGAAGACAAATCTAGATCCAGAGGATTTTAATGAAAAGAGGTCTTGTGAAACTACTTTGGTTAATTATTTGAAATCAAACTGAATACTTTATTGCTAATAAAATTAAAAATGTTGTTTAATAAAATCAGGTAGAATTGTCAAGCACGGGCTTAAATAAATAAAAAAGCAGTGTAATTAACACCAACAAGTTTTTTAGTAACGACAATGCCGGTGCCGATCTTCCGTTGAGATCTGAATAAATTACGCTGCAGTACGGCAGTCGGTTCTGCGGCATCTAAGTTTCGTGAGGGCGTATAATTACACGAGCGAGTAAACATATAAAGGTAATCCGGGTCGCGGCGGCACAAAGTGATGCTCGTGAATTATTCAGCAACGAAGCACCTGCGGCGAGACCGCAGCTCGCGGGGCTGCCTTCTACGTGCTCTACAATTTCTATTTATGTAAATTATAAAGCATACTTCTACCATGCATTTGTTATCTAAGATTGGCTATGATTGCATTTTGTATGATATAATCTCTATAACTACTCGTATATAAAAATCAATTGCCGTCAGTTAGTCTTGCAAAAACTCGAAAATGGTTCGACCGATTTTGATAATTTTTTTGTGTGTGTTTGGGTGGCAGAAATCACCCGTGCGAAGCCGGGGCGGATCGCTAGTTTAATATAAATATAGCTAGAACATTTATGTACCTCAATGCATTAACGTACCACGAAAATAATTTTAACAACTGTTGTGGTAATAGATAATACACTATGGTAAGTTAGAGTAAGGAGGAAACACCATGGACATAAGTGATTTTTATCATATGTTTTGTTATTTTTACTGGTGCTGTGTATATGATTATATTTTATTATATAAATCATCTATTACAGTCTATAAAAGTCCGCTGCTGAACATAAGCCTTCCCCATAGATTGCCTCATAGGGGGAATATTTGCCATAGTTGCCACGCTTGGCAGGCGAGTTGGTAACCGCTGTTTTAATAATTTTGAGTTGTTATCAGGAAGATGTTGCTGCTAATCTCCTGTTTCAGTTTTCTTCTGTCACCTCTTATGACACCCACGGGACGATATGGGGTAGTGGATATTCTTATAACACCGCGACACGGTTAGGTTGTTTATATAAACAACTTGAATTCTAGTTGTATTCACTGTTGCAATTTCAGAGAAACGTTTAGCGCGTGACGTTTTTTTTAGTATAAGGGTGTCATTCGAGCACACAGTCTACCTGATGGTAAGTAGATGGTGTAGCTCATAGACATCTACATCTGTCTTAGATTAAGAATCAAAAACCAGATGCGTTGTCATCCCTGAGGACAAAGATGGAATGCCTCGTTTCCAATATGAAGGATCTCCGGTTCTTTACACTCACATACGAAATACAGCAGCTTTAAGCTGCCATTTTACGTTGGTATTCTGTGAGACACACTGTACTAGGTTTGTCTACTGAAAGCGTGCCTCAAAAAAATAAACTGTACCAAAATTGTTATTGTTTGTGAAAAACGTTTAAGTTATATTTATTTAGTGATGTATCTCAATATCCAAAACATTATAGTTTAAATGTATAGATAAAAATATTAATGTGACAACCTGACAATAGATCTAAGTAGATAATATTATAAGGCAACGTAAAATGCTTTGTAACATGGCATGGTGAGAAATAGCGCTCGACTTGTGGCGGCCATTATACCCTATGAATATTCAATTAACAAAATTATGCTTAATTACTGAGATTCGGTCCCCTATGTAAAGTAGGAAGTGATAGATGAGATCTAAGTGCTAGCAGAAATGTATGAATTAATATGCATTTATAAGTTTTAACGGACTTCAAAAAAAAAGAAGAGGTTCTCTCGACTAATAAGTTTTTTGTATGTATGTTACGCTATATCTTCATCAATTGTTTTGTTTCATTTTTCTACCGACTTCAACAGGAGGAGGTTGAATACCTCCGTATACATTCGACTGTATGTTTTTTTTTATGTGTGTTACCTCATAATTTTTTACTGGGTGATCCGATTTCGATAATTCTTTTTTTTGTTTGAAATCTGATATTCTAGTTGTCATGGGCTTGAGCTTGTGATATTCCTTCGTCCACTCAAAAGGGTTAAAAAATTAAACTTTAATAAAATTTTAAAGCTAACTGAAAGAAATTTTTTATAGGAGACAGGCAAACGAGTATGTGCCTCACTTGATGTTAAGTGACTACCGCCGTTCATGAACAACAGCAACACCAGGGGAATTGCAGGTGCGTTGTCAGTTTTAAAAAAAGGATTAGGCTCTTTTCTTGAAGATTGTAAAGTTGTATCGATCCGGGAAAATCGTTGGTGATAGCTGATTCCACAAATAAGTCGTGCGTGAAAGAAAACTAGTAGTAAATGGCACAGTAGTGAGCCGCCAAGCATCCAGATGATGTGGATGGTAATGCAAATTTTGTCTAAAACTGAAAAAAATTAAATAATTTCATATGCTGAAGTCGGATCTTTACAGTATTATACTCTTCTATACACTATGTGTTGGCACCGACTTCAGAAAATGAAATTTTTTTTTTAATTCTTTGAAGTCGGTTTTTAAATGTTATTAAGAGTTTAATTTTTATCGATTTATTGCCAAGGTTAACACCTCGATATTCAAAAATCTTAATTTTGAATCGAGTTTTTAGATGAAATATTTGTATAGAGAATTTCTTGATCACTTTTTAATTTTTTTAGTAAATACAATTTTCTTATTTCAGACAAATAATTTATAAATAATTTAGTAGTAAAATTAATTTTTATAAACGATGAACACAAGACATTTTAAAACATTTTAAAACATTCTCAACTCTTTGCCGCCTGATTTATAGTTCTACAATCTTAAAAACACTGTGGAAGCATAAGATCAGGTGAGGGACTGATATTCCTATACAAATCAACGTGTTCATTAACCGACACATTTTTTATCTGTGTGTTTTGAGCATCAAACATCCTAACTACAATAGAGAAGATAACTGAGTGCTACCATCATCTTGATATTTTGATCATCGTCATAATTATCATTACATGAAGGGCTGTATTCTATTGCTGCATATATACGCCTCCCTCAATGAACGCTACAAAAGACGGTCCCGAGCCGCTTATTGCATCTATCGAACTCCTATTGCCAAGCAGTCACTCCATCTAGTGAGGGGCTGCTCTAAACTTCGCTTACCGGTACAAAGCTATCACCCGAAAACATTTCTTATACATTGGCTGCCGATTGTTCGAGTTGAATGGCCGACTCATTACTATTGCAGTAAACTGATCCGTTGGAATTTATCGGTAACTCTATTTTTACTGCGGTTATCATCGTTAAGGATTGTATTACGCCGGAGCATAGCCCTCTCCTTAGCTCGCTGGGTGACACTTTAAGCATTCTAATATAGCCAGCAGTGAAGGACCAATTCTTAGATCCATATGTTGTAACTGGCAACACGCACTGGATGTTTAATCTTGTTTTAAGATGTTAAGGAATTCGTGACGAGAAGATGTGTCACAATTTCCCAAATGTTGCCCAGTCGACGGACCTACATCGATTGGGCAACATTTGGGAAATTGTGACACATCTTCTCGTCACGAGGTTTTGTTTTACTTATTATAAGCCAGTGCTTGACCACAATCCCACCTGGTGGTAAGTGGTGATGCAGCCCTAGATGGTAAATCGCACTGTCTTAGCGTAACAAAAGCCTATTCACTCTTGCCTTGAAGACACCCAGATTGTATTCGGACGGAAAAATAAACGCCGGTAAATTATTCCACTCCTTTGTTGTACGCATTACAAAAGTCGAGCAAACCGTTTGGTTCTAATGCGTGGAATATCGACAACAATTTTTATACGTGGTAGAGCCATGTTACAGCTATATTAATAATATAGTCAGTGCCTGGTTTAGAGTTCCCACAGCCCTAGGCTAACTGTGAATATGGGGGGGCGCCCACCAGAATGTTCTGTCTGTGGCTGCCCATCCCACGAATATATTTACTAGGTTTTTATATTTTACTAGCTTACCACCCCGCGGTTTCGCCCACGTTAAATCAAATTTTCCTGATAGTAAGTGTCGACTATCGCCCATGAAGAACTGCAAAACCAAGGAAATTGCAGGTGCGTTGCCGGCCTTTTTAAAAGGAGTAAGCTCGTTTCTTGAAGATCTTTAAGTCATATCGGTCCGGAAAAATCGCCGGTGGTAGATGATTCCACAAAGAATTCCTGCGAGGAAGAAAACTCCTAGTAAATCGCACAGTCATGGTGGACCGCCAAGGATCTAGATGGTGTGAATTTGTACTGTGAGTTTTGTCCCGATGTGCGTTGGTGGAATTTGGCGGCTGGAATTAATCCGAACAATTTGTCTAAGTACTCCCCGTGGAAAATACGATAGAAAATGTATTGTAATGCAACATTTCTTCGCAGCGACAATGAATCGAGCCGATCAGAAAGAACGCGGTCGTCGACAATTCGAGCCACTCTTTTAGCTGGATGCGGTCAAGTGGAAGGAGATGGCACTGGAGTGCCCCAGTCCAAAGATGAGAACAGTTCTCTATGTGAGGGCGAACTTGCGCCTTGTAAAGTTGCAAACGGTGTACTGGCATGAAATACTGTCCCACTCTCTGAGCACGCCAAGCTTTTTAGAGGTTAATTTAGTCTTCCCTTCCAAGTGACCGCGGAACTGTACGTCGATATGTCGATGCCGAAGATTCCGATGATGGTTAAGGCAGCATGGGAAGTGCCCTGAAATTGAGGAGATACGACAAAGGGGTTCGTTTTAGCGGTAAACGTGCAAACCTGTGTTTTCTGAAGTTTGAACTGGTCTAAAACTTCAGAAAATTGATACTCGATGACATGTTCCCGATAAATATTAGCACGGCCGGTGTAAAAAGCATCACCAGTGTTATAACCAGTAATTGCAAAATATAATTGATATACAGAAGAAACAGCGTATATGATAGCACGCAGCCTTATGGAACATTAACATTAATATGCTCGTAGTCGGAGTATGCACCGTCTACTACGACCTTGATGCTCCGATTGGCAAGAAAACTGATAATCCAATTGCACAATTTCTCAGGAAGCCTATAGGAAGGAAGCTTCTATAGAAGCGCTTTGTGCCAAAGCCCATCGAAGGCCTGGCTATGTCCAAAATAACGACCAATGAGGAGGTCTTGGACTCTACTGCTTCCGCTCATCTATGAGTCAGGTAAATTAGAAGAGTAGAACCAGAAATAGCTAGACCACCAGTGCGGTCCCTAACCAGCTCGTGGTCCTGAATGTACCCTATGAGCTGGCAGTTCATAATGGATTCCATTATTTAGAGACGATGGCAGGAGACCCGACAGTATGACATTGGTCCTGGGAGAGAGAGGTAAAGCCTAGTGTGGGATGCTACTTGCGTAGACACTTTGGCGGCCTCTCATCTCAGGGGTACCTCGTTTGAAACCGCGGCGTCATCAGAGGCAGCTGAACTGAGTAAGTGGCGCAAATATGAGTCTCTGAGAGATGACTACATATTTGTGCCATTTGCTGTAGAGACTATCGGTCCGTGGGGTCCACGTGCAATGAAGTTCTTAAAGGAACTCCATCCGCGGCTGGTCGTTGCTGCTGGTGATAAGAGGGCTAGCTCTTTTCTCGCTCAAAGGCTAAGTATAGCCATTCAGCGGGGAAACGCAGCCAGCGTTCTTGGCGCGATACCGCGTGGAGTAGGACTGTTTGATAATTAAATTACTAGTTTTAGTTTTTTATTATAGTTTTTAATATTGTATATAATAAAATATTGTATATTATGTTATATAAATAAATATTTTAAATTCATTATTATTAAATAAGTTATAATTCAGGGTGGTCCCATATTTGCATATTTATAATCATATTTGCATAATTTGCAGGAAAAATTCCTCCCCAAACTATTCACTTATTCGATATTCTAGTTGTCATGGGCTTGAGCTTGTGATATTCCTTCGTCCACTCAAAATGGTTAAAAAATTAAACTCTAATAAAATTTAAAAGCTGACTGAAAGAACTTTTTTATAGGAGACAGGCAAACGAGTATGTGCCTCACTTGATGTTAAGTGACTACCGCCGTCCATGAACAACAGCAACACCAGGGGAATTGCAGGTGCGTTGTCAGTTTAAAAAAAAGGATTAGGTTCTTTTCTTGAAGATTGTAAAGTTGTATCGAAAAAAAAATCGTTGGTGATAGCTGATTCCACAAATAAGTCGTGCGTGAAAGAAAACTAGTAGTAAATCGCACAGTAGTGGACCGCCAAGCATCCAGATGGTGTGGATGGTAATGCAAATTTCATCTATAACTGAAAAAAATAAAATAATTTCATATGCTGAAGTCGGATCTTTACAGTATTATACTCTTCTATACACTATGTGTAGGCACCGACTTCAGAAAATGAAATTTTTTTTTTAGTTCTTTGAAGTCGGTTTTTAAATGTTATTAAGAGTTTAATTTTTATCGATTTATTGCCAAGGTTAACACCTCGATATTCAAAAATCTTAATTTTGAATCGAGTTTTTAGATGAAATATTTGTATAGAGAATTTCTTGATCACTTTTTAATTTTTTTAGTAAATACAATTTTCTTATACTACCATAAGTTCAGGATTACGCTTAGGGAGTAGGAGTACCGGGAAAGACGCCTTAGAACTGGTGCTAACTCCGGAGCACCCCTCTTCAGCACAATAGGAGGGACTCCATTAGGCCCACTCGACTTGTTGACGTCCAGGGATCCTTTGCACACTGAGCACTGTGTAAACCACACATCCAGCATGGATCTATCACACAGCGGGATAGTCGGCGGTGTGTACCCCACATCATTGAGAGTCGAGGTGGACTCAAAAAGAGAACCTAAAAGATCGAATTTCCTCCTTTGCGGCATGGGTCAGTGAGTGTGAGTCGTTCTCCCTGTCTAGAGATGGAACAGATGGTTGATAGAAGTTCCCTTGGACAGCCTTAGCAAAGCATTAATAAAATTAGAGATAGAGAAGAGAGCTTGAGCAGTTTAAAATCTTTGAATAACGTCCAAAGGTGCCAAAATGTACCAAATGATTCAAAGTCTTACTTTTACATTATTTTTATTTTTCTTGTACCAATAAATACAAAAAGAGCAACAAGGAAAATACTTGCGGGTTGCGGGTAATGTCTATTATTTATTGAGAATATTATACCAAATTTTATTCTATACATAAGTGGTGCTTGCAAAGGCAAGCTCAGCGCCCCCTCGAACCTTGCGCCCCAGGCTCCAGCCTGGTTAGCCTGTGGGTAAATCAGGCCCTGAGTATAGTTGCAGCACGAATGGGTCGGCTCGACCGGGGAAGGACCACGCTCTCACAGAATACCAGCGTAAAATAGCAGCTTAATGCTGCTGTGTTTCGTTTGGTGAGTGTAGAGAACCGGAGACATTTTCTACTGGAAAAGAGGCATTCCATCTTAGTCCTCACGGCTGATAACGCATCCGAATTTTATTCGCTAACGAGGATAGATGTAGATGTCTATGGGCCACAGCAACCACTTACCATCAGGTGGACTGTGTGCTCGCTTGTTATCGAGGATGAAGACCCGCCGACCGCCTGGTCGTCCGATGATAAATAAATAAAATAAACATGATCGTTGTCTTGACCATGGTTATTTCTCTCAGCACTGGTTCCACTCAATCGCTTTTTAATATGACTATCATTAAAGTTGCGTAAGTCTCGTCACACGTATTTGGAGATCTGTCTGTCCAGTTGTCTACTGTGTGTTGTCATATAATAAATTAAGAGTGTGATCGGAGATTTCCTGTTTTTCTGCGAAGGATCTTGCAAAACTTAGCCCTGACCGCATCGATAGTTTTCACGAGCTTGTAATTTATATCGTCAACTGTATGGCAATGTTCTAGGCATTGCAAACGATTTTGTATTAACAGATACACAGATATTTGGGTACTGTGGACAAACTAATAAGCAGTAACTACTAACGTAACCTACAGACGACCGATAGATATACCAGATCTCAGGCAGAATCATTAATTTATTCAGCAGAGTGTCATTCAAATTATTTAATTACGTTTCTCCACATAATGAACTAGCTGTATATATGTTTGGTTAGCCATATCGTAAAACGATCTATATTCATAAATCAGGCTAAGTGGCAGATAATGATGTAATTAATAAACAGTGTAATATTTCATGATGTGGTCAATTAAGGATCGGGCTCAATTCTGAAATAACTAACGTTATTAAAATTTTGTTATTATTTTTGTTTCTTCTCATACTTAGCATAATTTATTAACTTAAACACACAGCAAAAGTAATTTAAATGCAAACAAATTTTTATTTAAACACAACAAATAAAACTGTAAGGAGGAATGGCGTCGCTGTTGTCGTTTCACCATCACTGCGTCAATACGTTAATGATAAACTGCAGGTACAACAGGTCGTTAAACAAGTTAATTCCTTCTAATGGTTTTGTCTACTACAATTGTGATGTAAGAGAAACTAGTATAAATTTTTTTTTTGTAAAATTAATTCAATTTCTCCGTTATCGGAGTCAAAAATCAAATATTTCCTCTACTTACCTATACAAACTGTACTAGTATTATTACACACTATTATTTTAAAATATATCTAATAATGATTATAGAACTTGCAAAAAGAATAATTTAAAAAATCTTACTGTTTTTCTGATAGTATTCTGAAAATACGATATTGACAATTTTAGCAATGAATAAAGGTGACAAAGAGCGAGCGAATATACAATAATGGATACACGGGGATGGCGTAATGACAGATGGATCGCAAACCACGGTGAGAATGGAGCTTGCCGGCGACAACGCCCTCCAGTTTTATTACACTCGATATTTCAGCGAGTAAACGTACGAAGCAACCCGCTGCGAATGTGATGAAAATACCTATAAAGCATCGACTATACAGATCTACATTCCAAATATGAATACCCTTATATATTATTAGTAAACTAAAATCACAATTGTTAAAAGTTATGTCATATAAAGTTTAAGAATCTTAGAATTAACGGCTATTCTTTTAATTTCTTTAAAGATATTATTTATACTAGCTTTTTACACGCGGCTTCGCTCGCGTAGTCTTCAATTTAAAAATATCATTAAATGCTATTCCGCGCGAATTTTTGCAAAATTCGATCACTTTTAGAGTCACTTCAGTGTCTGTGTATCTATGTCAGTTTGTCAAAGAATTTTTTTGAATTCCCAAAGACTATTGTACCTAGATGATTGATAATTGCCATATATATAATATGCTACAGGAACACGTGAATAAATAAGTTTTTCAGAATTGCATTAATATTATATGCCTAGAGACATCTACAATTTCTTATACTGGACGTGTCTTCCGATGTGTCCATAAGAAAGATAAATTGTCTTGGAATCAAAATTTACTATTATTATTTACTCTTTACATTCATTCATAATTAAAGTTAATTTAGTTTTAACAAAATAATGATGAATTCATGGTATTATATGCGATATTTGATTCATATCATTGTTCCCATTTAATATTGATTTGCACCATAAAATAGATTCTGATATTTTTTCTACGTTCGAGTAGAGTTCAAAATTTCATAAATGCAGTTTTGATAATGATGAATACTACACATGTAATAAAAGAAATTTTAATAATTCACGTTACATTTTAACTTTAAGCGGGTTGTACAAAACACATCTTTGGAAGAAAGTTTCATAAAAATTTGCGTAAAAGAACATATTGCTGATGTGAAGCACCGACGCTCCGAGAAGTTTGAAGTATGTCAACATGTTCAGTATCATCCCAACTATTATATCAGATATGATAGACAGCAAATCTTCGCAATAGAACACCGATTCCTACCAAGGATGATTCCCGAGGCTATTGAAATTAAAAACATCCTAATTTCAAACCCACGCTCGTCCTGCTTAGATCGGACCAAACATTATTAGTTAAAAGTTGATTGTAATCTTCGTTAACTATGACACCAGGACGTTAAACAACTCAGCCCCTCCCTCCCCCGTCTCCATGGGTTCTTTAAAGTGCCCGAAACGTCAGGAATTAAAAAAGTTAAAATTAAACACGATAAAATCCTTAAGATTACTTTTATTGCAAATGAAGTTCTATTCGCAGTGAACGTGGGTAGAAACTCCGTGTAGTGGTGGTTAAGAATATCCACTACCCCATATCTTCCCGTGGGTGTCGTAAGAGGCGACAGTGGGAAACAGGCAGGAGATGGGCAGCAGCATCCTCCTGATAACAGCAATATCACAATAAAAAAAACTGCGGTTGCCAACCCGCTCAGACGGCTTCTAATAAAATTAAAATAACGTGGAGTATAATTAATAGTGAAACTGGTAAGGTCAACTCTCGCAATTCAAACTACCGGTTAAGTTTTAACAACAAATTAAC
This sequence comes from Parnassius orleans, assembly GCA_029286625.1. Classification (NCBI taxonomy): domain Eukaryota; kingdom Metazoa; phylum Arthropoda; class Insecta; order Lepidoptera; family Papilionidae; genus Parnassius; species Parnassius orleans. The sequence goes on from JAGSMP010000032.1 coordinate 2,530,712, forward strand.
GGAATCAGATCAGGATGTTGCAATGGTTTTTGAGAAATATTTTACGGATATTCAGATCTTAACCACTAAGTCACTGAATTCTTCTCCTGCCGTCGCCGAATCATTACTTAAACAAAATGTTAATGCGTGTACAAAGAATTTTACATTTCATAAAATATCATCAAAAGATATTGTAAAATATTTTAAAACTATTGATATTAAGAAAACTGCGGATCTGTGGGGCATTTCCGTTAAAGTTATTGCGTCTATAATCGATATAATCGCGCCACAACTAGCTATTATTTTCAATACTAGTATCGAATATGGTGTGTTTCCTGATTTGATGAAGCATAGTGAAGTAATACCTTTATTTAAATCTGGTAGTACATTAGACCCCGCCAATTTTAGAACCATTTCTGTACTGCCAAAACTAAGTAAAATTTTGAAAAAATTATTCTTGATCAAATGTTAATTTTTTAATGTTAATAATTTACTTCACTTTACACATGCTGGCGTTGAGCTGATTAAATATATTTTCAATGCATAGGAGAATTCACAGGATGCTTTGGGTATATTCTGTGACCTATCCAAAGCCTTCGATTGTGTTCACCATGAAACATTAATCAGAAACTACAACACTACGGTGTAAGAAGTAATGCTCTTAAATTAATTGTTTCATATTTAAGTAACAGAACGCAAAAAGTTGTCATTAATAGTATGAGCTCTTCCGGTCGATAGTACAAATGGGCGTGCCTCAAGGCTCAATTCTCGGCCCTTTCTGTTTATTGTATACATTAATGACTTACCTTACATAGTAGGGGATAACCATAATATAGTATTATTTGTTGATGACACTTCATTCATTTTCAAATTAAAATGACAATTATTAAAATATGACGAAGTAAATAATGCTATATCTAAATTAGTAAATTGGTTTAATGTTAATAACTTGCATTTAAATAGCACTAAAACAAAATGTATGAAGTTCATGACTCCAAATGTCAGACAATTAAATACTAATGTAATTTTAAATGGGGAGGAACTGAGTCTTGTCGATACCACCATTTTCTTGAATAACACTAGACGGGAAGCTTCAATGGAGCCCCATATATCAAAGTTAGCAAGCAGACTTAGTTCTGCAGCATATGCTGTAAAAAAGATTAGAAATCTTACCAGTGTTGAAACAGCTAGACTTGTTTACTTTAGCTATTTCCATAGCATAATGTCGTATGGTATTTTGCTATAGGGACACGCGACTGACACTGAAATTATATTTGTTTTACAGAAGAGCAATCTGTGATTTAAAACCTAAAGAGTCGCTCCGACAAAAAATTAAGGAAATTAATATATTAACTTTGGCCTCCCAATACATTTATGAAAATGTAATGTACGTACACAAAAATAAAAGTAGTTATACAAAAATAAGTGATATTCATTCTGTAAATACTAGGACCAAACACAAGCTAGTAGTACCAGTTACTCGACTCCACCGAGTCAGTAATTCATTCTTGGGGCGATGTATACGCTTTTACAACAAAATCCCAGAAAATACACAAAATTCGACCTGCTCAAAATTCAAAAACTTTATTAAGCATAGTTTGTATAAAAGGGTTATTATAATATTAAGGAATTTATGGATGATAATAACCCTGGAATGAGGTGTTCGCTACCAAGTTATTTTAATTTGTTTTGTGTGGTTAATTGTGTACATACATGATTGTAAGCTGTTATTTAAAAAAAAGTCCCGCTGGGTTTCTTGCTGGTTCTTCCTAGGACAGAGGTTTTTTCGAACCAGTGGTAATTAAACAAAGAGTGACTTTCAATAAGTATTATTTATAATCGATATTGAATAAAAAGTTTTGTTTCTGTTTCTGTTTCTGTTTCTGCTCGCCAAGCGTGGCAACTATGGCAATATACCCCAATGAATAAAGTTACGAAGAGACGGCCCCAGTCCCCGGCGGCCCCGCTACTACGGTGGCGACCATGGTAACGGCGGGGCAGGGGTGCTAAGAATCTCCGGTGGAGGTTCGGTTGCCACCTACGACGACTCGACCTGGCAACTTATAACGCACACACCCTGAGAACTGACGAGAAGATCCTGGAGCTGGAAGAAGAAATAGAGAAGTTGCGCTGGAATATTATAGGATTATCCGAGGTCCGAAGAGAGGAGGAGGACACGGTAATCCTCGAATCTGGCAATTTGTTCTATCACCGGGAGGGCGACCATCAGTCCCAAGGAGGTGTCGGATTTCCACAAGTCTCTCGTTAACAACGTTGTAAAGATTGGGAGTGTGTCGACTATGGTTGCGTACCTTATACTCAGAATCACCAAACGGTATTCGCTGAAGGTCATACAGGTTTACGCACCAACCTCGGCACATCCCAATGAGGAGGTGGAGGAAATGTATGAGGATATCTCTAGAGCCATGCATTCCTTCAAAACCCACTATACGGTGTTAAACTTCAACGCAAAACTAGGCACAAGAGAGAACGGTAAGCTGAAAGTAGGGAAATTTGTAATAGGGCAACGGAACCCAAGGGGCCAGCAGCTGGCTGACTTCATGGAGAAAGAGGGACTCTTTATGATGAACTCTTTCTTCCAGAAGCGGCCCCACAGGAAGAGGACCTGGTCGAGCCCCGACGGTTCGACAAAAAATGAGATTGACTTCGTTATGACGACCAGACGACAACTGTTCAGTGATGTCTCAGTGATCGCGAGGGTGAAAATGGTAGCGATCACCGAATGGTTAGAGGCACACTGAACCTAAACGTTAAGTTAGAGAGGTCTCGTCTAATGAAGTCAACGCTCCGTCCCCCTCGTGTTCTAGTCCAAAGTCCCGAAACCTTTCAGCTCGAGTTACAAAACCGTTTTCAGTGCCTAGAGGACTGCAATGAAGTGGACGATATGAATAATAAGCTCATGGAAACTGTCCATGCGGTCGGAGCTAAGTTCTGCAAGACCCGCCGCAGAAGAACACAAAAGCTCTCCGATCACACTCTTGATCTCATGGCTGTTAGACGGGAAATGAAGCTGCAGTCTTCAACAGATTGGACAGCATACAGGCAACTGAACAGACAGATCTCCAAATGCATGCGGCGGGACTTACGTAACTTCAATACAGCTTGTATTGAAGAAGCGATCGAGCGGAACCAAGGCTCCAAAGTCTTTGCCAGAGATCTGTGTGCCAGAAGGAGCCAACTGTCAAAGCTGAAGACCGAGTGTGGCAGCATCGTTTCCGGGACACCTGAGATTTTGAGTGAGATTGAGAGATTCTATGGGCAGCTGTACACGTCATCGTTGGAGCCACACGCAAGTGTGAGTAACGATCCAAGAGCCAGTCTTATCCGACACTATTCCGAAGATATCCCGGACGTCAGTCTGAGCGAGATTAGAATGGCTCTCCAGCACCTTAAAAATGGAAAGGCCCCAGGTGAGGATGGAATTACAGCGGAGCTTCTGAAAGCGGGTGGAAAACCGGTACTTGAAGTCCTTCAGAAGCTCTTTAATTCCGTCCTCCATGGTGGCACTACTCCGGGGGCGTGGAACAGAAGTGCGGTGATCTTGTTCTTCAAGAAAGGCGATAACGCTCTCTTGAAGAACTACAGACCGATTTCCCTTCTGAGCCGCGTCTTCATGCTGTTTTCGAGAGTCATTACAAATCGTCTCGCTCGCAGACTCGACTACTTCCAGCCTCCCGAACAAGCCGGTTTCCGAAAAGGCTTTTGTACCATGGACCACATACCCACCCTTCGGCAAATTGTACAGAAGACAGAAGAGTACAATCTGCCACTTTGACTTGCGTATGTGGACTATGAGAAAGCCTTTGATTCCATCGAAATTTGGGCGGTGCTACAGTCCCTTCAGCGGTGCCAAGTTGACTGTCGGTATATCGAAGTGCTGAAGTGTTTGTACAGTAGGGCTACGATGGCTATCCGAGTACAGAATCAGAGTAAGAAACCTATCCAGCTGCAGAGAGGTGTAAGACAGAGTGACGTTATATCCCCGAAACTCTTCACCGCTGCATTGGAAGACGTTTTCAAGCTACTGGACTGGAAAGGATACGGTATTAACATCAATGGCGAGTACATCACTCACCTTCGATTTGCCGACGATATAATCCTTATGGCAGAATCGCTGGAGGACCTAAGCACTATGCTCAATGACCGCAATAGTGCCTCCCAACGGATAGGTCTTAAGATGAACATGGACAAAACAAAGATCATGTTTAATGTCCATGTCACACCTATGCCGGTAGTTGTTGGGAGTATGTTTACCTGGAACAAATAGTTCGACTAGGTAAGTGCAACTTCGACCGAGAGGTCAATCGACGGATTCAACTCGGTTGGGCAGCGTTCGGGAAATTACGGCACATCTTCTCATCAGGTATACCTCAAAACTTGAAAACGAAACTGTACAACCAGTGCGTGTTGCCAGTGATGACCTATGGAACTGAGACGTGATCCTTCACTGCTGGCCGGATGAGGAAGCTCAAGGTCGCTCAGCGAGCTATGGAGAGGGCTATGCTTGGAGTTTCTCTGCGTGATAAACTTAGAAATGACGATATCCGCAGTAGAACCAGAGTGACCGACATAGCTCAACAGATTAGTAAGCTGAAGTGGCAATGGGCCGGCCATATAGCTCGAAGAACTGACAACCGATGGGGAAAAAAGGTTCTCGAGTGGCGGCCTCGTACCGGCGGACGAAGTTTTAGGGCGTCCCCCCACTAGATGGAGTGACGACCTGGTAAGACATGCAGGAAGTCGTTGGATGCAGGTGGCTCAGGACCGTGCTTTGTGGCATTCTTTGGGAGAGGCCTATGTTCAGCAGTGGACTTGTGAAGGGCTGTAATGATGATGATGATGTGGGTGAGGACTACACTCATGATCGGAAGCAGAAAAATGTTCGGCTTGTTGAAAGAGAATCCGCCACCTCATATCGTTCCGTGTGTGTCCTAAGAGGCGATAGAGGAAAACAAACAGGAGATGGGCAATATCTATAAAAGAGTTTTTGTCTCTGTCACTGGCGCAGTCGGTAGGATTGCATGATCCATTCGCTTAAATCGCGTATAGACGAAGTGAAAACGTACCAGTTCGACGGGACAGCATCGCCCAACAAGAAGACAACGTAGGTAGCTGAAGGCTTTTGAAAACTTCGCCGAACCATGCAGCACCACATTTTATTGTTACTGTGGTAAGTGGCTAAACTTGTTTGTTCGAATTACTATTTTTCCATTTTACCAAAATATTTTCCTACATCTACCACCTCTATCACATTTTTTTAAATATAAGTAATCGTACTATTCTATTATATACTACTATATTATACTACTCTATTATATCAATTATTCATTGCCTGTAAAACAATCTCAAAAGAACCCTAAAATGGCCTAGACATCACCATTATTTAAATTAATTCCCCATTCGACACAGATAATAACGACCAAGGTAGGATTCGTTAGGTCATGCAATTCAGCTTGACTTAAGTTCAGCGGACCAGAAGTCAGTACTTTTAGTATACGCGTTAAACAATATCACTGGTCTGGTGCGGCAGACGTTCACAAAATAACATGCCTCATGGACCGGTTTAAGAACATTCCTTATTGAAAATTCTCAACGTTAAAACCATAGCACACCTTAACCTTGAACTGCAATCCATGTTCCAAAACCTACAGAAACGTTAACTGAATATTTTCACATTGTCGACCTTTGTCGCTCTAAAATAATTGAAAAGTTAAACGCTGAAATATGCGATAAGAGGTTATTAGGTCGCTTAGCGACAACGGAGGAAACGGCTCAACGTTTTATTAATGGCATTAGCTCCTGACATCGGAGCAATGTTAAGAACAAAAGAATTTCCGTCTTTGCGAAGCAGGCCGATTCGCACTTCAAGAAGATAAAATCGTGCATTGAACAAAGCTAGAAATCTTTATTTAAACTGAACACAACGCGTCCACCAACTTTTACAAAACTACCATACCATACCCATAATAATAATAATAATGATGGAATGGTCACCAAGAAAAAGAGCAGATGAGGAGAATTGAGGAGGCGATTGTGGAAACGCGCTGTACGCCTCGAAAATCGACCGCGACCACGCATAACCCTAAGCAAGCGGAATCGATGTCGTGACGGCCTGAACCCATTGCTGGCAACCTTTTGAAACCAGGGACTTTGCGATACGGACTCACTCTTTGGCGCCGCTTTGGCAGTTTGCCGTATTGTTGGTGCCAAACTTCCCACGTTTGACGTGCTACTGGGCAAAGTAGCGCTATCCCAGCCTGGAGAAGAAGGATTGAGGACCGTATCGCAAACAAGGACCCCATCGGCAGACTGATAAGCTTCAGGTCGGGCAACAATACGCCGAGAATTGTGCGCACTGTCAGTATATGTTTGCTGGGACAAATATCAGCTTGTCCCAGTCGGATATAACGCGCAAAACTGACGGGCATAGACGAGCAGCCAGCAGACAAGCAGAGAATCGCTGCTTGGGGAAGCGGATTCGGCGATATACCGAGGTCGACACGGTTCAACCAGAATCGTCTCTTCCAGAGTGATCAGAAGAGGCTCTATGAATCATTGAGCGGCCAATGGCACGTGGAACGGTTCAGCACCGAATCAGGCCGACACTATCGCATTCTGGCGCGGTCTGTGGTCAGAGCCCGTAAACCACAGCGAGGCCCTTGGACGGAAGGGTGAGTCAGTGTGCGAATGTTACGCCCATGGACTCGACGGACTGCATCACTACTGGCTGAAGGGGTTCGTGGTGTGTCACGCTGTGCTGCTCGACAGTTTCAAGAGGCTCGACCAAAAGTCACTCCCGAGCCTCTTACTACTGGGATCACTCATTTGGTTCCTAAAGACCGGGATTCCACAGACCCGAGCAAATACCGCCCATAACGTGTCTACCTACCATATACAGATTAACATCCATTTTGAGCGCGAGAATCACTCGTCACCTGAACGCAAATCAGTCGCGCGCTCAAAATGGATGTCGGGCGGTAGTCATGGAACCAAGGAACCACCTCATTGACGCGGTCATTGGCAAGGTGGTTCAACGCAACTGTCGGAACCTTTCCGCCGCCTGGATAGACTACAAAAGGCATTCGACTCGGTGCCTCATACATGGCTTAAGAGGGTCCTCGAGCTGTACAAGGCTGACTGTACAGTTCGAGACTTCTCGGCAGTGTATGGGGCAGTGGAGTACGATCCTTTGTCATCTAGGCGAGCGGATGATGGCTGGAGAACCACATAAGGATAAGAAGAGGTATCTTCCAGGGCGATTTTGTTTGAGTCCATCTGGTTTGCCTCTCTCTTAACCTCTCAGTACCTTACTGGCGGGTTCCGGGAGGGATTACAGCTTCGGAAAGGTGGTACAAAAGCGACCCACCTTTCTATATGGACATCTCAAATTATTCGGCCCAGTCGTTTCATCTGTGGAATTACTAAACATCACTTGTGATTTTAGCAATTCTATTAGAATGGAGCTGCGGACGGATAAGTGTGCGGTCCTCCATGTCGAAAGGAAGGGTTACTAAATCTGAGGGTATAGACTTGTCATGCCCATCAACATAAAGACCCTATCTGAGGTTGAAACATACCGATACCTGCACACAGAACATAGGTATCGATGAGGCCGACATGAGGGCAGTCAGTTTGCGATGTCTTTTATGCACGCTTGACAAAAGTGCTTCAGAGTCTTTGTCGGGCGTTAACAAGACACATGCATTAACGGTTGATCATGCCTGTTCTCATGCATACATTTGGCATACTCAGGTGGACCTGACCGAACTGAACGCTCTGGATAGAAAAGTCCGCACTATTATGACGTCTTCATAGATGCATCATCCGAGATCGTCAGTAATGAGGCTGTATTGCCGCAGAAACATGGTGGTCGCGGCTTTTAAGCGCGCTTACCATGCATAATCGCGAAGTGGTGCAGCCTCGTAATTACTTTCTGACGAAAGCGGATGATCCATTCTATAGAAACGTTATTTTTGTGATAAAGAACTTACCCCTCTATCCTTAGCCAACGAACAATGGCAAGACCCGCCAGTACAGCGCATTTTGACCGGAGACCGTATGGAAGAAGAGCTCCACGGGAGGTTCTACGAGGCTCTACATGAGCCTCAGTAGCACACAGTTGCCTCCTCCACTGGCTACGTTTTGTAACCTTTTCGGGGAAACCGAGGGTTTTATCTGTGCAATACAGGATCAGTTTATTAAGACCAACAACTATCGGAGATACATCCTAGGGTGGCACCGTCGACATTTGTCGAGCTTGTCGCCATCAGTGAATCACTAGGCATGTCATCTCTGGTTGTTCGGCCTTCTAACTCTGAGTACTGCATAGGAACAACCTAGTAGCCAGGATTCTACACCAGGAGCTCGCTCTGAAATACGGTCTCGTGGATCGAAACTGCCTTATTATAAGTACATGCCGGAAGCCGTGCTCGAATGACACGCCAGGTTCTACTAGGACGGGCCATCATCACAGACAGGACCATTCTTGCGAATAAGCCTGATATTGGCTGATGGACCGGGCACAGTCAGAATAGTTTTGGTCGACACCATTCCGTATGACGAGAACCTCGTGAAAGCGAAACAGATAAGCGAACAAAATATCTGGACCTGGCTCGAGGTGACCGACGTAATTGGACTGCCGACAATTATACCTGTAGTCGTTTCTGCGAACGGGTTAATCCCATCAGCCTCTCGAGTCATCTGAGGCGACTGGGACTCCATGACGGACCGCTCCAAGCTCAAATGCAGAAGGCGGTGCTCCTCGATACCACCCGCATCGTCCGCCGGTTTCTTTCCTTTCCCTAACCCTCGGCGTTTGGTCTCCTGCCGGGACTTCCATCTTGGGATTTTATTATTTATGTAATTTTTATATATTTATTTTTTTATTGATATTTGTATTTTATCATTTCATTTAACCAGATAGAAGACTATATAGATACCCCACATAATAATAATACAAATAAGCCTATGAGTCTCATCTACCGTTTACACACCATGTTAATAACGCAAACACACCACAACAAATTACAAAACTATGTAGCTATTGTAAAAATATTGGGCATAATATTACAGAATGCCGTAAAACTTTAATAACAATTTAAAAATAATCCAGCCCAACGCACTTCCTGCCCTCTATCCCAGTTAACCATTTAAACTACCAAGCGACCAACGAGACGAGCAACTCGTTGGAAATCGCTTCAGTATCCTGCTCACCGATCCCGACTCAGGATATGGAGCTAATAAATTCTAGCAAATCGTATCCTATTTCTCAAAGGCGTCCTCAACCGCCAAACCATCGAGATCACACTACACAAACAAACAATGTACCTTCCAAATCGCTTAAGTGTCAGACACTAAAAATGCGTCTACACAAACTAGCGACTTAATTACCACACATCACTCAGTACTCACAAATTCTCAAACGGAAACCTACGAACAGGGTAGCCAGCCCCAAACCTTGGTTTTCCAAAGCTTATTATTCCTTCTACATCCACTACCCACTATATCCACTGATTCTTTCAGACCTGCACCTATTATATCCACTGATTCCATCAAGACCACTGCACCAACTCACTACATCCACTTCTTCCACTGTTTCCAATAAACCACGTTTGAAATCAAAACCTAAAACAAAAAGCCTAAATCAAAACTTCCTAAATCCAAATCTTTAATCAGCCTTAAATGATGCTACCCGATAACCTGCAGTTGTTTTAAGAACTTACACTGCACTTTTACATATAGAAGGCAAACCAGTCACATTTCTCATAGACACCGGCAGGGATCTCGGTTATAAAAAAGATAAAACTTTTGTTCTTCACCCTTAAATAAATTAAACATCGTATCAATCGTAGGCATTTCCGGTAGCTAAATTAATTATAACCTCAGGCACCACCGACATATCTCTAGATTATTTACCTAAATATCGTTTCCATGTCGCCTCCTAACATTAAAGCAGATGGTATACTAGGTAGCGATTTTTGGTAAAGAATAATGCAACATTTACATTCAATTACATTATTTGAACGAAAATCTTCAAAATATAATCGACTCTAATAAGCAATTCCTTTCTAGCCGCTCTGAGGGTGTAATTATGTGTAGAACAAGCAATATAAATTCCGGGACAGCAATAGTCGAAAAACAAATAATAGATAGTATTATTATTCCCAATGCATTAGTCGAAGTCAAAACAACTCATTTATTATCACTTGTTGTAAATACAAACAAATCCGACAAAGTAATTAGCATTCCAAATATCAAGTTCTCCTTACCAACCAAATCAACAAACAAACAACATTCATAACCACTAATTAACAATCTTAATCACACATCCGACACCGATAGACAAAACCAATTATTTGAACAAAGAAGAGTCAAACTCATTAGATAAAATTGTTTCCAAATATCCCGACATATTTTCATCGAGGCGACTCACTTATTTAGCAATCATACAACACATCAATTAATCAGTCCAAAATTTACACTCATGAATTACTCTTTGGTTACAACCACCGCGTCTCTATATTCTTTTAAAAACATGACTACCTACGAGACGAGCAACTCGTTGGAAATCGCTTCAGTATCCTGCTCACCGATCCCGACTCAGGATATGGAGAAACTACAAATATAAATTCTAGCAAATCAAATCCTATTTCTCGAACCGCCAAACCATCGAGATCACACTACACAAACAAACAATGTACCTTCCAAATCACCGCTTAAGTGTCAGACACAATTGAAAAATGCGTCTACACAAACTAGCGACTTAGTTACTACACATCACTCAGTACTTACAAATTCTAGTTCTCAAACGGAAACCTACGAACAGGGTAGCCAGCCCCAAACCCTTGGTTTTCCAAAGCTTATTATTCCTTCTACATCCACTGACTCTATTATTACTATGTCTACTACATCCACTGACTCTTTCAAGACCACTGCACCCACTATATCCACTGATTCTTTCAAGACCACTGTATCTACTATATCCACTGATTCCATCAAGACCACTGTACCTACTACATCCACTTCTTCCACTGTTTCCAATAAACCACGTTTGAAATCAAAACCTAAAACTAAAAAGCCTAAATCAAAACTTCCTAAATCCAAATCTAATACAAAATATTTTGCCATATCCGCCTTAAATGATGTACTACCCGATAACCTCTTACACTACACCTTTCATATAGAAGGCAAACCAGTCACATTTCTCATAGACATCGGAGCAGGGATCTCGATTATAAAAAAGGATAAAATAGGTTCTTCACTCTTAAATAAATTAAACATCGTGTCAATCGTAGGCATTTCCGATAGCCAAAATTCAATTATAACCTCAGGCACCATCGACATATCTCTAGATTATTTACCTAAATATCGTTTCCATGTCACCTCCCTTAACATTAAAGCAGACGGTATACTAGGTAACGATTTTATGATAAAGAATAATTGCAACATTTACATTCAATCCAAAACTATGAGAATACGTGAAAGATCCTACAAATTACATTATTTGAACGAAAATCTTCAAAATATAATCGACTCTAATAACCAATTCCTTTCTAGCCGCTCTGAGAGTGTAATTATGTGTAGAACAAGCAATATAAATTCCGGGACAGCAATAGTCGAAAAACAAATAATAGATAACGGTATTGTTATTCCCAACGCATTAGTCGAAGTCAAAAACAACTCATTTATTATCACATGTGTAAATACAAACAAATCCGACAAAGTAATTAGCATTCCAAACATCGAAGTTCTCCCTTACCAACCAAATCAACAAACAAACAACATTCATAACCACTTAATTAACAATTTTAATCACACATCCGACACCGATAGACAAAACCAAGTATTTGAACAAAGAAGAGTCAAACTCATTAGATAAAATTGTTTCCAAATATCCCGACATATTTTTCATCGAAGGCAACAAAATTTACACCTCATGAATTACTCTTTGGTTACATACCGCGTTCTCTATATTCTTTAAAAATAAACGACGACTACACAACTCATGACTACCTAAGAGATTTAAACGAAAGACTGAAGGTATCACGGGACATAGCCCACTAAAATGTAGAGTCAATGAAAGAAAAGGCAAAAGGGCGATACGACAGCAATATTAAAAATATAGCCAAATTTAACGTAGGAGATAAAGTTATGCTTAAAGTCCTTAATCCAAACAACTGAAATAGCCTATGGGACGGGCCTCATGTTATTGTTAGAATAGGTTTTAATGAAAATTATATTATACAAAAATCTGGAAAAAAACAAATAGTGCATGCGAATCGCTTAAGACCATTGCATGACTTCATTCAATAATCATAACATTTTATTCTAAGACTAGATCGTAATTATTCATAAATATTTAACTTTAAATCTATTTCAGGGTGGCTCGAATAATGGCACACCCTAATAAAACCCTTAGTTTAATTGAAAATCTTTTATATCTTATAAAAAACTCATACATTAATTTTACTATTTGTTTTTTTAATCATTTTATACAAAGTTTATCTATTTTCTAAGAATTATTATATAACTAAATTTAAAAGAAGTCAAAACAATTAACTAGGTTTATTTTAATTTTCAGGTACTCCACAACTTTTGTTGATGGGGATACCCACATAAATCCTATTCCTTCTAATTCTGGACTCTATTTCGAAAACAATGGTGAAATATTAATATCTGATTTCTGGAAATTTATCGTATATCGTAATCTTGAACCTTTATTCCTAGCTCGCAACTCTATCAAACGACTTAGAAATAACTATCAATCTTTCATTACCACACATTCAAATTTACCTAACGTTATAACTACTACTTCATTTATAAAAGTAAACATAGACAGAATAGATTTTAGACTCGACGAACTTAATTCTTACACTGACAACAACCGACCTAAATGCGAAATACTAGACGGCTTAGGTTCAATTTTGAAATGGCTCATTGGTGTTCCAGACGCAAAAGATGCCAAACATTATAACGAATGTATTAAACAGTTAGAGAAACAGCAAATATCTACTAATGATATCTTAAAATAACAATTACAAATTATTTCTTCACGAATTTTAATTTATTTTATATAGATTATGATGAATACGTTATTAACGAAGATATTAGAAAAATAAATTCATACTGTTTCTCAACAAACAAGCTTATATTTAATTTAACTATTCTTGAAGAAATATCAACCGTTTCAATTCAAATTCTAGAAGCTATAGTTTCTTTGGAACGAGATATCGATGATGTCATTACAAGCATACTTTTCATTAAATCAAATGTAATTCACCCTTCTATAATATCCACTAAGCGTCTATACAAAGAATTACTGTCTTCTAATCCCGCTAGGCTCAATAAAAACTTAGTTGCCCCAATAGCATTACCTACTTTACACAAAATACTTCAATCTGCCTCTATTACTTCTTATATTTATATGAATAAAATTATTTATATCTTAGAATTCCCTTTAGTAAAAAACGAAAAATTTACATTATTCCATTTATATTCTATACATATTCTACATCTTGACTTTTCCTTATATTCTACTATCCTTCCCGAACAAACATATCTTGCCATGAGTACCACTAGACAGCAATACGTCATCATGAGCTCACTAGAAAAATGCAAAGACTTTGCAACGGAATCCAAAGTCTGCAAGGATCTTCTCATCTACAACATCAACACCAGACCCATATGCGAAGTTGTCATCTTAACAACGACGAGTCAACAAGTTCCTGAAGTTTGTGATGTAACTACGTTTTCTGCACACATCAACACTTTCCAAGCTCTTAGAAACAACAACTGGATCTACATACTCCAACGCAAGACTCCGTATTCTTTAGAATGCGAAAGCAAAACGACTCACGGCGAAATCTCTGGAGCAGGTATCATCACTCTAGAACAAGGATGTAAAATGTACACCGCGTTTGTTACACTCCTAGCTGAGGACACAAAATCGATCAACATTAGCAATCTTTTTATCTATGTGGATATTGAACACATTTGCGTCCCAGATGAAATTAAGCTGCAACAACCAGAACTTGCACCAATCCAGCTCAACAACATTCAACTCGACTCTCTTAACTCGGTTAGAGAACAAATAAAAACTCACACAAAATTGCTTGAAGATAATAAACCTACATTCTTAGAAAATTATGTAACAAAATTTTCCATATTAAGTACGATTACTGGCATCATTATGCTAACATATTTTTTGACCGTTCTCGTCGCCGACAACACGTCGAGATTCCCATATCATCACTAAACACCACTACTACAACATTCTGTATATCAGAAGACGAAGACGAAGCTGCTGACTACACTCAAAAATCGTTCTTTGTTCTAAGGGGGGAGGTTTTATTTCATAGATGCTATTTACTTTATATAGTCCTGTATACTTTATATTGTTTATTTACTGTCTCTGCCACATAACAAATTTAAATTTGTTATGTGGCAGAGACAAAAACTCTTTAAAAATAAATTTATTTAATACTTTTAAACTAACTTAAAATATAGTAGTTGATACAGAGAACTTGGGAATGGAATTATAACATAAAGTAAATAGTATCCTATGACATAACGACAGACACCCAATATATTCAACTAATGAGCTTCTCTCTTAATCTCAGTTTGTGTACACAGTACTGGATACTGTCACCTACAACCACACGTATATAACAGTATGTATGCCCCAAACGTGTGTTGTGGTAAATCATCCCGATAATGGCCACCGGTCTAGATATTTTAAGTGTGATAATTTTTGATGCTGCACGAATAAGTATTCAGTAGAATTCTAAAATTAATTTTATCAGTTACTTATCATTAGTTTATTGCTGAAAGTAGAGAACTTATGTTAATACTATGAAAGTCAAAACTATACTATCTAGTAATATCAGAGGTTGGTGCGACGAACAGGAAATACCCCAAAGCCGGGAACATTTATTTATTATATAAAGAGGCACAAAGTAATGTTGATTCTGTTAAAAATCTGTTTCTGTTAAAAACACGCTATCAGCACATGAGTAAAGAAACCGTACCGTACAGAGGCAAAGCTTCATACAACTCAGCGCCGCTAGCGGTGAAAAACTATTTGACGATATGACCATATTATCATGAAATAGCAATGATATGTTTAGTTATTAATATCGTTAAACGATACTTTATTTACAAATATGATATCTATTTGAAAAAACACCCGTCATCCCGCCTATTAACTAACATAACCATATATAAAAGAAAATTAACATCTAAAGGAAGAAAAATACTTAACCTCGTTTTTTAAGTACCGTAATTGGATAAAAAGTAGCCTATAAGTAGTATTTTTGCGTGAATCGGTAATACACAGACAGACAGATAAAAGTTCTAAAAACCACTAATTTGGCTTCAGTAACCTTTATTTAGTCCCCTGGACTTTATTTTTCAAGAGTATATTAGAATTACAGACACGACTTTTCTACAGATTTATTATATGTATAGATTAGTAGTTTTTCATTCGTTTCCTTTTACTGCAGAAAAAATTAAAAAATTTAACTGTCACATAATGTTGCGATCTTATGAAAAAATTTTTTCAATAATTCCTATATTAAAATAATCACACGTTTATTTACTTTAATATACTTACTTATTTATTTTGGCGATCATGCACAATAAAATTCTCCCTATTAAAAGGTTGTCAATATCCAACATTTACGTTGTATTAGATCAATTATATTTCTAGGAAGATATGTTTTTAGTTTGCTGTGCATTCCATGACCAATTTTTGAAATATTTGTTCGACAATTTGAATGGAGTTTCTATTAGAGATGCCACGAATATTCGGTTTCTATTCGGTATTCCGCCTATTCGGCCACTTTCTTTAATAGTTCGCAGTATTCGGCCGAATACTCAATACCAAATCATGAAAAAAGGTCACATATATTACTCAAAAATTAACATATTTTACCAACAAAACATTACAATTATTATTATCAGAGGTAAGTTGTGTAGAATGAAAACATTTCTTTTAGCATTTGTTGATAGCAACCGATTGCGCGTTTCCTCATATACTATACCCGCTTCTGAAAATAGCTTCTCACTGCTACCGGGCGATGATAGATATTTGTTTTGCAAATTTTGTCAGATTTGGATACTGTCTTACGTTTGCTGGCCATCACTTGTAAGGATCTGCTGTCTGATTTAGGTGAGCCATTTTTAAATGAAAATCAATCTTATTTGCAATAGTACTTTTCTTTTCCACATCCTCATCTTTCTCCATATTTTCTGTAGCGACTTCCTTAAAACAATTACAGAACTGTTGCCAGCCGAAGCGCTTCGGCTAAGAACGTGGCCGGAAATTCGGTATTCGGTATTCGGCAAAATCACTATTCGTGGCATCTGTAGTTTCTATTATAAATTAAGAAGCAGACACACAGCATTATGCGTAGACCAGCGGGGAACACCGCGTAGAGGTGAGTTTACCTTTTTTTACCTATTAAAAGCCAGTGCTTGACCACTATTCCATAAGTGGCGCTGATTTAGCCGAAAATGGTAAAGCACACTGACTTAACTTATCAGAATCCTATTCACCGTTGCCTTGAAGACGACACCTACATTGTCGGATAGAAAGATAGACGCTTGCAAATTATTATTCTTCTCTATTGCTGTACGCATTATGAACAAATATAAATATGGTAGTATTTTTCCTGCCTAAAAAGGATATATTTTGTCGCTTGGTAATATTTTACCTGCCGTTTTTTTTTACTGATTTTGTTACTTAGGTAACTATAATATTTCTGATATGAAATTTGTATAAAATGGGCTTACCCCTGTTGCATGTATTTTGTTTTGTCGCTTATACGCACTGTAAAGCAGATTTTGAGCGCATAGGCACCTAATATGCTATATATACCTAATAGGTAGTAACTAAAGCTCTAAATTGTTTGGACTTGATCTTAATTGTGTTGTTTAATTATTGATAGTTTACCAAAATATTTTCACTCATGTTCTTTTGATTGTGAAACGTATTTGTAAATTTAGAATAAAATAAAACTTGATAGCAATTTTCTTCTTAGTTGAAATTGTGTTTTACCTACCTGTACTGATTTTGAAATTACTTATTTTAGTTATAGTATTAGTATAATAGTAATTATTTTAGTTTATTTTTACAAACAGTTGGTTTAAGCTATCTTAAATATTCAACTACAGCCCACATTCTTTATAAGATCAGCTATCCACTTTGCGAGAGATTTGTCTAATATTCGTATGTTACAGGTATATAATATTGACGTCATTAACAAAGGTTTAGTCACTGGCCTAAAACCTCCATCAACCTGCACTAGAGCAGCGTGGTGGATTATGCTCTAATTCATCCGTCATCAGATGGAGGCCCATACTCAGTAGTAGGTGATTGTAGATGTCCGTCGAAAACCTTTGCCCGAAAGTCCTTGATTTTGTGTAGTAAAACCTTAATTTATTGTTACTTGTTCAAAATAATCCTACACTAACCTTATTTAATTTGTACTGTGATTAAAATTGGTTGGCAGAAAAGTTTTTTGATTTCTATTTAGATCATTTTACCTTATATGTCAAACATGCGTTACTTCTGGATGCGTCATTTTTCTTCGAATACAATTATAAAATAATGAGGTTTAGTTAATTTTACTTGTTTTAATTTTATAATAAAATTTTAATGGCGGTAAGTAACTTTTACCTGTTTTTGGTTTTAATGAAATGATTACTAACCGATACTATTTCATAAAATATTGAAAAAATCATAATCTTTAAATACCAGTTTACTAAACCTTTATAATCTGCATCTAAAATTCGTTGGAATGCAGTAGTTATGACTAATAGGCGATTTTTTAGGATTTTTTCCAAAAAAAAAACTTTAAATGCACTAGTGTAAAGTTGCCAATATGCCGCTTGGTATTATTGCCTTTCGAGCGTCGATATATTGTTAAGGTTACCATCACCTTATATAGGGTTCAGATTTTTTGATTTTCTTTTTGCCACTAAGGCCCGTATTAATAAACGTTACTCAGCTCAAGTAAACGCACTTGAGTACAATCTGGAGGTTATGATCTTATTAATAAACATATCTTAAGATGCGGTTTAGGTTTACGATATCAGCTGAGTGCCACACTGATTAATAAACGAAACTCGACTCTCATGTGTGTATACTTGAGTACAAGTCACAGAACAGTATTCCTAAGTACAGCGTTTTGAGATACTGTTTTTATGTGTTTATTAATTAGCAACGATCTTGAGATGCTGATTTCGTAATGAGGGCGTATCAAATGATTCCGCACTTGAGTTCGTCGTTGAGTAACGTTTATTAATACGGGCCGTAGTCTACTCACACATAAAAATAGCTTCAGGTTGGCACTTAGTAGCGTTCCTTCTTTATTTTTATGTTGATCTAAGCGATACAATATATGTATATACATATATAATATTAGAGATATGACTTACCATCCTTGTTCATATTAGCTTGAAAGCACTTTGCAAGTCTGCAGGCGCGGCATTGGTTTCGATGAGTCTTGTCCACCGGACAGCGACCTTTCATGTCGCCACCGGCCTTACACGTATACACACGGTTCCTGTGAATGGACCGCTTGAAGAAACCGGAGCAACCTACGAACGAGAACACGATGATATTAAAACGTAGAATAAAATGGAAAATGATTAAGAAAATCTTTCTCACACCGAAACCAAATCACATACTGTTATTCATCGGGAATTGATACAATCTAATAATTTTTTTGAATTAATCTCGTTGTTACGAATTTTTTAATGGTAAGTTAATTAAAGAAATCGAGAAAATGATAATTATATTTCATTAGGAACATATTAACTTCTTATCTTTGTTACTGACTATCATGAAATTAATGAACATGTACTTTGAATGTATTGAAATAGTGTGTTAAACTTACCGTCGCAACTGTAGATGCCATAGTGTTTTCCCGAGCTTCTGTCTCCACACACATTGCAGGGGATGTCGAGCAAGCGGTCCCCTGTACAATAAACATACATTATAAACGATGCAAGAGTTTTTTTTAATAGTATACATGTGAAGTTCTTCTACCCACGGCGTGATCTCCTCACTTGATCTACTACTCTCAAATATAAGGTTCAGTTATAAAATGGGTTGCCATATATTTGTTTGGAAAATTGAAATTTGAAAAAATTGGAAAATTTTATTAACTATGGTTACGGAATATATTATTTGCTGTGCACTGTGCACTGGCGACGTAATAATATCTTCCCCCCCCCCACCCCCCCCACCATATCATCAGTGTCATTGGGATGGGCAGTAACATATTCCTGATAACAACTGAAAATAACAAAAACTGTGGTAACCAACCCACCTTCCAAGCGTGGCAACTATGACATCTCCCCCGAGGCCATCTGTGGTAACTTTTGATAGGTTGTAATTAATAAATAAAGAAATTAATATGCTACTCTAGACAATGGTTAACGATGTATGAAGGCTAATGATAGGGGTTACAGTAAGAAGTTTGTACTTGAAGAATGGACTTTGAATTAAAAATATTTCCATATGGTTCAAGATTTGTGATTAAAAGCTTTTTTTTACACAAATAAATTTTTATGACATTCTATTGTTTGACTTTCAATAATTTTTTATAGTTTTTAGTTTTCAGTGGAGACCTAAAAATTAGAGTAATTTTTGAATACGAGTTTCAATGTGGTTCTAACACAATAGAGAAAGCTCGCAATATCAATGCTGCGTTTGTAGGGGATAACGGCTAACGAACGAACTGCGCGTTTTTGTTTAATGGCTTTGGTTCGTAGTGGAAACTTCGTTTTGATGAATGAAGACAACGGGAAGATCAAACACTAAGGTAAATAATGATGGCTTTAAAGTAATGGTGGAAGCCGTCCTTATGATACAATCAATGAACTAGTGTCATGGCTTGACGTTACTTTACCTAAAGTATTGAATTATTTTACCAATTTGGTAAAATAAATAAATTCGAGAAATGGATGCGCGCGTTAAAGCTTGTAATTGCTTTTGTGAATAGAGATAGAAATGAAGGCACGCTTTCAACAAAATTATAACGTGTAATGAAAAGTGCATTCTCAACGATAATCGCAAGCGAAAAACACAAGGGCTGAATCCAGGACAAATACTGGAACAATGCCCTAAAAGAAAGCCCTAATTTAGTCCGCAACAAGGACATACCTTGTATATTTTCAGAAATATAATTATTGAACAAATTGTTAAAATATCACATATTATAGTTAATTTAGAATTGTTGTTAGTTATAACACGGATAGAACGTAGTGAATACTCTTTGAACCTGGATTAGGATTTTACTGCTCCAATCAAGTATTCTATTATCTATCCCGTTTTCTCGCAAGTCGCAAGAAATGTTTATCTATTAATTGACACTTCCGCCAACCGCCGGGCGCCCCCTTTGCCAAAATAGATTAGTCAGATTACAACAATCTCGCTAATAACGTTGGTGTTTTTGTTCCGTTTACAGAAACCTTCCCCTTCAGCTGCCCCTTTTCCTTAACGCTTACAGGAGACTGCCTTTACACCGAAAAGGAAACCAAGACACAAAATATGAAAAATTATTGTTTTTACTTTTACTAAATATATTTTGTTATTAGAATAATTGATTTTACGGCTGTATTTGCATATAGCCCTACCCGATCCGATGATTGCCTCACAAATATTCGTAGTTAGTGGATAAATTAAAATGTTGGGCAACACCGCAATATCATTTCGTTACACTTGTGACCAATAATTGTTATTTGATGATTTTTGGCTAGTCTCCGTTGAGACTGACATTATTATTATTATTAACCAGGCAATACAAGTGATAATTACTATAGCTGTCGCGCTTGGCAAGCAAGTTGGCAACCGCAGCTTTTTTACTAATTTGAGTTGTTATCAGAAAGATGTTGCTGTCCATCTCTTGTTACATTTTCCCCTGTCGCCTCTTACGACAGCCACGGGATGATATGGGGTATTAGATTATCTTACGCCGCCACTACATAACTTTATAGCATAACTGATAAAATATTATATTAAAACTGATTGTTTCATTTACGATTCACAAAAACTTTATCACAGAAAATAGCTTATTTTATGCCTTTATGCGACAATGTCACATGTATAATAAATACTAAGTATTGTTAAATACACACATACATAATAAACTATTGTTGAAAGCGTTATTAATTTGATTCCTTGATTTAAAGATAATATGCTTTATTTTATTACTAAACGGTGTAACAGGCGGATAATTCTAATGCTGTGAATCCTTTTCAAAGATCTTTCCTTTTTACCCACTGAAATGGACTTAAACGACTTTACTGATCGTCTTTGAGGCCTCCAAGAAAAGCCGCAAAGTATCATAATTATCTCCCTTCGTTTCGGTTTGAAATGGATTTTTTATCAAAAAGGATTCGCGGTATTAGCTTGTTTTAAAGGAGTGAAGAAAACAGGCATTACTAACCTGTATAATGTTATAACTTTGAATCATTTGTCTTAATGACATTGTGGCCTAGTTTTAACAAAGATAAGAATAAACACAAATAAAAATTAAAAACTTTTTCTAGTTTGCACATGTGCACCTTGTATATTATTCGTTTTTTGTTTATTCAATAATAATTATATGATATTTTATATATTATTTTAATACTTATTACATAATTTTAAGAGATGTACTAAGGTTATTTGCCTTTTAACGTCAAGAAAATAATATTTTTGCTTTGGGTGAGAAATCAATATGACTTTCCACACACGCGACAAGTTTCAAATACGTCGTCCAAATCCAGATTTTTCGCAGAGGTCTTAGCACTCTTAGATGTCGTGTATATTTTTAGGTGGTAGGTGTTATAAAAGAAAAATAAACATTCATTTATTAATATAACTACATATGCGTGTGGTATAAATATTTTTTCTTTAGAAACAACGTTACCCCCCACACTATGATTTCTTTCCTGTGTCTTGGTTTCGTTTTACAAACATAATTAAACAAAAAACCCTGACCCTCAAACTTATATAACCGTTACCGTAACCGTTACAGTCTATTAAAGTCGACTGTTGACCATTGCCATAGTTGCCACGCTTGGTAAGCGGGTTGGTAACCGTAGTTTTATATTTTTAGCCGTTATTAGGAAGACGCTGGTGCCCATCTCCTGATTTGTTTCCTTCTGTCGCTTCTTACGACACCTACGGGATGATATGGTATAGTGGACATTCTTACACCGCCACTACACGGTAAATCAAACTTATATTAAGGCCATACGAAAACTCTTTGACCCGCAGTACCGTAACGAAACATTTGCCCACTGTGATACCGAGCCGTCATATTTTACACTAGCGACCCGCCCCGGCTTCGCCTAGATAGGATCTATTAATGTGGCGTTTTTTGGATTTAAGATCAATTTAACGTTTTTCAAAAAACTATGTTCAAATCTTTTGTATTAAATATAGCCTAGACCCGTCCGATCGTCCGCTCGTAAAGTTCATTACAACCGGTTCAGCCATTCCGAAGATTAGCCCGGACAGACAGAGAAAATTTAAAAATGGTTATTTATGTCTTTAACAGCATCCAAATAACCCCCTGAGCTAAATAAAAGCCAGGGATGTCAATATTACAGACAGACACTTCAATTTTATTTATGGGTATAGACGTATAGAATTGCATAAATAATAATTTATTTCCCGTTATACATACTCGATTTATTTACATACTGCTAATGTAAACATTTCGACAAAGTAAAATTACATTATTGTTCTCATGTCAAGACTGAAATACTTACAAAATAATTATTTCTGTTGATGTCTGTGTGAAATCTACCCAATTTTCTTTTAATCATTAAAATAATAGCACACTTAATAGCAGATCATTGGAATTGGACTGTTTATAGGCTGATTTAGATGATTCTTAATGGTTATCAATGGTCATGATTATTTAATAAAGACAAAAATTACCAGCAGCCTATCCTGCAGGTCCTCAAGCTTGCCGAGATGAATAAAAATTTACACATCATGAACAATCCTTCATATGGTCGTCGCGTAAAAATACGGTATTAACGCAAAATCTATGCGATGTCGAGTGTCGTTTTGTCCATAGATATAATTGGTCTGGATTGGTCTTGTCGTATAAACTTTTATACGGTGGCGCCTGATAAGATACGTTAAGATTTCCACCTTCAAACTTAATCTGTGGCTGTGGCTTAAAGGTTAAATTTATATGTAATGTATTAGACTTCTAATTCAGCAGTGAAAATTTTAATTAATTAATAGTATGGCTATGACGATGAAAGAATTTTTAATGTAAGGATAGCGAAACATGTTCTAGCCATAGCAGTTATTTTAATATTTTTGTTTATAGGATAAGGGTGACAAGCGAACACACATTCCACCCGATGGTCAGTGGTTTCTGCGGCCTATAGACATCTACATCTACCCTTATTTGCGAATCAAAATACAGATGCGTTCTCAGCCGTGTGGACTAAGATGGAATGACTCTTTTCCAGTAAAAAGGGTCTCCGGTTCTCTATACTCACCATACGAAACACAGCAACGTTAAGCTGCTATTTTACGCTGGTATTCTGTGAAAGCGTGGTCCTTCCCCGGTTGAGCCGACCCATTCGTGCTACAACTATACAATTAATATAGTTGCAAGATGGCTCTACCACGTATATTGATATACTATATAAATACTTTTTACACTCGTTTAATGTCCCTTCTATCACACTTTTAAAAAGTGAATATTAGTGAATATTAATAATTATATGAAGCTTTATATTACATAAGTTTTTAATGTTTAAAGCACGTATAATTTACGCTTATGACATTAATGCGATCAGTGCTAACTTTATCTATATTTCACTTAACAGGCAGGGATGTTACTCGTGGGGCGCGTTTCTGTGCCGTGGAGTGCATGGGCGCGTGAGGCTGGGTGCGACGAACTTTACATAATGCGTGGCAAATTACAACGCCGCCGTGTGAAACGCCACACTCACAAATACGATAATAGCTAAATTTATCCATAGTCTATCTATAATATAGTCATATACATAAACCACCCTTGAAAGTTAAGTACTAAATCCCCTACATTAATGCATTAAATAAACATGCAATTATACTGACTTATCTACATTAAATCAAATGGCATTTATATTTGATTCTTAGGAAATAATGCTTGTCTGTCTAAACTTAATTAAATAGGTAAATTAATGTTTGTCTGTAATTCCATCCTCACTCGGAGACTTGCCGTTTTTAAGGTGCTGGAGAGCCATTCTAATCTCGCTCAGACTGACGTCCGGAACATCATCGGAATAATGTCGTATAAGACTTGTTTTGTATCGTTACTCACACTTGCGTAGCTCCAACGATCATGTGTACAGCTGCCCATAGAACCTCTCAATCTCACTCAAAATCTCAGGTGTCCCGGAAATGATGCTGCCACACTCGGTCTTCAACTTCGACAGTTGGCTCTTTCTGGCAGACAGGTCTCTGGAAATGACTTTGGAGCCCTGGTTCCGCTCGATCGCTTTTGCAATACGAGCTGTATTGAAGTGGCGTAAGTTCCACCGCATGCAATTGGAGATTTGTCTGTTCAGTTGCCTGATGCTGTCAAATCTGCTGAAGACTGCAGCTTCATTTCCCTTCTAACAGCCATGAGATGAAGAGTGTGATCGGAGAGTTTTTGTGTTCTTCTGCGGCGGGACTTGCAAAACTTAGCTCCGACCGCATGGACAGTTTCCATGAGCTTGTCATTCATATTGTCCACTGCATTGCAGTCTTCTAGGCACTGAAAGCGGTTTTGTTACTCGAGCTGAAAGGTTTTGGGACTTTGGATTACAGCACGAGGGGACGGAGCGTTGACTTCATTAGACGTGACCTCTCCAACTTAACGTTTAGGTTCTGTGTGCCTCTAACCATTCGGTGATCACTGCCAGTTTTCACCATCGCGATCACTGAGACATCACTAAACAGTTGCCGTCTCGTCGTCATAATGAAGTCAATCTCATTTTTTCGAATCGTCGGGGCTCGAACAGGTCCACTTCCTATGGGGCCGCTTCTAGAAGAAAGAGCTCATCATAAAGAGTCCCTTTTTCTCCATGAAGTCGGCCAGCTGCTGGCCCCTTGGGTTCCTTTGCCCTATTCCGAATTTACCTACCTTCAGCTCACCATTCTGTCTTGTGCCTAGTTTTGCATTGAAGTCTCCCATTAACACCGTATAATGGGTTTTGGGGGAATGCATGGCTCTAGAAATATCCTCATACATTTCCGCCACCTCCTCATCGGGATGTGCCGAGGTTGGTGCGTAAGCCTGTATGACCTTCAGCGAATACCGTTTGGTGATTCTGAGTATAAGGTACGCAACCCTCGTCGACACACTCCCAATCTTTACAACGTTGTTAACGAGAGACTTGTGGACGATAAATCCGACACCTCCTTGGGACAGATGGCTGCCCTCCCGGTGATAGAACAAGTTGCCGGAATCGAAGATTACCGTGTCCTCCCCCTCTCTTCGGACCTCGGATAATCCTATAACATTCCAGCGCAACTTGTTTTTATCTCTTCTTCCAGCTCCAGGATCTTCTCGTCAGTCCTCAGGGTGCGTGCGTTATATGTTGCCAGGTCGAGTCGTCTTAGGTGGCAACCAAACCTCCCGGAGATTCTTATTTATCAATCTTAGCTAATATCCTGCTACTACCTATAACTATTACTTTACATTTGGAAGGGTTAACCGAAATACCACGTCTGTACGACTAGTTTCTAAGGGCATCAAGGTTGTGGTTGAGCTTATTGATATTATAGGTAAGGTTGTTAATACTAGATTGCACATAGATTGTGGTTGAGTTTATTAATATTATCGGTAAGGTCGTCAATACTAGATTGCACATGCTAAAGATCATCAGCATACAGATAGTGCGAATAGTTGAGAACTTTCCGTACCATTTCTGTATATGTGTTAATTATAAAACTACACACATTTTATTTCATGTTCTTTGTTTATAATCTAACAACACGCTGCCGTGAGCCGGCGGCGTAAGAGTTGACTATCGGAATCGCTAGAATCCTTCGTGGTCTTCGAAAGAAAGCGGTATACTATACTTTATCGTCTAAGATAGCTGTTAATTATCAATACCGCGAGGCGACGGAGAGTTACGCAATACACCTGCCAAGCGAAGCGGATTTGACCCGTTTGTAGTCATGAATAGTATTGGTTAAAAATAAATATTTTAATTTCTGTTGCGTAGTGATGGCGTAAAAGAATCTAATACCTCATTGCTTCCCTTGGATGTCGTACGAGGCGACTATGAAAATGCCAGAAAAATCTCAATGCTTTTTATAGCACTAATGGTAACAAACGGACACACAGTCCACTTTGTGGTAAAGGGATATATACGTCTACATCTATCACTGATTAAAAATCAAGTTTGTCAAATCAGATGTGTTGTCATCACTGTGAACTAAGTGGAATGCCCCGTTAGCAGTAAAAAGGGTCCCCGCTTCTCTACATTTAACATAGGCACAAAACGAAACACGGCGACTGTTACTTTCGTCTAGTGGCCGTAAGGGTTTGAATCCCTGGTCGGGTTGAAATCATTAATTGGGGTTTCCTGTCAATAAATTCTTATTCGCAGCCCGGAGTCACGAAATTGATTGAGTTTGACCCCCGTGGCTCGGAATGTACGTAGTGCCGTTGGTCCTGCGCCCGATCTCTCTTTGGTCGTGTCGGATTTCCATCCCATCGGACTACAAGAGTGAGGGAATAGAGAGTACACCTGTGCTTGCGCACACAATCGTGCACTATAATCCTGTCCTGTGCAAATGCCTAGTCTCTGTTGAAATTGGTTGCCGTGATTAAATTCAGCCTGGAGGACATTTTTACTTTACTCCCCTACAAAAGAAGATGACATATAATTGTAATGTAAATGACAAATTTAATTCCTTGTTAAAAAGAAAATTAAATTTATTTATTTACATAACATTGAAATATACTTAACAAATACTTAAATTATCATACAGTCCTCGTGATATCGTGCCAAGAACGCTGGCTGCTTTTTCTCGCTGAATAGCTATACTCAGAGCTTTCTTCTTTCCTTTGAGCGAAGAAAAAAACCAGCTGCGATGACCAGTCGCAAATACAGTTCCTTTAGGAACTTCCCGCACGTGGAACTCATGGACCGATAGTCTCTACAGCAATGGCACAAATGTTTAGTCATCTCTCAGAGACTCATTTGCGCCACTGACTTAGTTCAGTTGCCTCTGAAGCCGCCCCGGCTCTAAGCGAGGTACCCCTGAGATGAGAGGCTGCCAAAGTGTCATCCCATATTAGGGCTTTACCTCACTCCCAAGGGACCAAAGTTATACCGTCGGGTCTCTTGCCATAGTCTCTAAATATTCCACAAGGCTCCGAAACCGAGGGAACATTTATAGAGACAAGAGCTCTTAGGATTTGAACGATTTTCAAAGAACTATGACGGGAAAACCTACCAGCACTTTTCTTACATGAAAATCTGTGGAGCCCAAACTCGTTGACGCTGCTACTACAATGGCATTGATGAGGTTGACAAATCGCAGCTCTTAGTCGGATACCTACGGCTATGCGCAAGCTTTCCCCTTCAAGTAATGTGCCTAGATTACTTAATGGTAAAGCGTATAACCAGTGATTAGATTCCATAGTCGAAACACTAAGAAGGCGGGCCTGATCTTGGTCACTTTGGAAATTATGAAACAAATCTTTCAGCACACTCCGTACCAACAGAATATCCCACTGTTTTTGTTGGTTAACTTTCAGTGGAACATTTTCGCTGGGACAGAGCGTTTACGTACCATGTCTGCTTTGCCGCCGCAGCAAAGCACAAGTCTACTTTATTATTTAAAATTATATTACATTAGTCACTGACACTATGCACGGAAGCAAATAAAGCAGGCAATGCAACGTTAGGAAGATTTAAAGATTGATTGAAAGAAGATAGAGTCAAATATTAATTTAAATGACCTTAGTTAAATAAATGGCAAACTCGTAGAAAACTAAAACTATGAGACAAAAAGTTCGTCACCCATGTAAACCAAGTAAATATACGGCTTGTTATCTTTATTTAGGATCACCAAACTACAAGTGTTAATAAATAAATATTATTTTACTGACTCATCCATATCTATTTAATCTATATATAAATACTTGAATGGAAAACTTCTTGTACCGCTTTTTAATCATATTGCGCACGGAGGAGTGTGAGATTTTTTATATAGAGAAGGAGTGCAGAAAATTATAATTTATTTGAAATATGTTTTATAAATAAAACATTTGTGGCCGTGAAAGGAAAAGGGGAGATCTCCCGCTGGGCAAGTTGTTCAGCCCGGGGAGCGGCCAACGCTCCTAGTGGTAGTTCGGAGCTATTCTATTATGCTTTTACTTCGGAACTTTGACAGCGCGATTTAGTTTTCGATGAATTTCGCTTGTGGCGCGAGGATAGCGCCGCCACACATTCATTGTTTACGTTCATATTGCCCATATAGTCCATAATAGTCTACTGTCAAACAGTTGCGCAGAGTAGAGATTTTCGCCGAAGAATTTTATAATGTTGTCAAAAAACGGACCAACCTTTCGATATAAGAGTTTTTAAGTATTCGCCAACTGGTTGGCATTACTTGAATCAGTTCCGCCTACTTTCCGCATAATAATCACCACGCTGGGTTAGGTGGATAAATGCACGTACGGACAGAGAATAGAACCTTCTCTTCCTTCAGACTTGTTAAGATCACTAATGGATATAGACTTATCCAAGAATGCGCGAAACAAACACTTCTTCAAAGCCTGCCCTACGTGGTGAGTGTGGGCAACTTCTTAATGCTCTTATAATGATCTTGTTGGATAACTACAAACGCAGAACTGTATTAGATCACTTGGAGTAATAACTATTTAAGAATAGTTGAAATTAGTATGATTTTAAGATTTTTCTGTAAAGTGAGTTTTGGGTTTAATAAATAAACAAAAATAAAATAAAAATGAGATTGTAGTGTTTTAGACCACTAGATAAAAATAATAACTATGCTGTCCTGAACTGGTGTTAGTTTCCATACGAGTAAAGGCAAAGGATTATTCCATCCAATGTTAAAATATTACTAAATAAATAATATTGCTGTATTTAAGAAAATAATTCAAGATAAAAACACATCAAGCGGTGCCGCCGCTTGATGTGTTTTACTTGCCCTATGCTCCTCGAAAAGGAAACAAAAAACAAGAGCTTATCCTATCATCAGGGTCCTACAAGATTTTCATTATACTTAATGTAGCCAACTTCTTACAAATACTTTAACAAACACTTGGTAATATATAATGGATTTATGGAATATAATGGCTTTCCGCAAAGTAACCTGATACTATTAATTATCTTCAAACTAGGTAAGACACATCATTTTATTTCATTAGGCGGAAGCAAAGTAATTTTTACCAACTTTAAATACATGGTAGGCATATTACTACGGGTAGGACTAGTTTACTGCCCTAGTCCGTCTGGACAGGTACCCTCTTACCCATTTCTTTCGCCGAGCAGCAATCCACCCACTGCTTTATTCGGACCAGAAGGGTTATGGAAATCTAGTACAATTTCAAACTGTGAAGCGTTCTATTTTAGTTCTCGGGCGTTAGGAGGAGAGATACTCTACGCCTATTCTAGGCTTTTTTAAGTTGATTATTAGTAGTGGCCTTGGACTGCAATCATCCAAGATAGCATGACCATACTTACTTAAATTTGATTTTTAAGAAGCCATGTTTGTCTGTTTGTATAAACAAATATAACTCGTCTCTTCACACACATAATACCTAGCATATAGCTTATTTTTCAACCAAAATGATGATAATATGACAGTAAACAGGAATACAATTATCAGTATCAGTTAGTAGTAGGTTTACATTTAAGATCGTGTGTTGATTGCCGAAGTTTCTCAGATGTGGGCTTGCAGTGGAGCGCTCTAAATTTGCCTATATTATGTACGTGTTATACATGGTGTAGGCTAATAGTTTATTGAAATATATAAATTGTTTGCTGAAATTTTATAGGAAGAAAATTTCAATCAAGTACAAATTAAAAAGGCAGTTTACTTTGCACTTATTTAACAAAAAAGAATGGGACTTCGTGGTGATATTTTGCTGGTCATCGCATGTTGCACCGATTTAAGTTGAATTTAACATATCATATCCTAAATACATTAAAAATTTGTTTCAGCTTTCATCTCATTGTCATAAATTTTGTGCTCTTAGATGCATTCATTTGATCGGTAAGTTATTTCGTCAGACAATAATATGCCTTTAGAGTGTTTAGAGGATTCTATTACATAATTTTCAATTTGTTTTTAACGAGAAAGCCAAACTGAACACGATGTATATACTTTTTGAGGGTGCCTACGCTAAGTTTCGGGTCCGTCCCTAAGTTACGTTTGCGAGGAGCCGCGCTTTGTCTCGCTCCACTCATCTCCTGAGATCTTGTTTGCACGCTAAGTGTAAACAATGGAGCTTTATACAGGAGATCTTTGGGTGGACATAAAACAAGTTGTAAAAGTAGTTTTCCATTTATTTTCGTATGTAAATATATATTTATATGTTTTCGTTTATAAATATGTGTGTTGTTATTCCATAAATTTCAATAGAAATAGTAGATCAGCGGTGGTTGATGACTGAGATACTCAAAGATAAATATTCCAAATAATTTATACCAGCTGGTTCTTAAAAAAGGCTTATGTTCAGTTTTGGATTAAAAATAAAAAGAAAAAAGAAGAGAAAATATAATGTTTTCTTATATTTACGCGAAGACTACACATTAAATGAAACAAATTTTTACGGATTATATCTAATAAATCCGTAAAAAATTAAACGCGATATAATCCGTAAAAATTAGTTTCATTTAAAGAGAAAATATGTTTTTATTTGACAAACACACAAGGAGTACATACAAAAATAATTAATAGTTATACGATGTAAAATTGTTGTTTAATCGTGATTAACTGCAAGTAATTTTGAAAAATTAACTGCAAGTAATTTAAAGAACTAAAAAAAATCACATTCTGAAATTAGTGTATAGAAGAATTAAAGTCCCGACTTCAGGGCTGTAATTTTTTCTCCAAATTTTAATGGAACAACCTCTGATGTAAAAACCTATTTAATAAAAAGAATCATTCAAAATTAGTTCACAATTGGTGAAGATATCGCGTGTTACGCGTTACATACAAAAAAAAAATACATACAAACGCCTCTCAACATTTAAGGCTCCTCTTTTTTTGAGGTCGGCTAATAAATTGAAATAATTTCTTTACATAGTACGTTTCACAACAAGTTAACGCTTGCCACCACGCTTTACCATTTATTAAACAATATTTATCACAATACATTCGCTGCGTTCTTAAAACTATACTTGCGGGTTTGCACTAAAAAAGTTTATAAATCACCCTAAATTTTATAAACTTTAATTCATTTAGTTTTTATATTAATTCATTTAATAGGTGACCTAAATAGTGTAATACATATGGATGTCTTGTAGCCATCTATATGCATCACTATTTACTTTAATATTTATTTTATTTTACGTGTAGCCATTATAAATCCAATCTCATGCTTTATACTAATTACAGTTGTAACTTGCTTTAACCTTTTCGAAATTTTTAACGTCTATTCCAAAGCATCAGCCATTTTTAAGTGTAAAGGCGACACGCTTTATGACGTCAATAAAACAGACACGGTGTGTAAACGATATTGTCACGCGTCATGCATCATCATCAATAGATAAGCTTTTAAATAATTATATTGTATCCTTAAGCCAATTTTTCATTGCTAAACTTTCAAAACATCATTACATAAGAGGGACACATTAGAGGCTGCTTAATTTTTATATTATATCTAAATATCTGAAAAACAATTAGTAAATTAACTGAACTGAATAATTGATTTTTTTTTTTAATTACTAATGATTTACATTTTTACTTCTACATTGTGCCGAGTACGGCATATTATCTTTATTTGCATCAATCATGGAGATAATATATTATGTAGTTTACTCCATCTAGTGTGGGGGGCGTCCTATTGATGATACGAGACAACTACTCTAGAAACTCTCTTCCCCATCGGTTATCGGTTCATCGAGGTATGTGACCAGCCCATTGCCACTTCAGCTTACTAATCTGTTGGGCTATGTCGGTTATACTCTGGTTTTGCTATGAACATTATCGTTACGGATTCAATAACACAGCGCAGATAACCTTTAAGGACAGCTCTCTCCATAGCTCTCTGAGCTTGGCTTTCTCTTCTTGACTTTAGATAATCTCTATAATATTATATTTTTAACGGTCTGAATGATTTGTAGATAAATAGTATGGACATGAGCGTTGCGTGTATACCTTGTTTCATTTAGTGAATTTTCTTGTGGGAAAAATATTATAATCGGAACCACTTGGAGTTTCAGTTGCTTGGTTAATTAGTGACAGTACTTGTACCTTTAACGAATTAGTTTTTAAAGTAATGATTTAAAATTTTAGCTTCTGCTTTAGTTTTGTTTTTCCAACACTTTTAAACCCTTAATTTCCACGTGGATATTATGGAGAGCATTAAATACGCTCTTTTAATAATCCATCTAAATTTCATCCAATATCCATTCAAAATCGTCTTTCACGTTTTACTAAACTAAAATGTTACATAGAATTTACGAGAAAAGCAAAAAATGTGTTTTTATAGATGTTTATTAACATTTTAATTGATTACACAAATTTGCATAAAAGTTAACAAGATATCGACTTTAAATTTTTTTTATGATTGAAATGTTTACGCAATTATTTTACATTTTTGTACATTTTACTTGATTTGCCTTTAAAAATTACAGCCTATATACGTCCCACTAATAAGCATATGCCTCCTCCCACTTCTGAGAGGGTTTTTTAGTGAAAGGAAATGTCCGCAGCATTACTCCATTGCGTGTTGGCGAACTTAACATGTCTTCGAAATATTTTTTTTCTTATTTCCCAGACATGTAGGTTTCCTCACGATGTTTTCCTTCACCGCCGAGCACGTGGTAAATCAGCACTTAAAATTGTAATTAATCATTTATTAACAATTTGATTGGTGCCGGCGGGGATCGCACCCGGGTTGCTCTCGTGATGTGAAATTTACACCAAGCGTTTAGCCCCTGAACTACCGCGGCTCTTTTTTTTGCCTTTACCGTAACTTTTTAGCTTTTTTGCGTAAACGTTTTTCTGACATTATTATTCATGATTTACGTATTACATGTTAGTTTAGACGGTAAAGCGAGTGAAATATTGTATGTCAATTATTAAATGACGAGTAAGTTAGTAAAATAGTTGAAAAAAATAACAGTATGTCTTAAAAGTCATGTAAGAATTTGACCATATTTTAAATTTTAAACCTAACTAAACCCTACTGAAATGTAAGTTTTATATTATTCACTTACAAACCGTAATATTTTTATTTATTATGCATAAGGTTCATTTTGATAAGATTGATAATTAACAAACCAAATTTATTACAATCATTGAAAATGACACGATAAGGTTTGTTGGATGCCAGTATAAAATAGCAACATACGAGTATATGTTACTGAGTTTCGTATGGTGAGTGTAGAGAAGCGGAGACCCTTTTTACTGGTAACAAGTCATTTTATCTTGGTCTCTAGGGTGTTAACACATCCTGATTCTTATTTGAGGTAGATATAGGTATCTATGGGTAACAGCATCCACTTACCATCAGGTGGATTGTGTACTCGTTGGTCAAAATGTCCACCCATAGTATTTTTAAAAAGAACCTTTTAATAAAACATTGATTACTATCCGTAAGAACTGGCTCCAATTCTACGCAGACAAATAATAAATTCTATAACAGGACCATTTCAAATTGTAGGCTTTATTAACTGTGTTTCAAAGTTCTCCCTAAATTAAACAGAAGAGATTTATAAGAGAAAGTTAGCCTAAGGCACACTAATTTTAATTCGTTGTTATTTGCTTTTGAGTTCATGTATCATTTATCATTATCAAGTTAATTGGAAACTTTTATCAACTAACAAAAATATTTTCAGATAATATAGTTAATGCCAATGTGAAAAAAGTAAGGGTGAGATGAACTGACTATTAACAATATTTTTAAAACTATAAACAACCTTGTTTATAAGAAAAAGTATCCAATACTTAAAAATAAACAAAATTAACCTAAAGCTGCTAATTAAACGACGAATTTCAATTTAGATTTAACATAGAGAAGTTATAGTGCTAGCGAGGGAGCTGACACCCTTGCTGCGCTTAAATAATCCCTGCGGTTTAATAATCGACTATGTTTTTATTATGTTATGATTTTACAAACGAACGCAAAATTAGTTAAAAAAAGTTTTAATAAAGGGTTTTTATGAATATTATAATTTATTTTGCCGTGATAAAGAATTTTTTACCTGTCCCCATCCTACGGAAGGCCGTTGCCGGCGCCCGCTGCTTGTCCCAGAATGAAGACAGCTCGATTTTCTTTAAATTAACTGTTCATAAAGTTTCCAAGTGACACTAACGTTTGCACATTTAAATTTACTTTTATTTCACACCTGTTTTACAAATTAATTTACGCAAATATTAAAGAAAATAA
Organism: Parnassius orleans; assembly: GCA_029286625.1. NCBI lineage: Eukaryota > Metazoa > Arthropoda > Insecta > Lepidoptera > Papilionidae > Parnassius > Parnassius orleans. Next base: position 2,565,310 of record JAGSMP010000032.1, read on the forward strand.
ATTTCGCTAACATTTATATTATCAATTATTTGGTAATAAAATACATTTGTTTTTTTACATTCTACACGTCCCCATAAGTGACTTTTCTTGATGACTTCACCACTCAGTCGCGGCTTTCGACAGACTGGTCTGATAATTGTGATCTTTGAAGCCGCGGAGATCGCGAGTCACATCATCCCCTGATTACATTGAGTCCCACCCCCTGTGCGGGACGGCAATACGGGAAAACAGTGGGTTAGAGCAAGACAGCTGCGAACCCATCTTGTATCCCGGTCCACAGGCTACATTGTCAGGGCTCGGGCGGCTCGAATCTGACCGTATTACGTGCAAACATAATGGACTCACGAACTGATATGCCAATAACACGGACTAAGTAATTTTGACCTGAAAAAATTTCACTAATATTAGCGTTTTTAATACCTTAATGGTATGTTAAAGTAATTTTTTATGCTATATTGTTTGGTCATTCTATATAAATTGATTTAATGGACGCGATAAAATTATGATATTACCAAATTGAATTCTTTGTGTTCTATTTATAAACTATAATCATAATGTGTTATTTAAATATAACACAAGAAAAATTAATGCATTTTAATATAAAATATTCCTTATATTATTAACATAATATCACTCATATGAAACCCTAGAAATTGAGTAATGTAGCATTGAAATCATTACATTATGTTAAGAAAACCAACCATATTCCTGTGCGAACTATCAGAATTGTAAACATTAAAATGTCAAGTAAGAAGAGGGCGAGAGGGAGCTTTAATTGTCTGGGCGGCGACGCGGCCAATCAGATGACGCACCCCAATCGGGGGCGGCGCTAGAGCTTCTGGACTGAAACCGAGCTACGAAGCGAAGCAAAGTCGCCACGTGAGACGCAACCTTTACATCGTCTAACCTTTGTATTATTGTACTCTTAATTAGCTTTAAGGTTGTTATACAATTAGAAATATTGCAAAATCATTTCAATATTTTAAAGATAAAGAATTTTATTAATGTAAATCCCGTCCGGAGCAAACATGCAAAAACACAAATTATTGGTTTTCGGATTTGATTGTGTCGTTTTTATTTCTGTATCTTAGAGACTGCACTTTAGCCTTCCACTGATAAAACTACCCGGTAGTACCAGTGCGTGCCACTGTTTTAGCGCGTTCACTTGGGGCAGTATTATCCATTGTGCACTTAATTGCTTTCAAATATTAGGAAGTATTTGTCGTGAACAAAAATTGGTTGCAAGGAGTTATAATGTGCTCCAGACCGAATTTCGGTCACGGCGGCCAGCCTCAATGGAGACTAGCCATCGGCGCAGGACAGGATTATAGTGCCCAAGTGTATGCGCAAGCACAGGTGCACTCTCTATTCCCTCACTCGCATAGTCCGATGGGACGGTAAACCGACACGACCGGAGAGAGATCAGGTGCAGGACCAACAACTTTACCTGCTTTCCGAGGCACGGGGGTGAGACACCGCCAACTTCCTGACTCCGGGCAGCTACTGAGAATTTTTTGATGGAAAAACTCAACAAGTGATTTATTTGGCCCTACCCGGGATTCGAACCTGGGACCTCATGATCAGCAGTCGCACCACTACAACCACTAGACCAACGAGGCAGTCAAGCACCGTTATAGTATTGTTACGACAGCCAGTTGCGTATTACGATTACGAGCAATCGACTTACGACATCTGCGATTATTATTAAGGACCTCTACGAAGAAGCTTAACGATTTTGGACGACTTAATTATATACTTAGCATAATTATTTCCTAGTAATGGTACCTCAGAGGCTAAGCGCTCGCTGTAAATATCATAGAATGCGAGCAACCCGGGTTCGAACCCTGCCGGCACCAAAGAAATTGTTAATCACAATTTTAAGTGCTGATTTACCACGTGCTCTACGGTGAACGAAAACATCATGAGGATACCTGTATATCTTAGAAATTAAAAAAATATTTCGATGACATATGAATTCCACCAACACGCATTGAAGCAGCGCGGCAGACTTTTCGTAGTCCTTAATACCTTACACTTACCATACGAAACGCAGCAGCATTCAGCTGCTATTTTACGCTGGTGTTCTGTGAGAGCGTGGTCCTTACCCCGTCGAGCCGCCCCATTCGTGCTACAACCGTAATGTAACTGCTGCATGGCTCTAACACGTAATTACTACACGTCTCGCACCGCGCCACCGCGTGCTAGGATTAGTGGTGACGGAGATAGAGCAATGCAATTGAGGGAGGGCAGGACGTGCTCTTCAAACTAGATAAGACACTTCATTTTATTTTATTACGCGGATCTGAGGAAATTGATTTTTACACCTTTAGTTTATACCAGTATTCTAAATATTTTACGAAATTTAAAATATCTTTATCTTGATATAACCGTTACGTCTGTTTTAGTGATCGTGTAACTTCCCAAGCAGCATACAAGCTGTATACGAGCTATATTGAAGTTCGTTTTTATACTAGAGGCTGTATTTTCTGGCTGTATAAAAGCTGTGTAAGCGCTTATACAGTTCTTATAAGTAAAAATTGACACAAATTATGCAGCTTTATGCGTTAGTAGCGCTGTACAGTAGCTGTACAAGCATAAAAGAGGCTGTATAACTGCTGTATTACAGCTGTTATTTGGTGTGCATGGAAACTATTACACTACAGATATTGTCTTATAAGTAACTTATAAAGACAAACGTTCTAAATTAGTTTTTGAATGGGATTACAAATAAATATAAAACAAAAGAATATTTATTGAATGATGGCGACATTTAATGTACATATATTTAACATATTAATATTATATTCGGATTCGAGTTGAGTTTTGACGATGATAATTGGTGAATTGGATGTGCAAAATTAGATTTACGGGAAACTTGTATATGTTTTCTAACGAAAAATTGCCGCGCCAGCAAAATAACAAAATAATACAAGGACAAAATACTAAATACGGTAACTAAATATCGGTTGTATAGGTTAGAATAAAAAATATATTAAATTAATGGATATGATGGCACATTGGGGCACAGTGATCATTAGTCAAACTGAAATAATGGTATAGGCTAAGCTAAGCTGAAATAATGGCTAAGACTAATGTCTAATATTCCCAAATTTATATTTTTAATTTTGTTTTTATGGGTCTTAAAATGGCGACAATTTGCTAAACAGCCTAAACCCTATTTCGAGGGTCTTATAGTCTTAGTAGCGGTACTATGTATGTTATGGATTATATAATGTAGTCATTGGCTTTTAATCAGTTCTATAATAGGATTTTTTTATTATTTAACATATAACTCTCTTTAGATATACGTATAAAAGATGAAAAATCTTGTCTTAGAAACAGTGTTGGATAAATTTAATTTAGATTTAACATGGTCTTTTTACTGCACCAAATCTTTTTCTTTTTTTCCACATATTGATAAGAAATTAATTTTGTTCACTAGCACAATATAGATAAACACGCAGCGCATGCAAAATGGCGATATTCTGTCACTTATACAGATTGAAGTTGTACTATGGTGTTATTTATTTTTTTAGTTTTATATTACTCTCATAGACAGAAGTCATAAAACTACTGTATTTACAAAAGTGTACAATGACACCATAAGAAGAAGTTTTAGAAGAGAGTTTGCATACACCATTGTCCAGGAATAAGATTTTAGTGATACTATAATAACACTTAGAGTTGTATAAGCAAGGGACAGCATACAAAAAAACATCTTCTATACAACTTTAATGATAAAATCAGATTGAAGTGTTACAAAATACTTAAAAATGTATACTAGAGATTTCATATTCTGATTAAGAACCCTAAGCTTACTTAGATCCCATAATACAGACTTTATACAGCTTGAGCTGTATAATAAGTCATAAATCAATCTTATAAGGATATAACCCCTTTTCAACACTCTTATACGCTTTTAAAAGAACTCTAAGTTCTATGTGGGCTGGTATATTGATGTTCATAACGCTTGTGTGCTGCTTGGGTTATGAACGATTTGACCGATTGAAGTCATATTCACATTATTTTTTTGGTCGGCACGGTGGTTCTTAACTATGATCCGATGGAAACGAAAGGTGGTGCTATACTCTAGTTGTTAACATTTTCAAAACTACTCATTTTCTTAATATATTTTGGTTCTAAAAGAAAACCCACAAAATTTAAACCCGATAAGTGGTGTTGTGGTCGAGCTATCGACTACCGGAAAGAACAGAATAATGTCTACCGGGTCAGATAGTAGGAAAATAAATATGGACATATCTAGTCTTTTTTTATTTTAGGGAAGTTATTAAACTATAATAGGTCATAATATTTGGATCGCAAGCAGTATACTTAAATTTATAGCAAATCATGAAAATAGGAAAATAATAGAAATAAGTAAATTATATAAATATTAAAATATAACACTATTTAAAAAAATAAGATTATTGTGAAAAGATTGTTCAATCAACTGTAAGCTTATAGTTTTATCATCAAAGAATTATTTACTACTACTAACATTACCTCAAATTGTATTTCGTGATTCTCTTTAAAAATCAGGGATCATTAGTATTTAGCAAGTACTTGAATAGGCTATTGTTGATTTTAAGGGAGCGCGCACTAAGCTGGGCATAAGAAGCACCCGCCACGTGTCTAGATTTGTATAAAAATGGTCTGTCTGATGTTACCGAAATCCCACTTAAATATATTTTATTATTCTTTCAACGCTTCACTCTATGTCGGGATTATTACTATTCGTGTAGCAATTTATACTAAAACTGAAACTAGAAGTTCCTATTACGAAATAATATTTGATATACTTACATATAATGAGCTGCACAAGCATCGGTGTCTCCAGATTCGTGTTTACGCACAATTTTCGGGGGCGGCCTATGTTCAGCAGTGGAGTTTTGAGGGGCTAGAATGATTTAATGCATAGTTTTACTAAGATATCTAAAAGGCCGTAATCATATTTTTAAATCAACATACCTACAGTCATTATATTTTATTTGAAAATATGCCTAATAGCACTCTATATATAGGCATAGATACCTAATAGCAATGATAACCGTGACATCATTATAGAATGCTGTGCCAACGGTAGGTACTGCACTCCAATCCACTGCTTATATTATCCGCCATTTTACATTTGCTATAGGTACCTACATATAAAGAAATAAAAAGTGAAAAATCTCTTATATTGTACTGTTGTATTTCCTATTATATACACGAGGGATTATAAAAAAATATACACGTATTTAGATTATGTAACATATAAAGCAATGATAAAATGAATATTAAGTACATTTCGTACATTTTTACCGTGTGAAACTCTCACGTTCAGACCCTTTAAAATTATATAAGAAAAACAATTTACAAAAACAATAAAGAATATAAATAATTTTAAAATAGGTCAGCGATGATGTTTCTTCTACTATTGTTAATTTAAAATGAAAACATATGCACAGTTGACATAAATTTGAAAGGGTGACCCCACCGTCGCGTGAGCTTGAAGAGCAAACACTTCGGATAATGTGAGCGTGTCCGTCCCATTGTTGGTTGAAGTCCTTCATAAGCTCCATTTGCACGGACAATAAAACAATTCTTGATGTGTTTTTAATACTATCATGGATGCTTATTTTTTATTCCAGTACTTTTATTATAATCTATTAGAGTTATAACTTTTTGCTTAATTTTTAGTAACTCCTTGTTTTTGTTAATTGTAATTTTTAGTAAGTTCTTGAGTTCATTTGTTTGTTCTAAACTAATCGTGTCCGAATTAAAAATCTCATACTCATATCTCATAAGAATCTCGTGAACTTTTTAAATAAGGATATACAAATAAAATATATTAACTATTATTGTAAAATGGTTGTATCAGTTCATGGGCTTATAGAAAAAAATACGAACGATTGTCTGTCAAAATTAAGTTTAGAAAAACCTGACAATACGCAGTCAGAATAGAAAAACATTTCTAACTTTGAATATCGAAATTCAACGTCGACTTAGGCATTTCTTAGGTATTATTTTTACGTTGGCTAGGAGAACAGCCGAAAGATTGATATTATTTTTATGAATTTTATTTGCTTTTATAATGTCGACTGTATAATGTCAACACTACGTAAATGTATCTCTTGATTTATTACTTATTGTCGGGTGAATTCTTTTACTCTCAGGAAAAAAGGAACACATTTTGGAGACAGTAAGAAAATATGTACCATAAATTTTAGTTACACGTGTATCAGAATCTATGACGATAAATGATGATGTGGTCAAAGAGTTTATAACTAGATGTAACCAAATTTGACACAAGCTTGATGTTGCGAGGTGTACAACAACGCCTAAATATGCAACGCGTTATCGCTGTCGCGGCGTGGTACCTAAATGCATAATCTCTAGTATATATTATTAATCTATTATGCAAAGATAAATAAAAAGTACTGGAAAGTATAAGTCGGTAGTTTCGCCCGGACTTACCCCAGATGCAAACGTCAGTACGTCAGTACAATACAAAACTACCCTAAAGCCGAAAGGAGGTTAAATGGGGCCTTATAACGAGTCCATTCACAATATTTAAGAACTGTAGTAACGCTGTATAACATAAAAAATATTATTATTTTCACTGATGTGCATACCCTATTTCAGTAAAATTAAAGAGTAAACTACGCAGAATGTACTACATTTCTACCTAATTCGCGGAATGACAAAAATTTTAAAAGACCTAACCTAACGAAACAACCTAAACGAACACTTACTTTTTCATAATAAACGTCAATTTACAGAAACGGCTCAAAGTGTGCTCCGCCTTGTTCAATACACAACCTCGCTCGTCGGGATATGGCTTGTGTGGCATTTCGCACCATCGTCGGTGTTATTGATGCGAAAACCGATCTAACACGCTGTTCCATCTCGGCAACCGTTGGGCAATCGGAGAAATACACTCTGTCCTTCACATAACCACACAAAAAGAAGTCCAAGGGTGTGAGGTCCGGAGAACGAGCAGGCCATAGCACCGGTCCCCCGCGGCCGATCCATCCTCGCGGAAAGCGAACGTAAAGATGTTCTCGTACGTTGCGACCAAAATGTGCCGGAGCTCCATTATGTGGAAACACCATGTTTCTTTGGTTCTCAAAGTAATCCCAGTCAGCCACAGGAAAGTCGTCAATCGCCTCTTCGAATTCAGTTTGTAAAAACGTTAGATAGTTGCTACCGTTCAGACGTGATGGCATAATGACGGGACCGATGACATGCCCGTCATAAAGGCCAGCCCACACATTCAGCCGCCACTGGTGTTGGAATCTGCCCTGCCGTGAAGCATGTGGATTCCCAAACCGATTCGATTCCGAGCCCAAACGTGATCGTTATGCATATTTGAAAGTCCTGACCTCGTGAATGTTGCCTCGTCCGTCCAAAGAACATAGTTTACGTAATTAGGGTTTTCCTCTAGCTGCCTGAGATACCACTCGCAGAAGTTTCTCCTGGGTGCAAAATCGGAGGGTATCAGCTCCTGTGTACGGCGATAGTGATAAGGGTGACGATTGTCGTCACGAAGAATTCGCCAAACTGCAACATGGTTTATACCGTATCTTGTTCCGGCTCGCCTCGTACTTGTGGTCGGCTCTTCTTCAAAATGCTCTAACACTAATTCAGCCTGGCTGGCGTCGACTGTGCTTGGACCTCCACTTCCAGTAGACCGATGAAAAGAGCCGGTGGAATGTAGTCGTCTTGACATTTTCAGAAAACACTGGTACGAAGGCTGCCGTCGCTGTTCAGTGGGGGGTCTACCATCGATAAATCGTTGCCGATACAGTTCGCGAGCACGATTTAAATTGCCATGAAGGCCTACGCATAACATCATATCGTAATATTCCGAGTTAGAAAGCATCGTTATTTTGCAAAAAATGTAGGAAAAAAACACCAAACAGTTGTAGGATATCGATTAGAAGATTTGAAATTGACAACATATTTTTTTCCAACTTGACATTTTTTGAAGGCAGTACTTGAGTATAATGACATCCTTGTATTGAGGTAGCAAACATTTATGAATGAAAAATAGAAAAACTATTAAAGTAGACAATTATTAGGTAAAATAGGTACGTAGGCCTTTCTGTTAAATAATCTGGTTCCCTGACATGACAGCTTACTAGGGTTGACAAAATTTTTGGCTTTGATAATTAATTATATTTTTACGGGGTATTTTGTAATGTATTTTATGGTTCAGGCACCCTTGAAGAGAATCGCATAAAAAAATTGAGGTGGAATAGTTTTCGGTACTCATGCGCCAATTCCTCCTGTACTAATTGGTTAATATGCGCTCGATATTAGTTCGGCTTGGTATGCCGTGTGTTTGTTATCGCTATCTTAAAGATTAGTGAAAATTGGCCTTAACTATAAATGTGTATTTTAATATATTTTTATAGAACACGGATGACAAACGAGCGCACAGTCCTGATGGTAAATAAATGCTGGGGCCCATAGACACCTATATATATCCTCGATTAAGAATCAAAATGTAGATGCGTTGTCATCTGAATGCCTCGTAACCAGTAGATAGTAGGGTCACCGGTTCTCTACAAACACTACACGAAACACAATAGCATTAAGCTGCTATTTCACGCCACTATTCTGTGAGAGCGTGGTCCTTCCCCGGTCGTGCCTACCCATTCGTGGCCAATAACATAAATTCAACTCTGTAAATAAATATGTCTCATTTTATTTTCTGTATGACAAGTTATACTGCTATTTTCATGCCCATTCTACTGTCGCATTCCGAATGACAACTCATTCAATATCAAGACACTATAACGTTACCCCTCGCCCTCGTTTGCCGTCATTAGCGTTACGCAAAAGGTGGGTACATTGAGCCTTTAAATAAGTAATAGGAGATGTCCATACCTATGTATTATTTAAATTTAAATTCTAGTCATTACTCTAATCTAATAGTTAGTCGATATAACAATTTTATGTAATATCGCCTGTAGTCAAAATTCGATCAACGATGCTAAGTATTTGTTTGAGTAACTTTTTTCATTACAATCTTCACGTGCAGGGATCTTTGCTTATCATACAGTCAGGATCGTAACCATAAAAATGCTTTCGTTTCATTGGCTGAAGCATGTCAAAAGTGGTCATCTATGCTGATCTATACTCAAGAATATTTTGAACAAAAAGTAGGTTAATAACTACGTGTTTTGAATTTTGATGCATTTGATGAGTCTGCATGTTCACAGGCAACAAATTTTAATTAGTTTGGTAAATACAATAGAGGAAGACAGATCGGCAACCAATTGTGGTGTAATATTTTATGGAGGAACGGTTTACAAATTAATGCAGTGGTGTAGGTTCAAATCTGTCAAAAGTACTAGGTACTTAATACGTATATATGCCATAACAATGGATGAATGGATGAAAAATGGAAAAATTAAAAGTACAATATTTAAAGAAACCTTTTTTGTGACTCGTGTTAGTATCCTACGTTTTGGTAGAAAGCTTTTCGTCGACCCCTACCCAAATGTCCCAATCTTGTACTTCCTAATTAATTTTGTTCAATATCTATTCCGTCATTTCTGTTGAAGGTTCTGGAATACTGTGTACACAAGCTAATTTCTGTGTTCGTTACTAAACATAACCAAACTACTGAGTGCTTATCAGTAAGGCTTTCGCTCCGGCCACAGCCTTGGAGTGGATCTTCGCGGGCGACAGCAGTCAGTTAACTTGGGGCAAAAGACCTCCGCTTTGGCTGATATTGAAATTAGCATACTGCAAGGCGGCAAACTCTCCTAACATTTTCAACAACTGTATTATCTCCAATATTAACTACTCATACTATCTGTACGCGGATGATCTTCATTTATATTTGCAATCTGGTTTTGAGATTCCTCATGACGCGATACAAAAAATAAATGAAAATCTGAAAATCTTTTCTTACTGTTCCCCTTAAATCCCTTAAATTGTAGATACTGACTAAAATTGATACTCAATAAATCAAGTTAGCTCCCCTCTACTTTAATAATATTGTTGTAATTTATCCCCAAAATTATTTAAATAAAATAATATTACTCCTATTAGAAATCATTCTGGGGGTTAATTGTTAAAAATAACATAGGTGTGAGAGCGGACGCTCAACTTGCTCTCCCGCTTACGAAACCGATCATTATCAAGAATAAGACAGCGCACTGCCCATACACTCAGCATAGAGCAATACAGTTCGACCAACCGTAACATGTTTCCGTCACAATCACCGGTGTAACTTGAAGGACCCAATGACATGATAACACCAAAGTATGCAAGCCAACAGCAACACTACCCATCAACAGCCTCTCAGCAATACGATCTTCCTTGCTTACACTAGTAGAATACCCCAACGGGCATAGTAATAACAGTGAAACTCGTAGAACTACCGAATGATTCCTCGTAGTCACCTGCGCGATACTTTATACTGTTAGAACGGGTGGGAGATTACAGCTCTACCCTCATTTCTTTATATTTTCTTTTATTTTTTACCCCTATTGCTAACAGTATATTAATACCGTACACATACAGTAACATAGTCAAAAATCTAGGTCTGCTTATAATTCCCATACTAATCATGCTGGGCAAGCGAATTGGTGAGAGTAGAGCTGATACTTTTGTCTTAGCTCTTATCACCAATCTGTGGTATTTGGATACAGCATGTTGCAGCAGCATTTTGCGTCAATTTCCATCAGTTGGTCGTCAAGATCAAAGTCAAGTTTAACAAAGGAAATCAAGTTCAACAAAAAAAGAACAAAGTCAAGATCAAATCATCAAATTAACAGATAGCAAGGTACACCATGTGCTGATAAACTTGACATTTGGAGAAAGGATTGACATATTCTCCCGAGAGTAGTTGACTTTATTATTAAACATCTATTATCAAATAATGATTATTATATCAAACTACTGACCATGTCAGATTTTACCGATTCAACTTTGTAAACCAAAATACCGAATCAATCATCACATCCATATATCACAACATTTCACAACTCCTTGTTCCCATCCCAACCAGCTTTTAACGGTGCGATGATACACACCTGCAGCAGTGACAAATGAGCACTACGGGCAAAAATCGCGCTATGCTCGCCTCTCTTGGTTGAATTAATTCGTCTTACGGTGTCTCGTAGAGCGTCATTCCTGAATTAAGACTTAAGCAGAAGCTAGAGCGTTCGATTATTATTTTAAATTATTAAAGGTTGTACAAACTTCTGTGTTACGTGGAAGAATCCATTACTCCAACACTTCGTTATCTCTATCTCCTTTACTAATATAGAGGCTGATTGTAGGAAATGTCTAAAAATGCTATTTATCAATGTGTGTACGTATATGCAACAAAATACCCGACGAAATTAAAATACAACATAATATGAATATATTTAAAAAGAGACTACCATGTACCATTGGTTAATTGACAAAAAAAATTATGACATTCTGACATTTTAAGCTTCATTCTGACATTGTAATTTAAAAATATTGTATAAATATTATTTGAATTTAAATATTTTATTGGTTAATTTTTAATATCATAAAGTTTATTTTAATGTTTAAAGTTTTATGAACTCATGATTTAAATTTAATTTGCATGCTATATACTAAAGTAGCAAAATATGTGTGCGAAATACAACTAAAACAACTGTATATTTACCATGTTTTATGCAAATAAATATATTATTATTATTATTAATCATAGCGTCTCAGGCAGTTTAACAGACAAGAATGTTTTTCCTTATCGCTTCTAGTGCACAATTTACATTACACGTTAGTCAATTGAAATATTTATTAAGATTTGCCAAAGAAAAACATTTATATAGAAATTGAATATCAGTGGCATAAGAATATCCATCACCCCATTACGTGGGTGTTGTAAGCAGCGACTATGGGAAATGCCAGAAAAATGCCTTGGCTTTCCATCCATCCAAACCATCTCGTTTACGTCTGATGTTACCCAAACCGGCAGCGGAGAGCAGCTACAAAGGTGCGAGCCGTCTCGTATTGCGATCGCTAATCTGCTTGCCAAGCGTGGCGATTAAGGTGAATGTAGTGGTGAGTAGACTAATAAAGAAAAAAAATATCTTGGAATGTCCCGTAGCTTAGTTTTGCTGTCAAATTCCATACTTCGCATATTTTCCTTGGGACTACTTTCAAGTATAAACCTAAGACTAATTATTATAAATTACTTATTTAGAAGACAAATTAAGTTTAAAGACTTTTTGTAGCTTATTAAAGAATGTTTTTATCGCAGGCGTTTACAAAATTATTAACTTTAAAAAATAGTAAAAATTTACTTAAAAACTAAAAAGATTAAAATTAATTTCATTATTTGATTACAAACTCCTTAAGGTGAGGCTTTAATTCTTTAATACACTATCCTTGAGCCTATTTAATAAAAAAAAGATTAATTAAAATCATTAATCATCACATATAAAAAATACAGTCGCATTGAGAATCTTCTCCTTCTTTGAAGTTGGCTAAATAGATGTTACGAGCCATGTCTACGTGTTGCTACGCCGTAGTAAGCGTAGATGGCACTTAGTAGCCCGCGGCACTCTGATTTATGTTTGGGCGACATCGAGTCGCGACAATTTATTTCAATTAGCGCTTTACCCCTGGAGGCCACGTCACAATTGAAAGACTGATAAAAAGCACACGTAAACTCAATGAATTTCCAAATAGTATTATATCTTTTTGCAATATAATTACCACATAAAGCAAGGCATGAGTTACTCTAGGCGCATATTTAAAAAATTTAATCCAATAACTATTTAGTTGTATATTAAAAATCTATTAGAATGTATGGAAGTCTGCTAATTATCAACTCAATGATTGACAAAAAATGAAATAAATATATCGATTGTTTTTGTTTAATCCGTTTAACAATTATCTACAGACAACTCAATGTATATATAACAATGATTCGGGACACGCATACGCTTGTAAATCGATGAAGATTAAACTGTTTGTTTGATGGTGGTACACATACAGTAGATCCAGTCCCTATGAAAACGTCACAAGCACACGATTTATATAACAATTGTAGGTAATTTTTTTGCTATGATCTGTGAATCGATTATGACCGCGTTTCTTAAACTTATGATTACTTAGTTTTAATTTACTTACAATTTTGGATATTTTATTTTAGATTTTCAGTTGCATTATGAAAAAACTTGTGGTTTGAAGCTTAATATTTCATAAACTGTGGCAACAATATATATATATATATATATATATATATATATTGTTGCGCGCCACAATTAATGTCTGGTACATGGCGATACAATTTTGATAATTCACTCGGCAGTTTTTAATTGTCTCGAACCCCAAGCTCGTAACAATATTAATACACTTATACGTACCTGTACCTGCCTGCCAAGCGTAGCATTTTGACAAATATTGCTCCTATGAGACAATCTATGGGAGAGGCCCTTGTTCAGCTATGCAGCTTTTGATAGGCTGTTATATATGGCAAGTCCACTTGTACATCATATATTATGTTTTATGAAGTTAAATAAATAAATGAAAAATAGATTTCATTTTAGGACCCGTATTAGAGGAGGCCTTTTCACGAGCTACAAAACCAGGACCCATTAGCTGGTAGCCGGGCAAGTAAAAAAATGGAAATTCCCGATTGGAGAACTACAAATCTATTTCTTTTTAAGCCACGTCTACGCACTGTTTTTGAGAATCATTTCGAATCATTCGCTCAAAGTAAAAATGCTCCGGCTATTCTTCGTTTTTTTTATACCCGCAGAAAAACTAAAGTAGCTGAATAATCCAACGGAACCCGTGAAAAAGAAATGTGCTCGCCATATAGCTCTTAGATGCGACAATCGATAGACAACCAGAGCCACGCTGCAGCTATATTATGGTTGTAGCACGAATAGGTCGGCTCGACCGGGGAAGGACCACGCTCTCACAGAATACCAGCTTAAAATAGCAGCTTGATGCTGCTGTGTTTCGTATGGTGAGTGTAGAGAACCGGAGACCCTTTTAACTGAAAACGAGGTATTCCATGTCAGCCCTCAGGGTGACAACGCATCTGAATTTTGATTCTTAATTGAGGATTAATGTTGATGTCTATTGGCCACAGCATCTACTTACCATCAGGTGGACTGTGTGCTCGTTTGTCAACCTTAATCTATAAAAAAAATAACTAAGAGTTAAATTATACCAAGTGCAATGTCGGACAACCATGTGTACGAGATGGAGTGGCGACCTAATGAAACATACAGAGCGGCGAGGCTCAGGACCGTGCTAGAGGCAGACTTTGGACGAGGCCTATGATTAACAGTGGGCTTGTAATGGACCTTAATGGCGATGGCGATAATACAGAATAAAAATTCTCACAGATTGTATACTTTTCCTCACTCAGAAGTAGTTAAGAATTTTTATCTTTGTATAAACACAACAAAACCAAACTCTTATTTTATCTGTAGACTGTTATCCATGTCTTTTTTTCAGTGATTGCGTGTTAAACGGTTTGCTTTGTGAATCCTGATTATACCATCAAATTCATTTGCTCGTTAAAAGCGTGACTATTCTCAAATCCAACGACGCTTGGCAAACAGGGAGCGGTCGCTCGCGAAAAAGTCCTTTTAAAAATGTTGCGGCACGTACGGGAAGAAAGGCATCCATTACGGAAAAGTGCCAGTTGTTGATTTAGAGATTTAGATCAAGGCAAAAATGATTTTTTCGTGTTAAATACACTGAACCTAACTAGTAGATAAAGCATGTACCAGTTTGTACGAAACCGTTCGGTTTACAACGTTTATAAAATAGCTTTATCATAAAAAATATTATTTGATTTCTGTATGTGTTAATCTATACAAATCTATACAAATAAATAAAATTGGAGTGTCTGTTTGTAATTTCAAAATAATAGCTTTTCACTAAATGCATATGAAATTATATACGGTAGTTATAACAAAAGCACAATTTTTAAAAAATTTGTCTGTCTGTCTGTTTGTTCCGGCTAATCTCCGAAACGGCTGGACCGATTTTGATGGGACTGCTAGACAGCTGATGTTATAAGGAGTAACTTAGGCTACTTTTATTTAAGAAAAAGAATTAGGGTTCCGCGCAAAAAAATTTAAATCCTAAATTACACGCGGGCGAAGTCGTGGGGAACAGCTAATGTATAATAAACTTCATCTCATCTCATCGGTCCATCAGCTGTGTACTGCTTGATATGATCAGTAATCGCTCCCTCGTCTAACGGATTAGCGATTGCAGTAGCAGACGTACCACACCTATAATATGAGAACCGTTGCCACAATGAGGGCTAATAATCTTCCACTCACCAGATGTCGCTAGTAGGGACTGAGGTAAAGTATTTTGTTACACAATGTCAGTTAATTGAGAAATCAGTTTTAAATAATAGTTTATCATTATCTAGAGTATTATATTAATACACAACACAATGCGTCAGTGATATGATTTTTAATTTTTAGTACTTTATAACTCTTTTTTTTATTTCTACTTTTAGTAATATTTATAGTTTGGTTTATTCATTTCTAATCTAATTAATATAAAATATAACTAATAATACTGAAAGAAACATAAAATTTTACATTTTCCTAAGAAATTATCGTCCGCGCTATGAAATCTGTCAAATATTCTACCTCATTGTAAAGTGGCGCCGCCCTGGTTGCAGAAAAAATCGTGGATGCCCTCATTAGTTCAGTATTTAACATACAATATCCACAATAAGTTATAAATTATAAATAGTTTCATTTTATATAAGACGGGGCAAACAAGCATGCGGCTCACCTAATAATCGTAAGTGACTACCGCCACCCATGAACAACTGCAACACCAGGAGTTGCAGTTATGTTGCCAGCCTTTTAAATATCGTAACAACAATTATGTTGACTCGAAACAAAACCTAAATATGTACCTTCATTTAAACAAAACAAGACAATTAAACTTTAAGTAAAAAGTAAAAATGGATATCAAAGAACTAAAAGGGACAACATAATTTCCACATAATAGCTTCTGAAGTTGATGCGAAGACATAGTTTATCGAAGAATTAAAACCCTGACATCAAAAGCTATTAAGTGGAAATGATTTTATCCTCTTTAGTTCTATGAAAATTAAATCGTTTTTCTTTATGATTTCGTATATTTAGACGGATACTAGACATTAATTTTATATGAGTGCTGTAGACCACCCAAAACGTCAGGTTTTAAAAATAAGTAAAATCATTACTTATATTTACGCGAACACTACACATTTAAATAAAACTGGTTTTTACAGATTTTATCGCGTATATTAACTTATTTTATATTTCCGACGTTTCGAGCACTTTACAGCACCCATGGTCACGGGGGGGGGACGGAGGCTGTTTGACGTCCGAATGTCATAGTTGGGTTGGGATTTAATTTTATTAATTATAGGATCCCAAGCAGATGGTAGCACCCAGCCATATTCTCTGTTGAAATTAGGATGTTTTTTGATTTCAATAGCCTCGCGAATCATCCTTGCAAGGAAACGGTGTTCTTTAGCGAGGATTTGTGGTCTATCAAATCTAATGTAGTGACGGGGGCGATCCTGTACGTGTTCACAGACTGCAGACTTCCCGAAGCATCGATTCCTTACATCAGCTATGTGTTCTTTACCGCGGGTTTTTATTGATCTTTTAGTTTGTCCTATATAAGAGAGACCACATTCACAATCAAGTATGTACACTCCTGCATGTTGCAGAGGGACATTGCATTTGACTGATGGTAAAAACTGACTAATCTATCTAATCTAATGGGTGCTGTAAAGTGCTCAAAACGTCGGGAATATAAAAAAACAGGCGTGAGTGTCGTGGAACACTCGGTTGGAACAAAGTTCCTTTCGTAGTATATTATTATTGATAAACGTATTATATTATTAATTAACAAATACAAATAAATTACTATTACTAATTACTAGCGTCTATTAAAATGAAACGTCATTTAAAATAAAATAATATTTCTTTCATGGCAAGATAAGAAAAAGTGCGAGAAAGATGGATATTATTCCATGTCGCTTCCTTATAGCCGCCAAGGCTGTCTACGTCAGAAGGGGTCCTGACGGCAAAATCTTACAATTTTTCTCGCCTAGCCCCCATCCGTCAAATTCGTACCGTGCGATAAGGAACTTCGTTCCAATAAGTTAATATACGCTATAAAATCCGTAAAACTAGTTTTATTTAAATAAGAAAAAACAGGTAAATTAAACGCGATAACATCCGTGAAATTAGTTTACCCTTTTGAGTGAACTAAGGAATATTACATGCTCAAGGTAACAACTAGAATGTCGTCTAAAGAGTTTTTAGAGTCCTCTTGAGGTAAAACCTGTTTAATGAAAAAACAATTATTGAAATCGATTTACATTTTTTTTCTACAGAAAATTGTAGTCTATTGGCAAAAATATCGCGTAATATACATACAAAACATACTGTAGCATTATATTTTCTAAGAAAACCTTTTAAGAAGTCTATTGAAACTTTAAAATCCTTTTATATATTATAGTACTTCACATACATCAACTCCGAGGCCAAAAAAGTTTTCAATACTAGAATACGTCTCAGATGAATATAATGACTAATGATCGGGAGTATTTCCAAACAATTTCTGATAAGAAATTTCTGATAAGAAATTTATAGTAGCAGTCAGGAATTTCGCAGCCAATCTAGATTCTAGAGACTAGCTCTCTAACATCTGCGTAGGTCTGGATTATAGTGCACGAGTTTGTGCGCAAGCACAGATGCACACTATACCCTGACTCTCAGAGTCCGACGGCAACCCGACACGACCGGTGTAAAATCAAGCGCAGGACTAACGGCTTTAAATACTTTCAGAGGCAAGACAACTTTCTAACTCCGGACTGCTACTGAGAATTTCTTGAGTGAAAAATCCAATAACTGATTTAGGCTCGACCCAGGGGATAAGAACCTGGGACCATATGATCAGTAGTTGCACTTACGACCACTTGACCAATGAGGCAGTCAAAAGACAGTGCAATGAAATTAAATATCTTTATTTTTAGACTTAAGATTTACAATGAGGTTCCTCTGTCCGGAGAGGAAACGGCGAAAGAAACTTCGCAGGTATCCTCTGTTTTGTCATAATATCATCATCATCATCATCATCATCATCAGTCTTACCAAAATAACAACCTTATTACCACACAGAGACTTGACAGATTGTAATAAGATAGGATTTTTATTATAATTAGGAAAGCAGTAAATCATGTTTAAAATTTCAAAATATTATAAATTCAAATTCTTTTATATTCTTTATTTATTATATTTCGAATCGTTCGTTATTGTTCTTATAGTTCGTATAGATTACAGTATATTACCAACTTTTTTCAAAATTGTAGCATACACATCAATTCCTCTAAGAAAAGTAGCTATATTTAAATATTCATCAGCAGCATGAATAAGAGGCACAGTGTAGGGTCTGTAAGCAAATCCGATAGCAGAATATCCTCGATTCCTAAGGAAAACCATGTCAGATGTAGCTGGACATACGATTGGGATGATCTTCATATCCCTGAAAAATATTTTACAATAAATATTTAGTTTACATTGTATGATGATGTACTACCCGACCAAACTATTTAGACGTCTGTGAAATAAAAACAAACTTGTAATACACATATATCATATATTTTAAAGTTAGTCTGTATACGTTCCACTACTGGACTTGCTTTCTCCCATTCATTAATAAGCTGTGGCATATAGTACAATTTACAATTCCATTAATTTACTATAAGCTATTATTTATTCTGTGCTATAAGTGGCAGTCCGTTTGGGTAGGTATACTCTTACCTAATTTTGCCGCCAAATATTAGTTAGTGTCTGCACGACTGTGTTTCGCTCTGAAGGGTATAAAGAGCCAATATAATTACAGGCTATGAGGCTTACTTATCAGAGGTGTCAACGCCTTATTTGTTTGAAGTTGGCTGCAGGTGTCCATGGACTACAGTAGCCACTTACCATCAGGTGGACTGTAAGATCGTTTGTCATTTCAGTTTTATAAAAACATGGAATTATCACTTTTTCTTCAAAAATTGTTACATGTTCTTCTCTATAGAGGTCTCATCTTTTAGATCCGGTAGTAGTTTCTGATATTCGTATGGGTTTTAAATCAGCCTAAACTGAAAGAAATATGTTTCAATTTGGCTTTGTAGCGTGACAGTAAGAGTAATGTTATAAAGAAAATTGCTAGAATAATAAACGTTAATACATCAGTCACGGTTATAGTCCAGGGGGAATAGGCGCATGACTACCGAAAACTATTCCACCTCAATTTTTTTATGCGATTCTCTTCAAATTGTCCTACTGATGATATTTTAAATACATGTTGCCATGAGGCAACTCGGTGCATTGTTTAAGCCGATTTTTTTTTCAATTACATGGAATTGTTATATTCAAACGGGACAACCTTTTTTATATTTTTTAATAAAATACAAATAAAAAAAGTCATATATTTTTAACGGTAAAGTTAATATTTTCGGAGTTATGAATTTTTAAACGTTTAAAAAATCCCAAATTCATATACGTTTGACTCATTAAATATATAAAGAAATGTAAAAGTAAAGTAAAGTAAAGTTACAGCCTATATACGTCCCACTGCTGGGCCCACGCCTCCTCTCATTTCTGAGAGGGTTTTAGGGCAAGGAAATGTCCGCCGCGCTGCCCCAATGCGTGTTGGCGAGCTTCACATGTCTTCGAAATATTTTTTTTTTTTGATTTCTCAGACATGCAGATTTCCTCACGATGTTTTCCTTCACCGCCGAGCTCGTGGTAAATCAGCACTTAAAATTGCAATTAACAATTTCATTGGTGCCGGCGAGTATCGAACCCGGGTTGCTCGCGTACTGTGAAACTTACAGTGAGCGCTAACCATCTGAGCTACCACGGCTCCTTGGAGCTACCACGGCTCTTCTGAGCTACCAGGGCTCTATTGTCTAAAGAATATACAAATATATCTTTTATATTTTATTATTTTTCTTTATATACGAGTATTTTTAACGAGTCAAAAGTATCAGAATTTGAGATTTTTCAAACATTTAAAAATTCATAACTCCGAAAATATGAACTTAATGGTAAAAAGTCATAGGACCTTTTTTATTCGCGTTTCATCAAAAGTACTAAAGACAATCGCGGTACCTAAGGATGTGCGATGTCAACGATTTTTAAATATATCGACCCTTAACAATATTGATATTTTATTATAAAGAAATTTTCATAGTAAAGACCTTATTATTAAAGTTTTGTAAAAATAATAACTTACATCTCTCTTACAGCCTCAACTATAGCCACCCAGTAAGGATTTGAGTCATCTAGTACAGTCGCTTCTGATACATCTAATTTACGAATGAATGATAATTTAGTTTCATTTCCCACTTGCGCAGTCCATGATTGTATCTAAAAAGTTACAAATATCATTGTGTATACTTACCTATTTGCATTTTATACTTTCCTACCTCTAAATAGATAAAAATAAATTTACCCGAACGAATTTGTCAGGCTATAAAACTATTTGATTGATTTTCTTTCGCTTTTGAATGAATGAATGAATGAATGAATGAATGAATATACTTTTATTGTACACCACGATAAGATATAGAAATGACATAACAAAAAGCAGATTATATGTACAATTTGGCGGCCTTATCGCTACATAGCGATCTCTTCCAGGCAACCAAAGGTGTAAAGGAATAAAATAATGAATACTCGATAGGTGGTGCAATATAAATATACATAATATAATATCAATACATGTTATATATAGACAATACATGCATCAAAATAACATCTAAATAACTAATACATGAAATAATTTAAATGACTAATACATAATAAAAGATAAAGTATAATATATAATATATACATATACATACATATACATAAATATATAAACAAACTTACATATCTACTCAAAATATATATAAATTACAAAATTCCTCAAACAATTATATAAAGCTGCTAGATACAATAAATACATAATCATATAATTTATTCTAACGGTGTCCGAACGATTGAGACAAGTAATGCTCTATAAGTAGTGGCTTAAAGATAACAATAGTTTGTTCTTCACGTATATGCAAAGGTAGGGCATTCCAGAGCTTAATGGACTGGACAGTAAAAGATTTATTAAAAAATGATGTATTATGAGTTGGTACCTTTAAAATGAATATTCTTGAAGAGCGTAAAGGTTCCCCCGGAAGCTCTACAAAATTAAACTTCTCCTTTAAATAAGGAGGAGTAGAAGGTGAAATAATACACAGTACAGAATAGAAAGAATATGCATGTTCCGGCGAAGTCGGATAGGTAACCACTTGAGACGTGAGCGAAATTGGGAAATATGGTCAAATTTGCGCAATCCAAATATGAACCGAATACTAGTATTTTGAAGTCTCTCAAGCTTATTTAGCTGGTCCTCAGTTATGTCTACATAGCTTGCGTCAGCATAGTCGAGAATCGGAAGGAGAAGAGACTGGGCGAGCATAATTTTTGTAGGAATGGGAAGAAATGATCGAAGGCGACGCAGTGAACAAAGAGCGACAAAAGTTTTCTTACTTACCTCATTCAGTTGGCGTATCCAATTTAAGGAATTATCAATGTAAATTCCAAGATTTTTGACATTGTCAAAGTAAGGGATTACAACTCCATCGAATACGATAGGTGGTACGGAGAACCAGTCAATTCTTGAGATAAAGCTCTGGCTACCAATAATGATAGCCTGAGACTTTTTAGGATTGACATTTAGGCCATATGATTTACTCCACTCATGAATAATATTTAGATCCTTATTCAATGTAGCGATTGCATTCGGCAAATTCTCAAGAGTTGACTGAAAAGTAGGAACAGAAAAGTTTCACCTTATCGTCAATGCATGGTGCTCTCTCAATCACTGATCAGTCAATATTATAAGCATCTTCACAAAGTTGGTCAATATCCATTCCTCCAAAATTACGTCGCAGAACTAATTTAGGTTTGATTTTAGGAGGGCGTAGTTTATACGAAAGGAACATTAAATCGTGATAAGAGAATGCATCAGCAGGACACTGTCCATGCTTGAAAACTAGATTTGAAGATGACACCATTATTAAGTCCAGGAGGGAAGGAGTACTGTTAGGAAAATTATGGGTAGATCACTATCGCTTAGATAATTTGTGTGAAAAGTTTCTAATTGTAAAACACCAGCTCTGCCAATCTAATTTTGTGCTCAGACAAAACTAATAGATAATAATATTAAATATACTGATTGTATGTATATTAAAAAGATAGGCTTCGCGTGTTAGAGTCACGCTGCAGCATATTATGGTTGCAATGCCTACGAATGGGTCGGCTGGACCGGGGAAGGACCACACGCACAGAATGCCAATGTAAAAGCTACAAATGCTGTCCTTTCTACTGGTAACGAGGTATTCCATCTTGCAACTACACAGGGTCACATTATCCACTTCCCAATCAGGTGAACTGTATACTTCTATAACAAAGGTACAGTTACTAAAAGTGAAAGTTAAAACTTCTTAAAAACTTAATGGGTCAAAATTGTAAACTAACCACAGTTAGGTAAACTAAAAGCATTATTGTATCTAAATTTATAGCATTATTTATGTATTTTACCGCTAATTTTACAAAGTATTATGCAATAAAATTAATTAAAATGAAATTATATATAATTGAAATAAATATAATTAGTCACTGATTTATAATGCAAGGTAATCCCGTATAGCACTCATTATCTCAATGTATTATGCAATAAAATTAATTATAATTAAATTATATATAATAAAATTAAATATAATTAGTCACACATCATTAGATCTACTGTTTTATAATGGCGAGGAAATGACGTACAGCACTCATGTTAAGAACTTAGGATTAACCTTAGATTGTTCTCTTACTTGGCGCAGTCAAAGTGAGGAATTTAGTCGTAAAGTTTGTGCTACTTTCAGAAAACTGTACAAATTTAAAAACATTTTACCGCCATGTACGAAAAAACTGCTAATTCAATCCCTTATTCTTCCTATATTTGATTATGTTGATGTGTTGAAAATGCAAACAATCGGCATTATTAAAACAATTATCACGTCATTTGTCGGTAATGGATTCGACCGTCACTTCATGTTAATTTTCTATCATTCCACATATAGTATACTTGCCATATTCACCCTACTGGTCAGATGCGCGCAGAGCTGACACCCACGCAATAATATAATGATGCTACCAATCTGTGGGATTTGATTTCGACTTACAAATTTTGCACCATCGTCAATCAATCACTAGAACCTAGTTGCTTAATTAACAGGGTGCAGCGCGTGCAGGTTAGTTTGATAATATTCTGCATACCAGAGCTTCCACTTCATGAACCTCAGCTGTAACTGCTAGTCTCATATCAATAACCACGGTGACTCGACTGGGTATAATATTCGGAACGACTCCTCCCTGAAAATAATTTAAAAACGGATGGTAAAAAATATACAAATTTTGAGAAGTTTGTTTCATTTTGTAACGAAAGTAACAAATATAGATTTTGTATTACGAGTTTATAAATATTAACTTCGCTGCGTGAGTTGCAGCGCTGAGGGCCGCGGGTTCGAATCCCGCACGGAGCAAGTATTTGTATGGCCTACAAATAATTGTTCCGGGTCCAGTTAACGTGTCGTAACCCTGGAATCGAGCTGACATAGCAGTTACATAGAACAATGGGCAAATAAGGAATGCTTGCGCTGCGGAAAGGATCGCCGTGGAGACAATGGAACTGTCTTACAGTCTGACACCATCCACGCATAACTTAACTTCTTTAGTAATTTTACATTTTATTAGAGTTTATTGTTTTTGTAACTTTTCCGAGATTTTTTTTTTACTTTTTTTTTTAAATTTTTTCGATCGCCACCATATCGTAACTGGCGCAGTCGGTCTTTCGCGACAATTGGTAGAACCTTTGACCAATTGAACGGTTACGATCGTATAAATCGCGACTTCGGATCTACGACTGAGCTGACACAGACCCGTGAGGAGATGCAGAAGGCGCTTTGGTGAGTACTTTTGCTATTTCAAGTTCCTTTCCTTCCGTATTTAGTTTAAGTAGTATATGTGATTCTGTCTAGAAGCTAAATTACTATAGACATTTAGTTAGGAGATTAGGTATACGTCTTATAGCTCAAATTTTTATAGATTCCTATTTAGTTATCATCTATACATCTATACAAATAAATAAAATTGAAGTGTCTGTTTGTAATGTCAAAATTACAGCCTTTTACTAAATGCATATGAAAGTATATACGGTACTTATAACAAAAATACAATTTTAAAATTTTTGTGTGTCTGTCTGTCTGTCTGTCTGTTTGTTCGGCTAATCTCCGAAACGGCTGGACCGATTTTGACGGGACTTTCACTGACAGATAGCTGACATTATAAGGAGTAACTTAGGCTATTTTTATTTTAGGATAAGTTTTAGGGTTCAGCGCAAAAAATTAGTTGACTTCCGATAGTGTATATGTCTAATAGCTAAAATCTCAAATAGGCAGACACAAATCGTCCAACTTTTTTAACTTATAACGTGTTTTTTTACTATCGATTTAAAAATGGCTTTTCCTAACGGCGATGCAGCCAATTTTAAGATGATCGCGGAATTGATGCCAAAGTACGATGACAATACAAAGAGATTAAACCATTATATTAGAGAAATTGAAAATATCCTTAATCTTTTGGACGAAACTGCCAGAGTACATCCAGCAATTATATATCTCATAAAGAGTAGATTAAGCGGTACCGCGATTAATGCGATAGCATATCAAAGAACTCTTCGTACATAGATTAAGGGAGCCTAGAAATGAAACCCAGGTTATGCAAAAGCTAAGTAGGATGCGGCGTAACAGAAACGAGGACGCTGAGACACTTGGTAGGTGGCTTCGAGAAATACTAGATACCCTATTTTCTAGAAATACTAGGCACACATACCAATAAGTCGTACTACGAAAACATGGCAATAGAACAATACACTAGTAATTTAGATTTCCAAGTTTCTATAGCGGTGCGAATAGCATAACTCACCACATTAGAATCAGCCATAGTAATAGCGAGACAAGAGGAAGCTAAACTTGCCTTTAATAAGACATTCAACAATAATAATTATAGTGCACTCAGGCTCAGGCAAAGTTTAGGGACCCAATACGAGCTGTAAATCAGCCTCAAAACTCCCAACCGCTTAAGTTTGGGAACTCAGGCCTCATGCAAAACCAGACGAGTAATAAAGCTCCAGGTCCGCGACAAAATAATTTGACTCCAGAACAGAGACAGCAGTGGGTGCAATCCATGTAGCCATGGAAGAACCGCCCATCATCAGGTAACTTTAGGGCATCTTCAGGAAATTTTAGGAATAATATACCCCAGCAACAAGCAAATCCTACGCAGAAGAATTCAGACGTCACAATGAGATCCGTCTCTAAGCTTCAAAAACCACTGTTTGCAGCTGAGGAGCTATTCTACACAGGTTCACCTGCACAATACGAACAACAATATGCTGAGGACGACGCGGACTACGAGTATCAACAACCTGCAGTACCTAATCTTTTACGAACCATTCATACTGAAAACAGACGTATCGGACGTAGCCCTTGGTGCAGTACTGTCTCAAGGAAAGATAGGCTCAGAAAAACCGGTAGCATACGCATCGAGGACACTTTCGGATGCAGAAGCGAAATACTCGACAATAGAAAAGGAGCTCTTAGCCATCGTTTGGGCAGTGAAATACTTTCGGCCTTATCTTTATATACGAAAATTTGTTATATATACCGACCATAGACCCCTGACATGGCCAATGTCATTAAAAGACCCTAATTCTAAATTGAATAGGTGGCGACTTAAGCCCGCTGAATATGACTACACGGTCGTTTATAAAAAAGGACGACAAAATACTAATGCAGATGCTCTCTCCTGAGTTAAAATTTATCATAATAGCATTGATTCGCTAGCAGTCAATTTAGATGACAATGATGACGACGACATCATAAATAGAATTTTCGACATCATACGACAAGAGGTAGATACGGAGACAGAAGCAATACAACAGCCTGTGAATAGTAATGACAACAACAGTGATAGCAACGACAATAACGTGATAGTTAGGTCAAACGCACAACCCCCTCTAACAGACACAGAATCCGATAGTATGAGTATCGTTACACTCGATCCTGATCACTTAGTATCGACAAACCATACGCAATCCGACAATGAAAACAACGGGATAACAATCTTATCGGACGCGATCGACAGACAACTAAAACAATTCTATATCAGGTCAACTCCAGGATCAACATACAGTGTAGAAAATAGGTCTACTAATTCTAGAACAGTAATAAAGATGTATTTATTCCAGTCAACAACACAGAAGGAATTTATCCAATTCTTAAAAGAACACACTATTGCTGATCGCGTATTCTACTGCTACTTTTATAACGAAGACCTGTACCTAGCATTCTCTAGAGTTTACATGACGGTATTTAATGACAGAGGCCCTAAGCTTTTTAGATGTAATTCACGCGTTACCCTTATCAAAAATAAGACAGAACAACAAGAAATAATTAAGAAATATCATGAAGGCAAAACTGTGCATCGTGGCATTCAGGAAACATACAAGCAAATCCATAGAAACTACCATTAGCCTCACATGCTACTCACAATCCAGGCATTCATAAATCAATGTAGTATCTGTTTACAAGCTAAATATGAAAGAAACCCTCTTAGACCCTCATTAGCCTTAACGGAAACGCCTAAAAAACCTATGCAACATATATTTATGGATCTGTATTCGACAGGCGGTGCCACCTTCCTCACTATAATACACAATTTCTCAAAGTTCGTCCAAGCAATACCGTTGAACGCCACTAGTAGTGTACATATAGCCGAAGTTTTATTTCAGGTGTACTCAGTTTTAGGAATTCCGCATAAAATTACAACGGATTCAGACAGTAAATTTGACAATAAAGTTATAAAACAGATGTGCGCTTTACATGGTATTAACATTCACTTCACGACTCCACACAATCCAAATTCGAACTCACCCATAGAACGTTTTCATTCGACTACGTAGGTCACTCAATAAGTTTTGAGATATACAAAAAGTATTCTAGATACTATAAATATTTATGTTACATCTTTTCAAAATATTCTCCATCATGCTCTATACAAAGTTCCATTCGCCTAAACCAACTCTGAAAACACTTTTGCCAGTCTTGATCTGACAGGTCGGAAATCGCTTCTTCGTAGGCAGCCACGGCTTCTTCGGCGCTTGAAAAAAACTTGCCTTTTATTTTTTCTTTGACCCTTAGGAACAAAAAGAAATCACAAGGAGTTAAGTCAGGGCTGTAGGGTGGGTGACTTAGAGTTTTAACACCAGATTCCTCAATAAATGCTTTTGTTCTAAGTGAGGTATGTGAAGAGGCGTTATCGTGATGCAGCATGATTCCCCGAAGCCCGGTCTTTGGTCTTCTCTCTCGCACAGCTTGAAAAGCTTTGGGTATTGAAACTGTAGTTGGCTTGAGACTGTAGTATACCATTCAGAGTTGACTGACCTACAATTTTCCAGCATTAACGTCGACAAATGTCCGCTCCGCGAAAAAAAACTAGCCACCATTTTTTTGCCGACGTTGCGAGGTCTTTGCAGTTTTGTCGGTAACTGTCCTTCTGAGTAGACCCATACCGATGATTGCCTTTTATTTTCCGGATCATATTGATAGATCCATGTCTCGTCACCAGTAAGGATTTCTGAAACACGCCTAGATGCCCCGTTTTCAAACGTAGACGCATTTCATGGCACCAATCCACACGAGTCTGTTTTTTGCTTTCGGAGAGCAAACGAGGGATCCATCGACAACAAAGCTTCTTCACTCCGAGATGTTGATGTAGAATGGTATGAATGCTTCCCGAACTAATGCCTACAATCTTTTCGATGTCTGTATATGTGATGAAGAACCCTTCTCGCATCAACATTTCAGTATTCCATACATTTTCTGCCGTACTGCTGTTTGCGGCGCCCCGGTTCTTTGGTCAACTTTAAGATTAATTTTATCCCTTTTCAATTCAGCAAACCACCTAAAAATTGTTGCGCGTGATGGAGCTGAGTCCCCTAATGCTGATTGTAACCGTTGTAAATTTAATTGTTCGGTCAAACCAAATTTAAAATCATAATATATCATAACGCGCAAATGTTCACGGTTAAGATCCATCGTTTTAAATGAAAAGCGCGGGAAGCGTTGCAGGAAAATTAATAGAACTTTGTTTTTTTTTTTAATATTGAGCAATTGGCTTATGGAGTTCTATTTTTGAATAAATTTGCTTTTTAGAAACATGTAACACGGGTGCGTTCCATTTTTAAATTTCGAGCATCTCAAAACTTATTGAGTGACCTACGTATTGGTTCGCGTAGTATATATTTTTTTTGGTATTAGAGAGATCATCAGAATCCAACGAATGACAAACAAAGATGATCCCATACAATTAATTATGAAATTTTCAGTCATTGCTTACAATAACTCAATCTATTCGGCAACAGAATATACTCCACACGAGTTACTATTTGGACATACAGCTTCTAGAAATCCACTAGAGTTACATTATCCTAAGCAGTTTTACCAGGACTATGTTATCAAGCACAAAATGCATGCAGAAGCCGTTCAAGAATGTGTGTCAGCGCACATGGCAAAAAACAAGGAACAGGTAATAACGAAGTGAAACCAGGCAGCAGAGGAGATAACATTCAAGGTAGGTGAAACAGTTTATAAGCAGGTGGCCACAACAGCGAGAAACGACAAAACTAAACCGGTATTTAAAGGACCGTATAAGAGTATTCATTTACATCCTAATAATGTAGCAGAGATAGTAGGGAATCATCCTAATTCTAAGTCTATTTGGGTACATTTCAAGCTTCTACGAAGACCCCATCTTGTTCCAGGACAACCATCTTCGGAGCCTTTGTGTTCCAGGCAAGATCCGACATAACATTTCAACCCGTAGACAATACGAACGGAGTTCTATTACTTAGACAAGTTCATATTCTAAAACAGACTGATTCCTTCAACCTTGCTTGTGTTTATTATGTTAATCACTTGAATCTAATATCGATAAAATTAATGGCATTATACACAAGTGCTAAGACAACTAAAAGTAACACCACTTCAGAAGAATTACATGAAACATATAGGGATCAGATAGAACATAAGTTAGATTTAATTAATAAGAAAATATTTTTATTGCACCTAGGATTAGATTTAGGCGTGGTATTATAAATGGACTAGGTTCCGTAGTGCAGAATAACTTTTCACTATATCCAGTCGAGGAGATTAGTATTGAAAATATTCATAAGATAGAAAAGTCTATTAGCGTTAAAGCCTATAATACAGAACATTATTTAACATTTATATTAGAAATCCCATCCACCCAACCTACATTATATGATTATATACATATACTTATATTCCTTGCCAAACAACCTAAACCTAACCATTATACCCAAATCCAAATTCCTCGCACTTGGAAGCGATGAGTACGCCTACCTGGAAGAAGATTGCAAGAAGCTGTCAGAAGACACCTGGATCTGCAAATCACTATATACTCGAGCCATAGAGAAATCAGAAGAATGCATCATCTCACTCATCAAGCATAAAGATGGTAACTGCACTCGTGCACGCACGAATCTGAAGCGAGGAAAATTGCAGAAGATTAAAGAAAATAAGTGGTTGGTAGAATCAACGGTACCAGAAATTATAAAAACCCAATGCGGACAGAAAACGGAATATAGGAAACTATCAGGAACATTTTTCATCAACCTAACACAGGACTGTCAAGTTAATATCATGAATACAACGATAAGAACACACACTAGCAGAATCTCTATGAACGAAGTCATCCCTCTACCCAACGAGAACCTAATACACCAGGAAGAAGTCCAGTACGAGATACATCTGGAAGACATCTCACTAGATAGTGTCCATGAACTTATGAACAAGGTTGAAGACATTAAAGAAATAGAAACCTGGAACTGGTCTTATATGATGGCAATTCCCAGCTGCTCTACATTGCTCCTCTACATACTAGCAGCATCTATTGCAATCTGGAAGATATACTATTGGAATAAGCGTTCAAGTAAAGCAAAAGTTAACGTGTCGTAACCCTGGAATCGGGCTGACATAGCAGTTACATAGCTGTTACATAGAACAATAGGCAAATGAGGAATGCTTGCGCTGCGGAAAGGATCGCCGTGGAGACAATGGAACTGTCTTACAGTCTGACACCATTCACGCATAACTTAACTTCTTTTGTAATTTTACATTTTCTTTGAATTTATTGTTTTTTTCTAAAGTCTTTCGATCGCCGCCATATCGTAACTGTCCTTGTGAAATTTATGTATGTTAACTGGCTCCACGATATTGGAGAAGATCCTAGTGTGGGGTGGGATGGGGTAACGTTTTAAAAGAGAATTGAAAATAATTTGCAAAAGGAAAGTTAAAACCTCAGCTTGAAGGGCTTAACCCTTTGGTCTGTGTAGTCGAGGACGTAACCTTAACGCGGACATCTGTTGATCTTCTTTATGAGTCCATGGCAAATTATATTACTAATTGCTTCTGTTATGTTTAATGAACTTTGTAAAATACGAAGGAGAAATCTCGTGGACTGTATAGGGTGCGTCAAACATGGACTTAGAATGTCATGTCGGAGAGTTTTCTTCCGTGATCTACTACAGGTATGAGTACAGTTTATCGCTTGAATACATTTTGAAAAGCTTTAAGTTGTACAGGTAAAATTAACGACAGCCCGAAGTTTCGCTTTCGGATTTAGCTTGGCCAAAAGTTATATTGATGCAGCCGAATCACAATCAGCCTTACACAGTCTCTTTAGGACAATTTCTTTGGCAATATTCACAAAAATGCCCCGAATTTTTTTCATAAAAAATATCGCCTTAATATGCAGACAATTTATTTATAAAATTAATAAAGCGGGTCGAGTTGCAGCGTCTCTCAAGAAATAATCCTTGACACAGGGTAATAATGTTAATTGCCGCGTGCGACACCATTGCAGCATCGTGCTAATTGGCTACGTAACCTACTTACCGTTTTTTGTGATAGCCTGACGCTTTTTTGTCTATAGCGCGTTTTAGCGCCTAGTGTTATCAACACCGCTGCATCGCCGCTCCGTAATAATGCAGTTTTGCATTGCAACACCGTACCGGCCATTGTGACGAATGCCCATGATCATTTAGCACAATGAAATAAAGTGCTTTTGACTAATTATTTGGATTAAAAAGAGATCAACGGAACGTAAGTGAACTATTTGGCTGTTTCAAAACGAACTGACTACAGAACGTCTATTTTGATCGCACGTTTTTCATGATCTCATCATTCGTCATCATTACAAACCTTCACAAGTCCACTGCTGAACATAGGCCTCCTCCGAGGAATGCCACAAAGCACAGTCCTGAGCCTCTTACCAGTTCGTCACTCTATCTAGAAGCCTTCTAGATAGAGAGTAAGTTAAGTGTATGGCCGCTATACACTTAACTTACCCGTGCGAATGACCACTCGGGAACCTTTCTTCCCTATCGGTTGTTGGTGTCGATTGTTCTTCGTGCTATATGGCCGGCCCATTACCCCTTCAGCTTACTGATCCGTTGGGCTATGTCTTTTCACTATCTGCTGTCAATTATTTTTAGAGTAAAGAAGCTGTTTTTTGAATTATATTATAAATAATGTATGATGAATTGAATGTTGCACAGGTTTCAGCTCCTCTAATATTATAATGTGCTACAAAACCCAAAATCGCTATTTTGGAAATAGCTGTTTTATTTCCCATAATAATTTTTATCTGAATGCTGAATAAACCTACTTAATACAATAAAAAATAGGTACATAACTTACTTTGATAATATTTATATTAAAGGTAGTGTAGGATCCAAAATCATTAACATCTTTCGAAACCATAACTTGCTTTTGTTGCTCCCTGAATTCCGTTGTGATATCCATTAACTGCTGCACCTACAAAAAAAATTTTTTATAATTTATTTAATTTACTATTTATTAATTTAACATTTTTTCTTAAGTTGGTAATAATTATTAGTTAAGTATAAAAGTGTATAAAAGTTTTTAAGCCCCGAATTTAAAAGCTATTTTCTATTTTGCTGAAATTATTTTATTCTTTTTAGTACTTTGAAGTCCGCTTTTACTTTTAAAAGTTCAATTTTTGCCCTTGTAGTGGACTAACGAATATCACTATTGTAACAACTACAATGTCTTCTAAACAGTTAGATACATTAAAAACTTCATCACCTATTTATTACTCTTAGAGGTGGAACTTTTCCTCCAAATTTATATCGGACCACCCCTGAAGTCTAAGCTATATAATAAAAAGAAACATTAAAATTGTTTGGTTTACAAGAAGATGTTGTGACCAGGATTAAGAAAGGAATCTAAGCATTCCTTCATAGACTCCATAATATTATGTCCTCAAAATATTTATTGTTAGATATACAAGTTTTCTAAGGATTTTTTCTTCATCATCAAGCACGGGCTAAATTAGGTTTTAAGATGCAATGCAATTTCATTGGTTGCGGGCAAGGATTAAACCCGGATTGCTCACGTACTATTTTTTTAAATAATTAATTCAAGGTACTATTTAAACCAAACCAAATATTCTTTTATATAAAGATAATATGCGACCATTATGAGGTGAACGATGATAGACTTTCAGTATTTCACAAGTAATAAAAGTCCTTTCGAAAGTAGGAATCTTTCTTCTTCTTCAGCCAGGAATCCACAGTTAAACATGAGCTTCTCCTGTTATCGGAAGGATTTTTCTTAACCGCCACGCTTCGCAGGCGGATAAGCGATCCCTGATTTCCCGATAAGATTTTTTTTAACCTTGTTTAGAGCCGAGGCTTCATCAGAGGCAGCTGAACTAAGTTAGTAGCGCAAATATGAGTCTCTGAGAGATGACTACATATTTGTACCATTTGCTATAGAAACTATCGGTCCTTGGGGTCCACGTGCGGTGAAGTTCCCAAAGGAACTGTATCCGTAAATTGTTGTCGCTGCTGGTGATAAGAGGGCTGGTTCTTTTCTCGCAGGTGGATTGGCGATCCCACTTCCAGATAGCTCGTACTTTTCGTACGTCAGACGTGGACGGGAAAACTACGAGACCTTTTCGCATTTCCCATAGTCGTCTTTTACAACACCCACAGGACGAAAAAGGGGGATGAATATTCTTATGCCACCACCACACGACAGAATGTAGGAATTGTCAGTGTATGTATGTCATATGTAATTAAAAAAAAATATTAGTAACTATTCTGTAGTGCTCAGTAATCTAATGTTAACTATGACAAAATTGAACCTTTTGCATTGCACTTCCATCTGGAATTGAAGAACCATGGCCTCCCACGCCGTGAATCGTTAAGTTAAGTTCTGTAAAGAGAATATCAAATTATATAAAATTTAAATTCAAATTTTACAAATGTCGTCCACGGTGGAGAAGCCCGAATCTAATTTAAAATCAATGAAGTGATAAAATTGCTAAAACTTTTATGCTTGCACAATCAGTGCTATGAGTTATACATAGCAAATTCAGCCAAAACACTATTGAATTTTACTATAGTAAATCAAGTTCAAAACTAAAAACAGAGATGTCTAGTGATAATACATTAGTGCTGTAATTATTCAAATAGGTACTTATACAAAGTTTCTTCGTTGTTTAGTTCCGTTCACAAAAAAGGGTTGGCTCTGTATCCTGTGGAATGATTTCGTGGTGATTTCGGTCTTGATCGATGTACAATAATACTACACGCCCTATCGGCTTTTTAAACGGAAATATTGTAGTTGTTAAGAAATTATTTTTAAGTTTTTTGGTATCACCCTCTTACCTATTTCTGCCGCCAAATAACAGTGTCTGCATTGCTGTTATCCAGTCTGAAGGATATAGAGAGATAGTATTATAATTACGACCTTTGAGGCTTTTCATCTTTACACAGGTGACAACGCGTCTGTAGTCCTATTTGTTTAAAGTCGTTTAGAGGTGTCCGTGGCCTGATTTTGTCGAAAATACGAAAGCGCCTGTCAAGTACGGTAGGTTGCCAAAAGGCCAGCCGCTTTACAACCTATCCCCCGAAATTTGGTTCCAGGGAAGATGCTCTCCACTCAGTACCTTTTTTTTATAGAATGGTGTTGACAAATGAGCACACGGTCCATCTTATGGTAAGTGGATGCTGTGACCTATAGACATCTACATTTATCTTCGATTAAGAATCAAAAAATACTCTCGTTTGAGGATGCCTCATTTCAAGAAAAAAGTTCTCAGATTCTCTTTACTCACCATACGAAACACAGCAACATTAAGCTGCTATTTTGGTATTCTGTGAGAGCGTGGCCTTCCCCGGTCGAGCCAACCCATTAGTGCTACAACCATAATATAGCTGCAGCGTAGCTTTACCACGTAAAAAACCTCTTCTTTTCTTTGCCCTTTCAAACAGCATACTTACCTATTTAGAAATGCTTACTAGTGTTAACAAACGTAGCACACAATATTCTATGTACAAAGTAATATCCTAATATAATTTAAAATGATAGAAAATGCTTAGGGTTCAATTACCGAGATTTTTAAAAAATTGGAGATTTTATATGTACGGACGGTTATAGAAAGTCCGCAGTTTGATGTAATGCAGCGTTAAAGAATTGCCGTAAAAAAAAACATGGAGTGAACAGAAGTTTCCAATATAACTAAAATGCACATACGCCAAGGTCTTTTATCCTGATACGTTGCATATAGTGTACCATCAGAAGATGACAATCCTTCGTCGAAAATAAAACCAGGCTTTAACGCCCGAAATTCTTCTGTCTCCACAAAAGGTAGCATGCCATTAAATCCACCGGTTTCTTCATCTGTAATAAATAAGAAATAAATGATCTAAGAAGGAACATACAGTGGACATACTTGGATGTCTCTAGTGATGGGATTTTTAAGTGAATGTATGTCGTAGAACACTTTTGATAATTTTTTTCTTTTTAACTGTGTTAGATTCTGTTATTCTGCCATTTGGCAGAAGCGATTACGCTACTGCTTTTACGACATCCACAAAATAAGATTAGGTCAAAGACACTGCAGCGGCATCACAAAAAATCAAATATGTAAGTCTACCCCCCCCCCCCACCCCCCCCTTATTTCTAACCCAAGCATGTGGTTAGAAATAAGAAATATTTGGAGTTTTAACATGAAAAATCTACTACTGTCATTAGTTTTTGTTTTCAGTACTTTACCCTCATAAAAGTAATGGCTAGTTCCATTTCATACGTTTTATACCTGGCATAAGTGTAATATGTAAAGTTCTTTGCAACGTAACGTTATCTTCTTTAAGTTTTCTAATAGCTTCTAGGTAATGGAGTGCGACTGCTTTTGTATCTTGTGTGCCACGCCCGTACATGTTACCATCTTTATCAATATATCCAGAAAACGGCGGGTATGTCCATTCTTGCTAAAATGAAAATGCATTTTGTTATTAGGTACTATTGTTGATATTTTCTTAATTTTTATCTTATCTAAAAAATCTTATTTAAAGGTTATTTGTAGCTTAAAGTGATAAAAAATAACTAATTTCAAATCATGTCGTCTCTTTGCAAGAACAACGTGTTATTTAAAAAAATGTGTATTTTTTAATTCGTTAATCCAAACCGCTTTTTTAACTTTATTTTCTACAAAAATTTTATATTTATTAAGTGAGAAACAGTGCATCAATGAACAAAAGGGAGGGCAAGACAATGGTATGTTATTAGTTTGTGGTGGTATGTTGCTTTGTCTCACAGCTCTTGGTAGGGAGTAATTGTGTTCTGTTCTGTGTCTCACAGCTACCATATAATCTGGTATACACACTGACCTCTATTTGTATATATAGAGGTCAGTGGGTATACAGTAATCTGTGCATATAATAATCTTCTGTGATCTAGGCACAACAACTCTGCTTCAACAATGTGTCAAATTAGTAGTCACTTGTCTTTGACTAGTATATAGAAATATAGAAATAACCATAGACTTAGAATATACTGGCGCACTTAGAATATACAAGCGTATAGACCGACATAGTGTGCAAGAGAGAAGAAAGTTCCTTATGGCAAAAATGCAAGATAGAAAAGGATACCAAATATCACGACTCTGTAACCGTTTTTGAATGACAGGTCGGCACAAGTCGGCACGCAAGAAATATATCCTAGATATTTTGTAATTTTTAGAGTGTAATAGTGGTTATTTTTAGTCAGTAACTTTTTTCCAAAATGGTTACTTGTTCTGTGAGTGACTGTGGTGTTAATAATAGCAATAATCCTGATAATTGAACATTTCACAGGTAAATTCTCAATACGTCGTCAATGTTATGACGCGTTTATTTTTGGTTAAAATTTATGTTATATACTGTTTAAAATATAGAATGTTTTCAATTATTTTTTTGATATTTTGCAAAGAAAAAAGCCACGTTGTTAATAATTTGCATGAATTTGGTAAATACATTTTTATACAAAATATTTTACATGTAAGCTAGGGATTGACTCAACTATATCAAAATTTATAATGAATCGATAGACTTGCCCACACAACAAGAAAATAAATCGTCGGTTTGCGTTCTAAAATGTAATTTTATTTTGCCGTTTATCAAACAGATTCCCTCCGGATACTATAATTAGAAAAAATGGTTAAGGTTAATTAGACGGGTTGGTTGGAATCCAAAGAAGAACTCAACAATTTGCAGTTAACATTTTCTTGAGAAGTATAAAAGGAAAAGTAGATTCTACATTATTCTACATTATTTGTACCAGTAAGTATAATATAAAATTTAACTTTCAAAACTTTAGATAAAAATAGAGACAGATTTGTATACATTATAAAACTGTAGTACATTAAAGATAAAAATCAGAGATTATCCGAGATTATTGAGTTTATTTTGAGATTATTGAGATTATCCTCTTTAAGCCATTATGAACCCAAATAAGTATCTATTAATCAACCGAAAAAATGTATAGCCTTACTTAACCACCCGCACCTCACGGTCACACTAGTACAATATTCATAGCATCACGCTATTTTCCCCAAGGAGTTGAGCGGAGCATCGGATTATATTCCCAAGTCACAATGACAAAAGATATTTAGTAATGCTCCTGAATAGCCGCTAGACGCCCGCGCATGAGACGCGCGACTTAGTGTGCCAGGATAGTAAAAATTCCATAATATTTGTTACTCACAACGCTCGATGCCCGATTCATACTTGATGACTGACAACATTGTGTCGAGGGCTTAAATAGCGTGGTTCATCGTCTACAGCTTTAGTCGTAGAGAAGAGGAACTTGTGGTTAAGTAATAGCTGCACGGATCAATAGATCTGCGAGATTAAGTTGCACTTGCCGCGGTCAGTCCATGACTGAGTAACCATTTCCTTAACATACCGATATTGAGAGAATAGAGAGTTTATCCTCATACACACTTGGTGCACTTTACTCTGTTAAGATCATTATGTTTTTAAAATTCATGCAGCTAAAATGATAATAAGTTTATTATTACTTTATACTTTTCAGGGACAAATGAAAGAATATAAACATGAAGCATGATGAAGCCTCATAAACATATTGGCCTTTAAACAGAGCAATCTTATTTAACTGATTCCTACAAGTTTCCTTACTTAAATTATTAAGTTTACATTCATATTTAAGTCGAATGTTAAAATAAACTTTTATAATGTATTTAATTATTAATTATTAAATGTTTCTAATTATCCAAAGTAATACTTATATGAAAAATAAAGCAGCCATTATGTACTCCGTATCCCCGTTTCTTATTTCCCCATCAAAGGTTTTATAAAATATAAATAGGTATATACTTAGTTAGTATCTACCTATTTATATTAACAATATGTTAAAAAGAAATTCCGGGAAACTGTCCATGGCAGTAAATATTTTCTTCAAAGATCATAGCTCGAAAATACAACTTTCCGATCTGATTCTTGGGAGTTTTTAAAGTTTATCGGTAAAGTCGCCTGATATTTTATAGATTTGAATTAAAATCTAACAAAAGGCAGGTAGGTTCAGCTTATTCCAGGAACATGTTATATGAATATTTTTAATTATTTTAGAACTATCATGATAAAATTCAGTTAATTTTTGAAGTTATTAAATTTCGTGCACTAAACAATTTTTAAATCTTTTACCGCTTCCTTAACAATCATTTTCGATAGTCCTTGTAAGTAAAATGTACATCACTAATAACGTACACAATGACAAAGCAAAATTAGTCACGCGTTTTCGGGCTGTCAGGTCGTCTATACGCCAAGTCTATGGAAATAACTCTAAAATATAGAATAAAAAGTACTCTGTGGTGCTCTTGATTTCTCTTAGAGTAATTACATACATACGTTTGCATAGAGAGAATCTACAATTCTACATAAATTGAGTCAATAAACTTGTCTCGCTTTCTAATTTAATGTTCATATAAGGCAAAAGAGACAAATGTATTGAAGATGCTGCGTGTAATTCAAGTCAAGTGGTCATCATTCTCTTTATACTATGCCAAATATGAGAGTAAATACACTCGTATCTTCTGATTTATTAGAAAAATGACGTCCCTATCGTAGTAGTATTATATGTGCCGTAACTTTCACTTGTGACTTAGAATATTACGCCAGTATTTC
Organism: Parnassius orleans; assembly: GCA_029286625.1. NCBI lineage: Eukaryota > Metazoa > Arthropoda > Insecta > Lepidoptera > Papilionidae > Parnassius > Parnassius orleans. The sequence goes on from JAGSMP010000032.1 coordinate 2,604,001, forward strand.
TAAGTCTATGGTTACTACAAGACATGACGTCTTTAATCTATAGTGATTTCGTTCACAATGTTAGCAACAATAGACATCGATATACTCGTTTTTGTTTAGTTATTTATTTTATTATCTTATTATATGTCTAAAATATAAAGAAAATAGTACTAGACATATTATTATTCGAACGATCAAATAAATTGTTTTATAGTACACGGTGACTTAAAACCACGTTTAAGTCACGCTCATGCAGGACTTAACTAGACGATTATTGTACGGTATGGTTTAGTCACGCGTAAAATTTATAATATTTTATAATTTTAAATATTTTTAAACATTTATTGAAACATAATAATAAATACAGGACAATAGAACTGACATCTATTAGAATACTTTAAACTACAAACAAAACATTAAATCATTTGATCAAGAAATATAAAAATACTTGACATAAAGTAATTTAAAGGAGACAATTTCTTTTGTATGGAGAATAGGCGCACCACAAAATTGTAGCGTAACTTAATGAAATACATGTCGATTTATTCCTTATAATCTATAGATTACATTAGTAATATTATTTTACCGTATCTAACGGAATACTGAGAAATTTACAATTAAAATATGAAATTCACAATAACCTAAAACAAACTAAAAGCGTCTAGTATTTTCACTAAAATAGTGCACTGGTCAATAATTAATAGTTGTTCAGCATTTATAGGTACTTTAAGATTGATGGAAAATCCTTTTAGTAGTTCATTCTTCGTTACACACATTTTTCATATTACCTACATTAGCCAGAACACGAATATCAAAAACCTCTTTTTCAGATTTCATGATTCCAGTTAGATTTTAATAAAATCTTTAGGCCGTTTACTATAATAAATTTGTATCTTTTTATGTGTAATAAAATTAAGTTACGTTAAAATTTCAAATGAACCCAAAATGATTGTCTTCTTTCTTCCACATTTTAGCTTGAACTGTATTTTTAAAGTACAATTATTAAAAACACAATTACTATTACTACCATTTACCGTCACATTACAATTGCTAAAAAATAAGACCGTTGTGAATTCAGGTTTGATAAATCATTTACATATAAGCCAACATCTGGATCATACAAAACTTCTGTAAATCGAGTCTCGTTGCACCTTTGGTCCCGTTTAATTAAATCTTTAGATTGATGTTGTAATTCTTGTACTGAAACTTTTTGATTCTCTGTATTTACTAACAAAACTTCTTAATTCGGACATGATGTTGATATTTTAGATCGCTCTGATACGATTTTTGTCTTTATAATCATTTAGTATTCTACAATTTTTCAATTAAAAAAGTGGTTTTATGTTACTTGTACTATAAAATAATGTACGATACACGGAACTTAAGTAACCGATTATTAAAACGTGTAAAGTTAGTGCACTCGTTTCGCTCGTGCGCAATATTCAATAATCGGCTACTTAAATCTCTTGTATCGAAATGTACTATTCTCAATCAAGTGATGATTATTATATTACATTGTAAATATCCGTTTCGCAAACTTTAAAACTAATAGTTAGGGATGTATGAATACAAAGTCTTGACAGACACACGGTACGGTATAAGCGAGTTGAATCCCATTTATAATCTCAATTTTATATGCTTACTAACGATCCGCCCAGCTTCGCACGAGGATGTTTTCTAGGTCTCGACAACAGCGCTACTTACCGGGTCCAATTGTGAGTGTGAGTGTTCATCAAAATCAGTCCAATCGTTCTCAAGTGGTGATCTTTCATACAGGCGGCAATTAATTTTAATGTATATAGATTTACCACTTGCTTAGCGGAAACCCATCGACTGTATTCAACAAAGCTTTTTCTGCTTGGACGTAAAAACTTCGAAATCATGAAGTTAAGGCAGGATCTTGATAATGCCGTGTAGCGGCGGCGTAAAAGAATCCACTACCTCCTACCAAATAATATATATTATTACTTAGAAGCTCTAAGACCCCATACCATCCCGTGAGTATCGTAAAAGACGACAGAGGAAATAAAACAGGAGATAGGCAACAGTATCTTCCTGATAACAACCCAAAATAATAAAAAATTGCGGTTGCCAACCCACTTGCTAAGAGAGGTAACTATGGCAAATATTCCCTCTACGTTCAGCAGTGGACTTTTGATAGGCTGTAATTAATGAATGAATGATAGATAATATCTTAAGGGAGCAGAGAGGAAAACAGATAATACGTTCGTGAATAGTTGTGATCTAGCGACAATAGAGAAGGCAGACCGCGGTCGTGCCCCTGTTATTGTACTATCGTAGCAGTGCGCTCTGTGTTCGTTCCGTGAAGGAAACCCAGTGTCGATTAAACAAACACAGTTATTATAAGTCTAAGGATAATTTGGCGGAAATATACCAGCTCAATTTAAGTCGATTTGTACGTGGTGAGCCATGCTACAGCTATGTTAGTAGTATAGTTGTAGCGCGAATAGGTCGGCTCGATCTGGAATACCAGAATACCAGCGTAAAATATCAGCTTAAGGCTGTTGTGTTTCGTATGGTGAGTGTAGTGAACCGAAGACCCTTTACTGGAAATGAGGCATTTCATGTTAGTCTCACGGGTGACAGCGCATCTGCATTTTGATTCGTAGTCGAGGATAGATGTAGATGTATATGAGCCACAGCAACTACTTAACATCAGGTGGACTGTGTGCCTGTTTTCACCCTTATCTAAAAAAGATTCTATATATAAGATCCTATATAAAAAAGATTTCATAGTGACCTTTTCACGATATATTTTTAATTTTACAACGATAGTACGAAACCTGAATTATTCGACTACGTTTTGTTGTAAGATGTTAGATGAAGCTTCCATAAACTTTCATTGGTATAAATAAATATTACGAACCGGACTAATAAAAATCCTAATTTTAATAAGTCATAGACTAAATGAATTTATCGACAACGTTTTTGTTTCGCTAATGGCACATCAATAGAGGTGTCTATGGAATGAAAAACGGCAACAACCTTGTAAAAGAAAGAAGATGAGAATAATATAGATATCTTATTTTATGCCATATTAAACGTCATATGTATAAAGAGTTCAGCTATAAGAATTTTGTTCGTTGTAGTTGATTTCTGCAAAACGTAACATTACGAGCACGAGAATACCACTGTTTGGTTGTAAGGTATGTTTCAATAAAATGATATTATTTTATTGTTTAATGTGGTAATGTGTATTGAGATGTATTTCTTGAAAAAAAAGGCATCGAGTTCAGAGTATGACAAGTGGTAAAATTTAAAAACTTTGACAGAAATGAGGGTCTACCGTGGTATACTGAAGACATCTGCGTTTCCACTGACTTCTATATATACAGTGTGCGTATCCCTTTAGAGGGTGCAGGCACTGCCTGATTTAGAGTTCCGACAGGCCTAGGCTAACTATAAATATGCCCCCCCCCACTCCCACACCGGCCAGTTTTCTCTGTGCCTGCCCAGCCCATGAATATATATACTATTTTTATATTTTACTAGCTTTTTATCCCGCGGTTTCGCCCACAGTGTCGACTATCGCCCGTGAACAACTGCAACACCAGGGAAATTGCAGGTGCGTTGCCGGCCTTTTTGAAAGGAGTAAGCTCGTTTCTTGAAGGTCCCTAAGTCGTATGGGTCCGGAAAAATCACTGTCGGCAGATGATTTCACAAAGAAGTCTTGCGAGGCAGAAAACCAAACCGCCAAACATCCAGATGGTGTGGATGGTACCGTGAGTTTTGCCTCGATGTATGTTGGTGAAATTTGGCGGCTGGAATTAATCCGAACAATTAGTCTAAGTACTCCCCGTGGAAAATGCGATAGAAAATATAATAGTATGCAACATTTCTTCGCAGCGCCAGTTAATCGAGCCGATCAGAAGAAACTCGGTAGTCGATGATTCGAGCCACTCTTCGCTGGATGAGGAAAAGTGGAAGGAGCTGGCTCTGGGATGCCTCGGTCCAGAAATGAGAACAATACTCCATATGAGGGCGAACTTACGCATTGTAAAGTTGCAAACGGTGTGCCGGCATGAAATACTGTCACGCTCTGCTTAGCACGCTGAGCTTTAAGAGGCCAATTTTACCTTCCCTTCCAAGTGACCGCGGAACAGTACGTCATTCGATATGTCGATGCCAGAAATTCCGATGCTGGCTAAGGCAGCATGGGGAGAACCCTGAAATTGTGAAGATAAGACAAAGGGGTTCTTTTTAGCGGTAAACGCGCAAACCTGCTAAAGCTTAAACTGGACTGGAGTCTTCCCCAATCCGAGAATTTGTTTATTAAAGACTTGACTTCAGACACAAGTTTGTACCGATATTAGATAACGTGTTCTCGAGAAATATTAGCACGACCAATGTAAAAAGCATCACCAGTGTTACAACCAGTAACAGCAACTAATAATTGATATACAGAAGTAACAATAAACTCGTAGTCGGAGTATTCACAATCTACTACGATCTTGATTCTCCCATCTGCAAGAAAACTTCGCTATGTTCAAAGTAACGACCAAGGCCTCGTTCTTGGGCTCTACTGCTTCCGCTCATCTATGAGTCAGGTAAATTAGAAGATTAAAACTAGAACCCGCTGATTAGTGACCGCAGACCGCATTGGCGGTGACTAATTAGCTGGTGGTCCTCAAAGTACCTTATGAGCTGCTAGTTTATAATGGATGCAATTATTTTTGGAGAACAATGAGGCGAGGGTCTGAGTGGTGGCTTTTTTAGGGCATAAGTTCAGGAGCAGGGCAGAAGTACCGGAAAAGACGCGTTAGAACCGGTGCTTACTCTAGAGTACCCGTCTTCAGCACAGTAGGACGGACTCCATCAGGCCTACTTGACGTGTTGACGTCCAGGGAGAAGAGCGCTTTGCACAATGAGCGCAGTGTAAGCCACATGTTCAGCATGAAGAAATCACATCTCGTCCATCTAACCCGCCATCGAGAGTAGAGTTGGACTCAAAAAGAGAACCTAAAATATCGACATTCTTCTTTGCGGCATGGGCCAGTGAGTCTTTCTCCCTGTGCAGACATGGAACAGATGGCTGACAGAAGTTCCCTTGGACAGCCTTGGAAAATCAACTTAATAAAATTTGAGCATTATGAGTTGTGCACTTTTGGATTTTCAAACTTTTTTTTATATTGACGTTTGACATAAAATTATCGCAAAATTTGAAGTATAGTAATAAGGTTATTAGTGAAAATTTGTGTGTATTTAAACTCCTTTAAAAATACGTATAACATGAGTGCTTAAGGCATGCACATTTGGATTTACCAAAAGTTTTTTTTAATTATGCTTACTTATACTAAAAACTAAATTTTTTCGAAGTGAAAACTTCTTTAGCATCGTTTGTGATTTGCAACTCAATGAAACAAAAGCGACACTAAAACGAGACAAATTTATAAATCTATAGGATAAGCGTACGAGAGAATGAAATAGAATCTATACTAATAAACTAATAATATAAAGCGTAAGAGTTTTTGTTTGTTTAAACACGCTAATCTCTAGAACTACTAGTCTGATTTCATAAATTATTTTTTTATATGATAGCCAGATTCACGAGGAATAGTATAGGCTATCTAGAATTAGGCTACACTTCTATGCTAGCCTTAAATATTGTTGAGCAAGTTGGAAGAAAAAGCGCTCCCGAACTGTTTATCCGCTTACGCTGGCGTAATGTTTAGTGATACGTAAATACTATGTTCTACAAAAATATAGATCTTTCTCCCATCTAATAAAAAGTCCGCGATACCATAGCTCAATTTTTATACATAAGCCACAATAAGATATTTTTTGACAAAAAAAAATAGAAAATTAAAAAGTAATTTATGAGCGTTATTAATAGGCATGGCATATTAATCCTTACGAATAAAAGTTACAAATCATCAAGACAATTTTATGAAGATAAACTTTGCTCTTTATAGCATGTTATTCAACACTCTGCTCGACGCGAGAACGACGCCTAGCCACCCAATGAGAACCGAGAGAAACCAGCAGTGAACTGTGATACCGTGGGGAACAGCTAGTTCAGTATAAAGTGTTTCCTATTATATCGGTCTCCTCTCTGTTAAAATAAATAATTAAAAAAATTAAGTTTGTACCATAATGCCCTGGAAAGAGTAACACACAAAATCGTAAGCAACACACTGGAAGTTATGTAACATGATAGAACTCTGTAAAGGCAGGACTATATTGTACCAGAACTTATTAAAAATCTTACCATATTTACTAGTACAAATAATATTATTACAAATATTGGCATTAATTCTTAGTTGTTTTTGTTCTGATTCATACCCAAATGGAAATAAACGTCGCTCAAATTGTAACGTTTTATTAAACCTAAAGAGGAACTTTGTTTCCATATTAATGTTAGAAATTTTAAAGTTATATCAAAATAGGGAATATAACGTATTTCTCCATTAAGACTAAGGTTTTTTTTTTGGTGACATCACTAGAAACTATATTCTTGAGCACTTTTTTTTTCAATATTTTTATTAGAGTTTTCAAGGGTTCTTCAAGGAAAATATTTAGCAAATTTTCTTCTATAAACACGGACTGTATAAAGAAGAAAATTTGCTAAACATGGTGGATGGTGCATGGAGTACCTTTTTCTTGCTCATTATTATAAATTGGTTTCAGTGGTAAATTTTCTATAAAAAAAAAATTTGTCGTATTAAATCAAGTAATTGTTTGTTTCTCTTTATAGATCTTTGTAGAGTTTTTTTAGAGTATGTTAAGATTTATTTGGGTTGCTTTCTTTTTTTCGTTTTAATTACATAATATGCAGGTTTATTCACATTCAAGAAACATTTTATACCCGCTTTTGGGCTCTACCGCAGTCGGTTAAAGGCTACATCGCCTATTAAGCTGCCAACTAAGCTTAATGCTATCCATTGTGTTATGTAACACACCATGTTACCAACATAACACACCAGACCGAACACGCGAGAAGATTCTTGTGTTTATATGATTAAAGTAGCCGCAAATTCAAAGAAATTTCAGAAATAAATCCATAAAATAAGACTTCAACAGGTATTTATTTAGTATCTATGATTCATATAATGAAAGATAAACACATAAATTGAAAATTCTGTGTTTAATATCCAATATTTTCGACGAACAAAAGGGACACTGCAAATACCCTCACTTTTGTAGCTAGACTAAAATGGCTGATATTAAATTGACACCTGAAAGATGTTGTTATAAGGTGTTGCCATCCTACAGAACAAGTTTTAATGTGATTAGCACTAAACTACGAAAGTTATCGTGGTACACATTACTCGTAACGCACTAGAAAATTATTAGGGACACTTGTTTAAATTTGTGATTTCGCAAGAAATTGTAAGATTTTGCGAGAATTTCAAACAAAATGCTATAAATTAATTCCTATTCTAACAATGAAGGTTAAAAGAAATAACAATAAAAGCGTAATTAAAAAAATAAAATTAAAACATTGTCGGCGGACAGCCGTGGGACATTTAAGTTTTGTATGGAGCAAAAAAAAGATTGAAAGTTTTATAAACTAAAATATTGCGTAAATTGAAGATTTATGGATTCCATTTGCTTTTTTTGATGTCTTCATTTTAATGCAGCAACTAAAATTCTATAAAAAAAACTTTTTATAGAATTTTTTTGAGCCCCACCCATATATGCTTTCATATGCATTTAGTAAAAAGCTGTTATTTTGACATTACAAACAGACAGTTCAATTTTATTTATTTGTATAGATTTGTCGTGTTTATGGCCATCTAGTGTCTAATTTACGGAACACCTTGAGAGTCAATAAATTTTGTTATATAAAATGATTTTACCTATAGAATTAAGAAGACGTCGCTATTATAACGCAACGCATTTAGTCGAAAGAAAATATTCTTTTGATTTAATACACTAAAATTTGGGCTCTGCATGTCCAAAAATAAGCATTGTAACATTTATTTGCTATAAAATTAAACTTTTATCTTTATATACTTTTATATATATATTATGCCGCACATTTGCTGTGAAATGTTTTTGTTTTATATTTCATTTCATTTTAAGGTTCCACTTCTACTGCGTGTGAACTGCACACATGTTTTTTTTTGTTCCTTGTGTTAGTTCAACTGTTGTAGTTAACGTAATTTCCAATGAGAAACACCTGTTTTTTATATTTTACACTTGTTTTAAAGTTTGAAAGTAGCTTCCTGTAAAATTGCTATTTTCGAGATAACACGTTGTTCTCGTAAAGAGGCGATGTGCACCCTTAAACCTGAATTTACTTTACGCGTGGTAGGTAAGTCTTGAACCGGCCGCTAGAAAATGTTTGCCTCAAAGTAATCCGGTGTAGTCCTTTTTTATTATGGTGTTTTCTCACACCAATAAAGAATTATTAAGTAAAAGTAGAAGTAATAAATAATAAATAACGTATAAATAAATTAAATAAATAAAAAACATTCAGGATTCCTCGCCATGTTTTAAAAAACTTAAGACTGCAACTATCAATTTTTTAGTGCCGGCGGGAATCGAACTATGTTAATAATATTTTAATCAATTTTAATATTATATTCCTTTTTTCTTTGCATATTTACCTCATCAACTGGGACGACATCTATATGAGAATTGAGAATTATACTCGGAAGTTTCGGATTGGCACCAGTCCATGTAATCACACAAATAGGTTTGCCCGAAGGTCTATACACCATAAACGGCAGACCTAAGTCAACTGCTTGACGTTTCCAAAAATTAACAGCACATTCTGTATAATGAAAATTAGACAACGACAATTGGAAGCAATTAGCATGTTAAATAGTTTTACAACAATACGAGACCTTATTTTCGTATAAATTTACATTAAACATTACATAGGTACATTTACATAGTTGATTGCTTGTTTTATCATAAAAATTGTATTATTTTGAACTTACGACTTTAATGAACTTTATCATCAGCATCATCATTACATCAAAAGGCCCACTGCTGAACAAGGGTCCTTATAGAATGCCATAAACGTACACGAAAAACACGCAGAAAAGGCCGTGCTTATATATATATATATATAGTATAAGCACGGCCTTGAGCCACCTCCATCCTGTTTCATAAGGTCGTCTCTCCATCTTGTGGGAGGTCGCTCAACACTGCCCTTGACAGTAGAGGCTGCCACTCGAAAATAAATTCACTTAATGAATTTATTACCTTTAATATAATCTCTAGTAAAGCCTTTATTTCAACGTAGTTATAGCCTCATGGCTACACTTTAAAATCATTATTATAATCCAGCATTTGTTTAATGCTGAACATGAGATCATATACGATCTGTCTTATGCTTATCACTCAGGTCTATTATTAAGTAAAAACAAATATAGATAAGTAGAGATTAATATTAATATATGTATTGACAAAAAGATGCCATGTCAGAACTGCTAAACAACTTAAAAGGAAAGATACAATTATTTACGTACGTTGGATACAAAACTAGCATAAATCCATATCCTGTGTGTGAGATGCCTATCTGTTGAACATTTCGACATTTTAAGCACAAGACCTTAAGGCGGTTTATAAAAAAAAATTTAGCGAATTAGGAATACGCACATACATAACATATTATACCTAACAGAACATAATATGTAACATAACACAAACTCACGATTGTCACTCAGATGGCTAGACAGATACTATGGATTTCTATTTGGCACAAAAACAAGTGGTAAAATTAAAAATTTTGTACAGTCATCAATGTGGTCGAAGTCAATTAAATACGCATTATTAAGGATAACTCAAAAAATACTGGTCAGATCTTAATCAAATTTATATGGGACCTCATGAAAAGTACCAGCTTTCAAATAAAAAAGAATTATCGAAATCGGTTCACCTAGAAAAAAGTTCTGAGGTAACACACATAAAAAACAGTCGAATTGAGAACCTCCTCTTTTTTTGAAGTCGGTTGAAAATACTTTTTAATAACGTACTGGTACTTACCAATGTTTTCCTCACGGCTCGTATCTATCTGAATATATTCTTGCAATAACTTAACAGCTCGGTTATCCACATACGGCTGTAAAACACCTATTTTTGGAGTTGGATTTGACAAAGTAACTTTGAATAGCATAAGAAAAGACAAATACGCTCGCCACATGATTACAATTATGCCTCTTGAATCTGCGCTGAATACTAACAATACAATGAGGATTTTACCGACAATATTATCGTGTATGCAAATTAAATAAAGGTAAGATTACATCGTAGTAAGTCATTACCGTTGAAAAACATTTGTCCATTAATTAAAGGAAAAAAATATACTATGCGTATGTTTTTTTTTATATTATTATATACACCAATTTCTCGGTAATGGCTGAACTGATTTTAATGATGACTGATAATAATAATGGGTTCGAATCCCACACGGAACAAGTATTTGTATGGCTTACAAATAATTGTTCCGGATCTGGATATTTGTCCTTGTGAAATTTATGTATATAAACTGTAAACCACGATACGGGAGAAAATCCTAGTGTTGAGGTAACGTTTAAAAAAAAGAAAAAATATATATACCTACTTCTTTTATTAAATAGGTATAATCAGGGAAAATATCATATAAATTTTAAGAAAAAAATTCACCCCATAACTAACCTATACCTTAGATTACATCAATGTACATAATCCTTTGATTGCTTATATAATCTGACTAGCGATCCGCGCCGGCTTCACACGGTAGATTTCTGTATCTCGACAACAAAGCCACCTACCGGGTCCAATTGTGAATCTAAACCATTCTCTAATCAACTTAATCACACACACAAAATTTCATCAAAATTGGTCCAGCCGTTGAGGAGTTCACATACACATTAGAATTATTAATAGAATTATATAATATATAATATGCATGTACTATACATATAAACCTTTCCCTTGAATTTTTATGTCTATTAATGAAAACCGCATTAAAATACGTTGCGTAGTTTAAAAGATCTAAGCGTACAGACGGCGAGAAGCGACTTTGTTTTGTACTATGTAGAGATAGGTTAGCACAGTCTTACTAACCTACTATGAGCTGTCATTGCTTTCCTACATCTAATATTATAACATACAACAACATATTATTATATTATTTAAATATATTATTTAAAAAAATAATACAAACAAAAACAGCAATATAAAAATAACTATTATCTAACCTCACCTTAACGAAAAACACGAAAGTTAGACCTTGACCGCAGAACCGCTTGTTGTATGCCGACAATTAAGCGCTCACACTTAAAGAAGGCCTGTTGACCGTGTAGTGGTGGTGTAAGAATTTCCACTACCCCATGTCATCCAGTGGTTGTCGTAAGAGGCGACTGAGCGTAACGAACCAGAAGATGGGCAGCAGCGACTTCCTAATAACTATATAAGTTCCATAAAACTATAGTTATTTACAGTTTATTTTATTTCCTAAATATTATTTACGTAGTTATATCGCCTCAATCCGTCTCTGGCTCAATATTCCAAACAGCCACATCGGCATGTGCGTGAGAAGTCGAGTGATAGTTCTAAGTAATGTAAGACGAACAACTCCCACACCTATCCGGTGGCAAGGTGGCGATATGATAATTGTACTAGACTTATTTAATTAACATTAAGGGTGCGTTTGCAAATCGGGCAAAATTATGCTGTTTTTCGGTACATTTTGTGACAAAACTAAACCAAATCAAACATAGCTAATAGCTACCACGTATAGAATGGTTCTTCATCTTCAATACAATGGTAACGTTTTTGTTTAAAATAATAGTTTTTTATATTGTAAATACGATCTTCTCTAGCCATTTTCTACAAAATTAACGATACCGGCTCATGTTTAGGTACATGTTTTGTTCTATTATCAACATATATTTAATAAAAAATAGTGGTGTTTACTTTTTATCAAAATGTCACAAATAGTCGTAAAAAAAATAAAAACTGATGCTTATTTTTTCACATATTTTGCTAATATGGATGAATTATAATGGATTGCAATAAGGGTTATTTTATTATTGGTGCCTGTTTTGATTTGTTGTACAAAAATTTCGATGAAACCACAGTCCGCGCTCGGCCGCCGTCGTGAGTGGATACTGTATCGCTTGCCTGATTGCAGCAGCTGAAAAAGATCGCTGTACATACACAAAATATTCCAATTTGATACATAGGTACTTGACAAGGCAAAATAATATTATTATTTTTATAATTTTTAAATTTACATAACATAATATACAATATTTTATTATATACAATATTAAAAACTATAATAAAAAAAAAAAACTGAAACTAGTAATTTAATTATCAAACAGTCCTACTCCACGCGGTATCGTGCTAAGAACGCTGGCTGCGTTTCCCCGCTGAATGGCTATACTTAGCCTTTGAGCGAGAAAAGAGCCAGCCCTCTTATCACCAGCAGCAACGACCAGCCGCGGATGGAGTTCCTTTAAGAACTTCACCGCACGTGGACCCCACGGACCGATAGTCTCTACAGCAAATGGCACAAACATGTAGTCATCTCTCAGAGACTCATAATTGCGCCACTTACTCAGTTCAATGCCTCTGATGCCGCCGCAGCTCTAAACGAGGTACCCCTGAGATGAGAGGCCGCCAAAGTGTCTACGCAAGTAGCATCCCACACTAGGGCTTTACCTCTCTCCCACGGGACCAATGTCATACCGTCGGGTCTCCTGCCACCGTCTCTAAATATTCCATAAGGCTATAAAATCGAAGGAACATTTATAGAGACAAGAGCCCTTCGGATGACATCGTTCAAAGAACCGTGCCGTGAAAACCTACCAGCACTTTTCTTACAAGAAAGTCCGTGGAGTCCAAACTTGTTGACGCTGCTACCACAGGGGCACTGATGGGGTTGACAAATTGCCGCTCCTAGTCGGATTCCTACAGCGATGCGCAAGCTTTTCCCATCAAGTAATGTGCCGAGATTACTTGATGGTAAAGCGTGTAACCAGTGACTAGATTCCTTAGTCGAAACAGCTAGAAGGCGTGCCTTATCTTGATCATGGAAATTATGAAACAAATCTTTCTGCACCCTCTGTACCAACGGAATATCCCACTGTTTTTGATGGTTAACTTCCAGTGGAACATTTTCGCCGCGACAGAGCGTTGCCATGTCTGCCCTGCCTCCGTAGCAAAGCACAGGTCTACTTTATTATTTAAAATTATGTTACATAAATTACTGACACTATGCACGGAAGCAAGGAAAGCAGGCAATGCAACGCTAGAAAGATTTCTCACACCAATACCACCAAATTTTATAGGTAAAGTAGCTTGAGTCCAGGCTGTTGTATTTAAAGTTAAATTTAGAATTTTTTCTATAGCTATTTTAAGATTATTATCAATATCTTTTAAAATTAATAAATATCATTTAAAATATCCGAACATTTCCAGACTGGACTCGAGCGGAGTAAGTATGTAAATTTAGGTACAAGGAGACAATATTTTAAAATAGTAAGAGCAATGTGGGGTTTAATTTATACAATTTATCAACGTGGTTTAAAAACTGATCAAACTTTGTTTTTAAAACAGGCTTAATACTATCGAAAAACAACGGGGCACCTAGCAGGTATAGTGATTCCGTACTGACAGTTTTTATTCCTGGAGAAATATGTTTGAATTGTCTCTGTGAGAAGTAGATAAATTATTGGAAAAAAATATTTCACATTTATTGCTATTTGGTTCAAGACCAATATTTTAACAATTTCGAAAAATATGAGTAAGATCACTGAGGACTTCATCTGCATTATATTCAGCTTGGATTTCAAATTTGAAATAATGGGTTGAATTCCCAAACTGAAAAGTGCTAGACCTAGTGGGTCACCCTGCTGAACACCGACTGCAGAATCGATAACATGGTTTTCATAAAACAAGTTAGTATTTTGACTGTAACATTGCCAAACGTAGTGATAAATTTCGGGGGTATTATTAGCCACTTCTTTCAGCAGGGCTAATCACACATTTTTATTATAATATTTTGTTTCGCTGAAAGTAAGTGGGATTTATTCTTCACCACAAACTTAAAAAGTTCCACAAAACGGTTTTTTTTTTAACAATAACAACAACAAGCGATCTTAGAGGGGCAAAAGTAGTGTAATCACAACGCGTGGCGAGGGACGACTGTTTTTGTTGTCCCAAGTACACTTGTTTAGAACATCAAACAATGGGCTTTGGGTTTTCTACCTGCTCTTGAACTATCATAAATGATCCTGCACGTGCAGCTTGCGCTTTAAGAGGTCGTGTTTGATAAAGTACAATTTTAAACTATTTAATTTACAATTAAGATTTTAACGTTTATGTTGAAATATCTTGCTCTATCTAATAAATGTACAAAATTGATAGGTAAATGACTTACTTTTTCATTAAAGTCGAAAATGAAAAAATAACCGATTTTTTACATTTTTTCTTTTCTTAGTCTTTTTAGGATCTAAATACAATTTTGCAGTTAAAAGTTTGCTTTTATTTTATTACGCGTATCTTTATCTACCCAATGAGACATCTTTTAAGAATGTAGGACTTCTACATCGGTGAATATTGTAATTTTAATGCGCGGGGTCGAGGTGGTGACACTGAAAAATTTAAATGGCTGCCATTTAAATACAGCTAGGTCTAAATGAGATTTGAGACATGATTTGTCGATGAAATTGATTATATTTTATAGCATTAAAAGCTCCGACACCGGTAACCGGACACATTTTATATATGTATATATATATATATATACCTATTCGTCTTGGACTTTATGGAGTGATCTGAAAGTGTACATCGGTGACTGCTACTGGAACTCCTAGACGAGTAGAACTAGCTGTGCCGAGTTTGGGCTCGTTTTGTTAGTTATGATTGAACCTTACCCCCGGACTTGATGGAGTGACCTGATGGTGTACTTTGGTGACTACTACTGAAACTCCTGGACGAGTAGAACTAGGTGTGCCAAGTTTGGGCTCGTTTTGTTAGTTATGATTAGACCTTACCCCCGGAATTGATGGAGTGACATGATGGTGTACTACGGTGACTACTACTGGAACTCCTGGACGAGTAGAACTAGTGTGCCAAGTTTGGCCTCGTTTGTTAGTTATGATGAGACCTAACCTCTGGGCTTGATGGACAGACCCGATGGTGTACTTTGTGACTACTACTGGAACTCCTGGACGAGTAGAACTAGGTGTGCTGCGAGTTTGGGCTCTTTTGTTAGTTTTGATGAGATTACCTCCGGACTTGATAGAGTGACCTGATGGTGTACTTTGGTGACTACTACTGGAACTCCTGGACTAGTAGAACAAAACGAGCCCAAACTCGGCACACCTAGTTCTACTCGTCCAGGAGTTCCAGTAGTAGTCACCAAAGTACACCATCAGGTCTGTCCATCAAGTCCAAAGGTTAGGTCTCAAAATAACTAACAAAACGAGCCCAAACTTGGCACACCTATTACTACTCGTCGAGGAGTTCTAGTAGCTGTCACCGAAGTACACCATCAGGTCTGTCCATCAAGCCTGGAGGTTAGGTATCATAATAACTAACAAAACGAGCCCAAACTCGACACATCTAGTACAAATCGTCCAGGAATTCCAGTAGTAGTCACCAAAATACACCATCAGGTCTCTCCATCAAGCTCGGAGGTTAGTTCTCATCGTAACTAACAAAACGAGCCCAAACTCGGCACACCTACTCGTCGAGGAGTTCCAGTAGCTGTCACCGAAGTATACCTTCAAGTCACTTCACCAAGTCCGAAGCTAAAGTCTTATCATAACTAACAAAACCCGCCCAAAGTCCACAGCCACCATCTCACTGCTAGTAGTGGGCTTCTAGTGCCTAGCAGTTTCTGGTGCAGCTATTCGTATTTCGTATGTAAGTATATTTTTGTAGGTATAAGAAATGAGAAAAAAAATCAATCTTTCAAATTATCAAAATGTTTTTACTTGATTACGATTTCCGCACCCGCAGCTAACCGTGCGTACACTTGTGTGTGTGACCCGTGTCAATGTAATAGTTCGATTCTATACCTATCAATTTTGCAAACGCGTCCTTAATATTAATTCATTCTGTAACTAACCACCTTCGAAAGAACATTAAATCATTTTATACTTTAAATTGTGTTTTTAAAAATACTGTCGAGGTTCGTCGCAATTTAAGTACGAAGCAGAAGAGAAGTGCGCGCACAAAATTTGGCACAGGTCCTCGGCAATGTCCCGCGGGACACTGGCAAGCAACGTGCGGATCGAAAATCACTTGAATAATCGATAATTTTTTAAATAAATGTAATGAAAAAACTATCGGGTGGAATTGATTCCAAAATGAATTACCTATAAATTGATATTTTTATAGAAAAAAAGGAGTATTAGTACATTTTTAAAATACAAACTGCAAATTGAACGTAGTTCGGTAATTTTTTCTATCGAGAAAATTGTATTGTATCGTGTATTGACCGGGTACATCGTAAGAAGAAAGAATGTTTCTAAAATTTTTTTTTCAGATTGTAAATGTAATAATTTGGCTATCAAATGGCTATCAAACACCAATTTTAAAACGGACAAAAACAGGAACACCCAGCCTTAAGTACGTGTAAGAGTGAACGAAGTTTGAATCGAAAGCTTTATGAAGATGGGCAGCAGCGACTTCCTAATAACTATATAAGTTCCATAAAACTATAGTTATTTACAGTTTATTTTATTTCCTAAATGTTATTTACGCAGTTATATCGCCTCAATCCATCTCTGGCTCAATATTCCAAACAGCCACATCAGCATATGCGTGAGAAGTCGAGTGATAGTTGTAAGTAATGTAAGACGAACAACTCCCACACCCATCCGGTGGCGATATGATAATTGTACTAAACTTATTTAATTAACATTAATATTAATTCATTCTGTAACTAACCACTTACGAAAGAACATTAAATCATTTTATACTTTAAATTGTGTTTTTAAAAAGACTGTCGAGGTTCGTCGCAATTTAAGTGGCGCAGCCGGTAGGATATGCGTATATATTCCGCTGTCGTGCTAACGCCTTCGGACCCCAAAATCGGTTTAAGCGTCAGTATAGCAGTGAGGCTCGGATATCCTCGAACCAAACAAATAACTCCCGCGACGCGCGCGCTATCGTTTCCAAATCAATCGATTACGCGCACTAGACCATCGGCAGTATCGAAATGGTCAGAATCAACTGGAAGATATGAATATTGAACATACTGTGAGTAAACCTTTTCACTTCCTATTTACATTTATCCCATTCTTTTCTGCATTTTCCGAACTAAAATCGTCGGGCCAAATTATTTGCATTTATCTGATTTTGTTGGCACAAAATAGGCTGATAATATTCTTGTTAATAGTTTGTGTTAGATTAAGTAAGATAGTTTAAATAAAAATGGCAGTAACTGTTATTCCAGCACACATTTTAGATTTAATTCCTAGATACGGCGGAGATGAAAAATTGCTCAATTTATTCATTTCAAACTGTGAATACGTTTTATTAAATTCAGGAGGCGACAACACTGCGATTCAAAATTTATATAGATTCCATGCTATAAGTAGTAAGCTTAGTGGTAGAGCTGCGACTCTACTTAGTGATAACCCTAGTTTAAGTACGTGGGAGGATTTGAAAGAAATTTTGACCCAACATTTCGTCGACCCCCGTTCAGAAGAATGTATTGCTATCGAGCTAGAATCTCTAAAAATCAAACAAGGAGAGTAATTTATTCAGTTTTGTAGTAGAATACAAAATGTAAAAAGTTCTTTATTCGCTAAAGTCCAAAGACATTGTGATGAAGGAATGAAGGCCGCCAAAATGATTATATATAATAATACCGCCTTGAACGTATTTTTGTACAATTTACCCGAAGGCCTAATTAGAATTGTTCGACTCAAAGGCTGTTCTACTTTGGAGATCGCTTTAAGTATAGTCACGGAGGAAATTAACTTCTTAGCTTAGTATAACGCCAAAAACAATAAAGCTAAACCAGTTCAGCAATTAGCTCTGCAAAGTTTCGTGAGACCAACTACATTTATAAATTCAAATCCGACACCAAACAATAATAATAATAATAGTAATTTCAAGTTTGGTGTACCCAATAACCAGATAGGATATAGGCCTAATTTCATGCACACGAATAAATTCACGTCCCCTCAACAAGGCTATCATTTTGTATCACCACAAAATTCAATGCCACGTAATTTCAATCATCAATTTACCCAACAACCACGAGCACCATTCCAAAGTGGTGGATTTAAATTTGGCATTCCCCAACATCAAGCTCAAAGATACGGTGTGCAGAATCAACAACAGCCTAATCAATTTAAATACGGCTTTCAACAACAGCCTAATCAATTCAAATACGGCATACAACAGCAACCCAATCAATTCAAATTCGGCATACAAAATCAATTAGGCAAAACATGACGACGAATGATTTGTTCTTTAGTGAGGAACCTTCAACGTCATGTCAAGATTTCTCTCACGATAATACTGACGGTTACTACTACGACCACTATGATGGTTTTGTAGAAGACCCTTCGTTTGAAGGTCAATATCTAGAAAATTCTAATGAAATTAATAATGAAGATAATGTAATACCCGAAAATTTTCCGATAGTAGCCCTCGAAAGCCCTCCGAAATTATCCATCTTAATTATTGCGATAGCATTTTAAAATTACCTCATATAGTATACCGTGTGTTTGTGAAACGCTCCCGAAAACGAAGACAGATGATAGTACTCAGGATACCTATGATGATGGGTCACAAAGAAATTCGATCCCGAATAATCATGAAAATACTTAAACATAAAACCAGCAGTGAAACTAAAAACAAAATCAGCTGACAATAGGGTCAATATCCTCGCGGGCATCGAACTCTTATCTAGATCGATACGAAACAATGCATTAGGTATACTACTCACTCTATCTACCTTCCCTTTCACACACACGCTGCCTCGTGTCGCCTCGCGCTGTAGAGTTTACACATGCTTCAAGGACGTTACCTCATGCGCATTTGTTTTGGCGGGATTGATTAATAATTTTAGTTTTTGAGAAAGTTCCGTGTTGACTATCACGAGCGATAGTTCAATTGTTTTGTTTATTAAATTATTTTCGTTATTACTTGTTATTTATTAATTAATGATATTGTTCTTGTTGTTACGTTTTGTGTTTTTGTTTTATTTTAATAATGCCTAACGCGTAGGTACGTTTATAGTGTTCGTGAATACCGCAACATGTTAATGTGCCTTGGAGAATCTCGTATGGTCACGGAGGATCGGTAAGCTGTTTCATACCTATTTTTTAAATAACTTAGTACTGAACTGATCTGAATAGGTACATAACTGAATACATCAGAATAATAAACATACCTACACAATGGATAAAAACATGACTCTAACCTTGTTAACATTTTATTTAAGTATTTTTTCATTAGCGGGGAATTGAACCAGTTATTTGGTTTATTTAACCTAATTTTTTTTAAATAACTTAGTACTGAACTGATCTGAATAGGTACATAACTGAATACATCAGAATAATAAACATACCTACACAATGGATAAAAAAGCATGACTCTAACCATCGAACCAGTTATTTGGTTCATTTAACCTGTGAATTCGAATTAAAGTGGCTACGAGGAGACAAGCACAGTGGCAAAAGGTTAAGTAGATAAGTTAGGTATTTAGACAAGTGTTGTAAATTATTAGGTATTGTGGTACCATCGCTAGTTGCGGGCCGCGCGAATTCGGCGTTCGCGCGTACATTGACCCCTAGTCAGCTGATTGTAATTCAGTAATTCCACTGCTGGTTTTATGTTTAAGTATTTTCATGATTTTTTAAATGAAATTAACGTTTTATTTAACTATACTAACACGATGGAGCGTGAATAAAGCTAATAAAACGTTGTGAAAAGATGTTTTTCATCAGGATCGATTTTATATTTCACCCATCATCAAATATATAGTTAGTACTGTCTTCTGTCTTCGTTTTCGGGAGCGTTTCAAAATACCCTATGTATATACCGAAATAAATTCGAAAATTTTAATAGACACCGGAAGCAGTAGATCTTTTATTAGCCCTGCCAAGGCTAACCAATATTTTGGTGAATTTAAATACAATAAAACTTTCACAGTTGTAAGTACCCATGCGCAAAGCATGCACGATGAAATTATTTTTATATCGCTTTTGGAAACATTCAAAAGTACTATTCCACATAAATTTTACATATACGATGTGGACGGTAGATACGAAGGCCTTATTGGGTCAGACTTATTAAAAAATTGGCAGCTAATATCGATATGAACCACCAAATTTTACGAAATCCTAATACTGAAATTCCAATAATTTATAATCCATCTTATGAAATTAATTTAGAACCAAGGTCGGAAACACGAGTAAAAATACCTACCAACTTATAAAACGGAGACGCAATCATCGATTTTACACAATTTAGTGAAGGAGTTCGTATGCCATGCCCTTATCAAGTGTGATAATATCTTTGCCGAAACCATTATTCAAAATGTGTCCAATGAAAAAGCTAATATTAAATTTATAGAACCGTTTAATGTAACTGTATTTGAAAATAATGAGTGTGACATAAATGTGATAAATTCCGATTGCGAGATAGATGAGATTTTAAAAGAAAATTTAATTAAACTGCGATTAGATCATACAAATGAAGAAGAAAGGAAAGCTATTACTAAATTATGCTATGAATACCGCGACATATTTTATAGTGACAAAATTCCGCTTTCTTTTACAAATCAGGTAAAACATAATATTAGAACAGTTAACGAAGATCCTATACATATCCGACCGTATCGCCACCCACCTTCTCAAAATGAGGAAATACAAAGACAAGTAGACAAACTTCTTCAAGATAACGTAATCCAAAATTCTCACTCAACTTGGAGCGCACCGGTTCACTTAATCCCCAAAAAACTAGATGCATCCGGGCAGCCTAAATTTAGAATGGTTATAAATTATCGGCGATTAAATGAGAATACAATAGACGATAAATACCCGTTACCTAATATGACTGAACTTTTTGATAAGTTAGGCAAATCTGTATATTTTAGTACCCTTGACCTGGCAAGTGGCTACCACCAACTAGAAGTTAATGAAGCTGATAGGCCAAATACAGCTTTCACAACTCAATTAGGTCACTATGAATTCAAACGCATGCCGTTTGGATTAAAGACTCCCCTGCAACTTTCCAGAGAGCAATGGATAATATTTTAAGAGGCCTCCAATTGCTTAGTGTACCTCGATGAAATAATTGTGTATTCGGCTAGACTTCAGGAACATATTGAAAAATTAAGGAAAATTTTTGATCGTCTCAGAGAAACCAATTTAAAAGTCACGTTAGATAAATGCGAGTTTTTGAGATTTAAGTTCTATATCTAGGTCATACTATTACAAAAGAGGGTTTGAAACCAAATGACGAAAAAATTAAATCAGTACTGAAATATCCATTACCGCGTACAGCCACCGAAATAAAAAGTTTTCTCGGATTAGTAGGGTATTACAGAAAATTTATTAAAGAAACTTACACAACCGCTTACCTCTTGCCTGAAAAAGAAAAACAAAATTGAAATTACAAAAGAATAATTAGACGCATTTGAAAGATGTAAAGAACTTTTAACAAACGCCCCACTTTTACAATATCCTGACTTCTCTCGACCGTTTGTTCTCACCACAGATGCGTCGAACTTTGCTCTCGGTGCAGTTCTATCGCAGGGACCTATCGGTAGTGATAAGCCTATAGCCTTCGCAAGTCGTACGTTGAACGATGCTGAAACGAAATACAGCACAATAGAAAAATAACTTTTGGCAATCGTTTGGGCAGTCAAACATTTCCGCCCTTACTTATATGGAAAAAAAAACTACAATTTACACCGATCATCGCCCTTTAGCCTGGTTAAATTCCATTAATGAACTGAATAGCAAACTAACTAGATGGAAGTTACGCCTATCGGAATTTGATTACGAAATAGTATTTAAGAACGGGAAACAAAATTGTAACGCTGATGCTTTATCTAGAATTAAGGTTAACGCCTTAACTGATAACGACGATGTTTCTATGTAAGTGAATATCTCTACTGTCTACCCCGGAAGTAATAAGAGCTTTAATAAAGTATTTTTCATTTTACGGAATTCCATCCAAAATTAGTTCAGATCCCGGTATGGAATTTAATAATGTACTCTTAAAGGAAATGCTAACATTATATAAAATCAATCTACACATTGGTACCGCGCACAACCCCAACTCTATGGGACTTATCGAAAGGTTCCATTCAACTATTACTGAAATTTACCGAATCGCGAAATACGAACATAAAATTACAGACGCAGCATCAGTGACGTATGCTGTTATGTCATACAATTATTCAATTCATTCTTCGACAGATCTCACGCCTTTTGAAGTAGTATTCGGACACACCGAATCCAATAGTACATTCGCCGTTAATTTCGATAAGCAATTCACACAGCAGTTAGTAAAGGATCACGCTAAAAGGACCAAATATTTATATGAATATCTTACGGATAACATAATTGACAAAAGTTGACGGTGAGAGAAAAACACGCAGGCGAATCACAGTTCGATATAGACGTAGGTGATACTGTGTTCATAAAAGGTGTAAATACTAGACGGGGCAAAGATAAACCGCGTTACCAAAAGGCTCATGTCACTGGTGCTATAAAAAGAAATGTAGTTCCCGTTGAAACCAATAGACATAATACGTCCTTCGCAGATTATTTCTACTGGTGATCCGAACGATGGGAATCCAGGCTCTTCATCAGCTTCGCATTGACAAGAACCCGGGATTGTTACCTATTGACGAAGTTCAAGCATTCGTTAATTATGATTATTGGGTAGTTATTAAGATATTAGATTTAAATTTAATTAACGATGAATTAGAATCAAGAACGCATAGATATGGGTTACTTAAAAAGCATGTTCAAAGTTGTTTCGATATTAAATCATTTGATTCAGATTTTACTACCGTCCAATATCAAACCGATTATACTATGAATATTCCTTCATTACGAACCAAAAGAGGTCTCCTCAATCCGGTAGGCTCTTTGATAAAAGCCATCACAGGTAACTTAGATAATAATGACGCTCTTAGATATGAAAGATTAATAAATAAGTTACATACGGAACAAAACGTGATTAAAAATAAAATGACAATAGTTTCCGAAATGGTGGGCTCCTTTACAGACATGGCAAATTCTACTAAAAGCAATTTTATACGAGTAGAAGATAATATTCAAAACATTAATCAAGCTTTAAACAATTCCGATTTTCGACAAACGATTACCAAACTCATTCACCTTTATAATATCTTCCTTGATAATTTTCATAATTTATATTTTCATTTGAATGAAATCGAAACAGTCATTGCTTTTAGTAAAATTAACGTACCAGTCAATAATTGATACAGAAGAACTTATAATATTGTTAAAGGAAATAGAACAAACTGACAAATTAGTGTTTCCTGTCACTTTTGAAAATATTGTAAAATTAGAAATATGTATCGAGATAAAAGCCTATATAAAACGGAATCAGATAAAGTTTATTATTAGTATTCCACTTATTAGAAATGAAATTTTAACTATTATAAATTAGTTCCCTTACCTGTATTACATAATGGCCAGACGACTCTCATCCTACCTAAAAATCCGTACCTACTTGTGAAAGTGTTGAAAGCAACACCGCTCTCTCAGTCATGCCACGAGGTCGACGAATGTCGATTCCTGTGTCATGAGTACGACATACAACTCTTCACCGATGACAAGTGTGTCGTAGAAATCATGCAGTTTCACACAAATATCTCAAGTTGTCACCCGATCCCTGTCATCCTTGAAAATGTGAAGATCTACCTCATACAACCAAATCGCTGGATAGTTTACTCAAATACTGAAATAGCTATGACTAAATTCTGCGACAATGTAGTAAGCCAAGAGATTCTACTAGGAACCTACTTCTTAACTATGGCTGATAACTGCAAGGTGAAAATGCACTGAAAAGACATCAGACTCAAGGTAAAAGAAACCTACCTAAAACAGCCAGTAATAAACTTACCAAAGATAATACTCAACCCGTCAAGTACTCAGAAGAAGCCTATGAATCTCGATGAAATTAATATAGCAGACGAACAGTTCCTGAATCTATTACTGCAGAAAAGTATGGGAGAAATTAGTGAAAGTGAGTTAAGTGAAAATGAAAAAAGTGAAATTACTAATAAAAGTGTTAGTTTAGTCAACATTATAATTTTAGTTATTATATTAATTATTTTAAGTATTATTTTTAAACATAAATTAATTGAAATCTGGAAAATCTGGAAAATTCGAGATAATCCCGAGGATAATCCCGAACTTGTAGAGGAAGGAGTTATATCGCCTCAATCCGTCCCTGGCTCAATATTCCAAACAGCCACATCAGCATATGCGTGAGAAGTCGAGTGATAGTTCTAAGTAATGTAAGACGATCAACTCCCACACCTATCCGGTGGCAATATGATAATTGTACTAGACTTATATAATTAATATTAATATTAATTAATTCCGTAACTAACCACCTTCGAAAAGAACATTAAATCATTTTATAATTTAAATTGTGTTTTTAAAAATACTGTCGAGGTTCGTCGCAATTTAAGTACGAAGCAGAAGAGAAGTGCGCGCACAAAAATTTGGCACAGGTCCTCGGCAATGTCCCGCGGGACACTGGCAAGCAACGTGCGGATCGAAAATCACTTGACTATCGGGTGGAATTGATTCCAAAATGAATTACCTATATTTTTATATTTTTATAGAAAAAAAGGAGTATTAGTACATTTTTAAAATAAAATTTGGTTTGTAAAAAAACTGCAAATTGAACATAGTTCGGTAATTTTTTCTATCGAGAAAATTGTATTGTATCGTGTATTGACCGGGTACATCGTAAGGAGAAAGAATGTATCTAAAATATTTTTTTTTTCAGATTGTAAATGTAATAATTTGGCTATCAAATGGCTATCAAAACCAATTTTAAAACGGACAAAAACAGGAACACCCAGCCTTAAGTACGTGTAAGAGTGAACGAAGTTTGAATCGAAAGCTTTATTGTTATATAACTATAAAAATGGGATATTACACACATGGATAGGACAGTTAATTAAAGTATAGTTAAATATTAATTTTTTTTTTCAATTTTCTTTCTAAAATGTGGAAGTCGATAACTGGGTCCAATTTTTACGCCTGTTGCAGTTGTTGACCCTAAGATTCTAACCTATTACAAACAAGGGTATTTGTGAATTGTTATATTGATAAAACGTCAAAAGGTTATTGTATTATCAATTGCTTTTTTTTTTATTATTTTCTCATAAAAATATTTAAAAATTTTATTGAACCTTTATTATAATGGAATAATTTTATATTTGTCATTATAGAAAAAATATTTTGAGTAATGAGATTATGGTTATTGAAAAAATTCAAACTTTGTTGGAATTTAAATAATTATTGTAGTATTTTTAAATATGTATACTGAATTTATAAATATATCATATTTTATTAATTTTCATTGAATAGTTCAATAAAAAATTAGATTGAAACTATTATGAAGAGTCAAAAAATAAACAAAAACGATTTTGAAAATTTTCGTTTTTTAAGAAATTTCTTTCGTTTTTATGGTATTGTATTTTAAAAAAAATCCCAAATCCTTTTTCGTATATCGACAGTACTAAATGAGCACTGAATTATGATCCTTATATCACTAGGTGATAACCCACCTGGATGTAATTTTGGATCACATACTTTGCTGAACCTGTCAAAGTTTACGTTATATGAAAAAAAAATTGTTTAGCGCTTATTTCTCGTAAGTACTTGCAACACTAACTGAGCACTTAATTATTATCTTATATCATTAGGTGATAGCCCACATGGATGTCAATGTTTCATCACATACTCTGCTAAAGTAGCAGTTTATGATATTAAAAAATAAATATATATTTTCCTAAACCTTTTGCGTATATCGACTGCACTAAATGAGCACTAAATTATTGATGCTTCTATTTGGGGCTATATTAAGCGATTATCGTTTTAATAGGTAGAACACTGCTAGCTGAATTAAAAGCTAGCAGTTTTCTAATTTTTGATCAAGCTATTTTGGCGTGAAATTTAATTTTGCAGCACTAAATGAGCACTAAATATTTAGGTTTTTAATTGCGATTTTGCCCAAATGACCATTCCAGCTTTATAGACGTGAGCTATCTGATGGATGAACAAAAATCAAAGTATGATACTACATCCTAGTATCAAATGGCCAAAACCAATGTTGTTTATCATTACGTAATTGAATTCTTTCTTCATCTTGATACGTTTGCTCTTGGACAAATTATCATACATTTGCTCTGCCATTTATCCATACATAATATACTAATTTTGATCTAGTTTATTGCCATACGTAGTGATTGTATAAACATCCAGCGATTTTGAATTTTGTGGCGGGAACTTGACCACTGGCAGATTGCTGCTCCTTTTTAATCGTTTAAATAATGATTTGAAGAAAATTTTGATAAGTAAACGTGGTGCAATTTTGTTTATTAAACGTCTTGTTTATTAATTGCCCATGTGAATTATTAGAAACGATGTAAAACTATTTCGATGGTGATGTCTCAGGTTTTTTTTTATCCGCTTAGGGACCTTGAGATCTTGTCGTCATCAACTATCCGCTGGGTTAAGTTGTCCCAGAAACTAAACAATGAGACGAATCAGCATATTGTAAAGAGTTTTGTGAACAAAGTACAAATCAGATAAAGCTGAATGGTCTAAGACCTTTGCCTGCCTAATCGGCGAATCATAACAACAAACACGTCCATAGATCTTACCACAAACTAATAAAATGTCTTATACACGGTCCATCTTGCTGTACATCCCGCCTAGGTCATGCACGACGCACGACGCAAAACTACAATAAATAGGCTTGATGTACGTCATAAATTACGTTTAAGAAGTACTAGCGCAGATTTTAAACGTCTTATACACGGTCTTACTGATTGTCGTTTTGCGTCGTGCGTCGTGCATGACCTTGGCGGGATGTACAGCAAGATGGACCGTTTATAAGACGTTCTACTCTTTTTTAGGGACACGGTATCGAATTAAAAGAATCGATATTGCACTCATGAATGTCAGGTAAAAAGTATTGTATACATAAAAGTATCGATACTTTTCTTTTACATAAATATTTCCTGCACTTAAAGACAGAATAAAACACTTTTAAAATAATAAACATTTATAATGAGTTTGTTTTAATTGAGTACAATACGAATTATACATATAATAAAATTACACAGTACAGATTATGTCAATGATTATAATTTTTATTTTGTGTGATTGCACAGAGGAAGAGCCACTTACCTCAAAACATACCTCCCATTTTTATAATCACTCAAAACCAATAATTTGTCTAAACTTTTTGGCGACACCCTGTTCCTCGTTTTCGACATGGCATATTTCACTCACTCACTGTCTTCCAAAACAAACGTTCTGAAAGAACAAACGTTGCTGAAATTGTCAGATACTCCATTAAATTTGTTATGTGTAATCTAATTTGTATAACTGAGGAAACACAACTTTAATTTCTTTCCACTGCTCTAAGGGATTAATGGACAGTAAAGAGACTGGTGTTACCAAATAAAGACCCATTTCATACTTTTCAACCAAAGAAGGGGTCTTATTATGTATAGATAAACCGCTTTTACCATTGTTTTTTTTATTTCATATGTGCAGGTTTTGTAATGTCAAAGAAAACGCTAGATAGCACTAGCATGACATGAAGGATTATTCGAAACAATACATTACGATACTTACCAAAAAAGTAAGAATACCAGAAAAGTATCGAATAAAAGTATCGACTACAAAAGTATCGACTACAAAAGTATCGTTATCGGAAGGAAAGTACTCGATACCAAAAAGTATCAATACTTTTTTCCGTGTCCTCTATGGTTGTTGATGGGTTGTGGTGGGTTGAACTGACCGCCGGCGGATTGTTGCTCATTTATTAACGTTTTTAGAATAGTTTGAAATGGATGTTGATATATTAAAATAATACCATTTTGTGTAATAAACGGCTGGGAATGCGAACTATAAGTGGAAACAATGTACTTTACAAGTGCTTCGATGGTGATATGAATCTTAGGTTCTTTTTATCCGCTTAGGAACCTCGAGATATTATCATCATACCCAGTGTGTTAAGCTGTTGTTAAAATCAACCAAGACCTTTGAACAATGTGACGCATCAGAATGATCAGAATATTATGAAAAATTTAGTAAATAAAATACACATTCGACAAGGTTGTATGGTGTAAGACCATTGCATGTCGTAATTAGTGAATCGAGAAGTAACAACAACAACAACAACAACAACTCTGGCATCTGGTACGCAAAGGTACGCATCATAGAGATATACCTATGGAGGCGGCATATTCTACTATTGAAATAATAGTTATACAAATATCTATAATATCGACACACACTTGTCAAAAACAGTTTTGTCTCTTTTTAACAAAGCAGTAGCTGCAATAGAAAAGAGAGACAACTACACTTTGTCAAGTGCTTATTTTCGTAACACTTTCGTGTGATGTCATTAGCTCATCCATGCGTGACTGCGCCGCCATGTTAAGCGCCAAGTTTTGTGGTAGATCTGCTGTCAAACTGTCAAAAAGCAGTGACAAAGTGTTGTACTAGAAATTATTTTAATAGATTAATTTTGTTCAGAAATGAATAAATATTATTAATAGTTTATAATTCCGGATATCATGTTTCATGATCATGCCAGATTTTCGAATATCAAATAAACAAAATTAATGTACCTACCTGTGAAAAATAATATTTTCATTTAAAATCTGAATATATATGTATATATATATATTATTTTGTATTAAAATACTATAATATGTGATTATAATATGGGATCAGGGATCTCCATCCCAGTAATATTGTACAGTAAACAAATTTGGTATACAAGCAAAAATCTTCTCAAGAATCTTCCCACTATTCTGTCAATATTCATTTTATTGTGTGCGTTATAACTTTTTACTTTGTTCACAATTATATAATTTAAAAACTTGAGTAAGTACTTAGCACACTCAGAACATTGTTTAAAACAAGTTGCAAGTTAGCTGCATACTTAACTCTTTGTTTGACTGTACCTAATACAAGAAATCTGTAGCAGATTATGCACTGCGTAAGTGTACATATGCGGTGAAGCCTGGTGAAGCAGCTCAAGCGAAACTTAAGGATAGCAATCCAAATCTAATTTGACAACCCAACAATATCCATTGCTTCATGTGATTGAAAATTCGTTTGCTCGACAACAAAAACAACGCAATGGATATTGTTAAACTGTCAAATTGGTATGGTTTGTCATTTGGTGTGTAACACAATTAGGATACGGATTTAATTTCTATCTACACAAAAGCCATAAAACTGCCAGACACATTATTTATTCCTCAGATAAGTTATTTGACGATTGAAAATATAGTCCTGTACCTATATAAATACCTACGGAATAAAATAAATAAAGCAACAAATTCAATTATATGATATGAGAACAAATTCATATTAGTAAAAATATCGATATCAGCTGCCCATATTGCTGAGGAACCCTATAAAGGCGGCCATTTTATGCGCCAGTGTATTGTAGGTAGTCACGCTAATTCTGTAGGTATGCCCAGTCCATATACTTCTAAGTCAGTGGTACGCATAGCCATTAGCCATAGACATCGATATATATGTACTACGTACTAGATTTGGCATTCCGAACATTCATTATGTTCAAATGAACTGTACTGCAATCCGTACACCTTTAGTGTCATTTAGTGTGGCTTCAATATTCATAGTGGAGCTGCGCTAATAATACGAGATTTCAAATTAAACTTTGAACCTGAACGTAATTAATAATTCTGTAGTCAAATAAGTAAAATTATTTGTTGTTCAAGTGAATAAATAGGTAATAGAAAAATAAATTTCTTCATTTAAATATGCCACGCAATCTACAATCATAGACTAAAATCTACTATCTCCTGCGCATGCGCGAAAACAGAGTAGTGCACATTTTTGTTTGAATAGCTTCTCTAGTACGTAGTACATAGAACTCAATGGCCATAGACAGGCTGGCGCAACTTCCATAGTAAAAATTATACCTACGAGATTGGTCAAATTTTAATGACGGTTATCTCTTCTTTATGCTTTTCGTAATGTCTTTTAACGTCATTGTCAAATCAAATAGGTTCAAATGTCAAATCAAAGAATTATATTTGTATAATTTTATTTATTAAGATTGCTTTAAATTTTGTTATAGAAGCCGTTGTTCATTTACAGAATTGTTAAAAAATTAATATACATTATTAAACTTGCGAATTAAATGGTGCAAGAAGCCGAAAAAATAATAACAAGAAAAGGTTATTGGTAGCAATATTTCCCTTAGATGATGAAAGGTTTGTGGTGATTTCTACTTTAATTGTAATATGATATTTAACGCGAGTACATTTATGGACTAGCCATCTATGTAGGACAGGTTTTTATAGTGTACGATTGTGTGCATAAATACAAACACACTATTTCCTAAATCTGATACTTCGGTGGGATGGCAATCCGAAACGAACTATACTTACAAACTACATTATAAATTGTGACTGTTAACATTCTATTAGTTCAATAAAAATGTGATTTTATTTATATTATTTTTTCAGATGCAAGCAATAGGTGAAATAGCTGGCACATGCACCAATTAAAAAGATTCACATGTTAAAACATATTTGTGGCAAACATTGCAAATCCGAGGATTTTGAACCCAACTAAAACGAACTGTTATTTCATCAGTGGACTTAATTTAAACTTCCACTATTATGTGTATGTTAATTAGGTTTCATTTACATGTAGCAAAAGATAACATCCCTCTAAAGTCACATTTTGGTAAGAACTCGATTATATATCTAAACTCAAAGTTATTCGTAATTACCTGGTTATAATTTTTTTATATGTTCATCTACAAACATTAGCTATAATGAGCACTCATTTTGAAAGCGAAAATTAGTAAACAATCTCTGCGAGTAGTATGTACATAGGTACCTCTGTGAAGAAGCCTAGCGATTTGTACATAGTATTTGTTACACTTAAAAGGAATTTAATCCAATCAGTGTTAAAAAACCCAATATTTTTACCCTTTAAAAAGAACTAATGTTGAATGAAAACAAGCATCCAGACGCAGACTATTTATTTTACAGCATAGCAACACTTGTTCAATGCGGGAACGAAGTCTCGGCCTGCAATGCCGCAGCCAAACGCTTAGCCACTGCGCTACAGGTCGTCATTTATTTTTATTTAATTAATTATTAGTATAATAGTGCGTTTTTTATTTTATATTTTCTTTATACATATTTTTATACCTAATAATTGTAGAGATATAATTACAAATTGCTGTGTGTAAAATACATTAATTTCTTATCCTCATGGGCATTTTTACTCAATCCCCACGTTAAAAAAAATATTTCTCATAAATTATTCAGTATTGGGATCTAACTTTTATTAAAAAATATCGATAAACAATATATCTATAAAAGTTATATCGATAAACTTAGTCGAGCATAGACATTTACAGCACTATTATAGTTCGCCTACGTTGTCAGCACTGTTTGTTAAAAAATAAATGTCATGTCTTGATGTTAGTAGAGTAGCTTGGTGCAATGTCATACATTTACTTTTTCGTAGGAAGTCCCGCTTCTAAACGTAGTGATTATATTCTCTTTGGCCATAGATAAAGATTTTTTGACATTTTGCTGATTTGCTGTTGTAAATAAATTTTATTTGTTCTGTCTACGGAGATTCTACAGCAATCTGGTGTTCTAAATAATGTTTGATAACTAGCTAAACAGTCTCTGCAGTCTTAAAAAAGCGCATTATAAAATTTTATCTTTTATACGAATACCTTATGATTGTTAATAATGGTTCAGTCGCAGTTTGCATTATCGTGGGATTCCTTTAAAACTAATTTATGCAGTGGTTTTAGTACTCTTCAACAGGTATAATTTGTTACAATTTTCATCAAGTCATAGGGGTTCTTAGACAAGGAAGAAATCGCCTCACTGCCTCTTTGTGTTGATGGATTTCACGTCTCCGAAATACTTTTAATTTCCAAACATGCAGCTTTCCTTTCGATGCTTTCCTTCACCGTCAAGTACGTGCTAAAGTAGCACTTAAATTTCAATGAACAGTTTCATTAGTGTCGGTGGAGATCGAACTCTGTTTATTTGCGTACTATGAAATTTTAAGGTCGCTCTTGTACTTGTTCTTGTAACAAATTAATTTATTATATCTTAGCTATTGTAAATTACAATCAAGAGGACTCGTAATTGGCCCTTTTACTAGAGCTGAGGGGATCAGACACTGGCTTGAATTTTTGTATATAATATTTTTATTAATATTTCACTCATAATAGCCTTTAAAAAGTCCACTGCTGGACCTTTATAGATTGCCTCATTGGGTATTTGCCATAATTGCCATGTTTTAGCAGGCTGGTTGCAATAGCACTCTTTTAGTGTTGTTATCAGGAAGATGCTGCTGCTTGCTTAGTTTCCATAACATTTTGATTAAGTTTATTTTATTGATCCAAATGCTAAGAAACGGGATCAATATTTTTTTGATTTTAGCAAAAAATAGTGTTGTTTATACTTATTAATTTGTATATGTTCTCTGTTTCAGAATGGAGAATTTGTTGATATGACTTTAGCTGCTGATGGGCATTTTGTTAAAGTTCATCAAGTTCTAATGGCTCTTGCTAGTCCCTATCTGAAGGAGTTATTGGCTTCTGCTCCGTGTCAACATCCAGTTATATTTCTTAATGTATATATCATTAAATTAGTGTTTACATTTATATAAATTGAAAAAAAATGTAATGCATGTTGTTCCTTTGTAATCTTCTGTAACCTATAATCAGTTAAAGACAAATGGCTTAACTGATTTTGGCTACATTTTATAGAATAATACCAATATGTAACACATTGCAATTTGCAATACTAAAATTTAATAGTGGTTCCTTCAATTTGTGTCATTTTATTAGTTTCAGTTTATCTAAAATTAATGCAGTACATTTGTTTGTTTATTTTTAATAATTAAATTTTTATAATATGGTATCAGGGAGGTCAAATTAAATTAAACTTGAGAATTTTATTTCAGAATATTTCTTCCTCAACTTTGTCGTTTTTACTGGAATATATATATACAGGAGAAGTGCTAATTCCAGCAAAGAATTTAACAGCATTTGTTGATGCAGCTAAAGGACTTCATATAAAGGGACTTGAAACAGTAGTAAGTATTAACTAAAATGTGGCGGTATTAAATGGTAAAAGAAAAATTAATAAACAAATTTAAAGTTTTACCACTCAAATAACCGGAATGTTATGGATGGCACTAAATTTAATAAATGTTGCAATGCTATTTTTTAGTATATTGTTGTCAATTAAGTCTCTGAACTAATCCATGCACTCTTGTGAATATTTTTTTCCGTTAAATATGTTTAAAATTATTTATTTATATGTACTATTATCACCAATCTTGAATATAATGGACTTCTGCAAAAAAATTCATGCATTAAGTAACCAGGTGATTACTTAATACATCAATTAACTTTTTTCGTTTTTAGGTTAGCCAAGACAATATTCCTGTCAGCTCATTTGGACATACATCAATAAGTGAAGAAAATGAAGGACATTATAGCAATAATTTAAAGAAATTTACGGTTTCAAAAACAGATGGAATAGAGCAGGTATTCTTAATGAATAAATCAAGTATGGTTATGCATTGCATAACTATTTAAATGGTAATAGAAAGGGTATTAAATTTTAGGGAATTGACCAAAACTTAATACATAGCGGTGGTACCTTTTTAATGCCCACCATATTCTTGTGTGCGAGCAGCTATGCAGGTCTTGCAAATCCAGTATCACTGCAACCGGTTTCTATTGTAATTGCAACTTTGTCTTATAGTTGACAGCTAAGCACCAATATCTTCAATGAATTGCAGATCTGCTTAGCTACGATCAATTTCACTCCCTCTGAGCTTAGTAAGTAGTTCCCAGATGAATATTGCATTTGCAAACTTCAATGAATTGCAGATCTGCTTAGCTACAATTAATTTCACTCGCTCTGAGCTTAGTAAGTAGTTCCCAGATGAATATTGCATTTGCAAACTTCAATGAATTGCAAATCTGCTTAGCTACAATCAATTTCACTCCCTCTGAGCTTAGTAAGTAGTTCCCAGATGAATATTGCATTTACAAAGAGTCCACATTCAACTAGGATGTGCAGTGGTGTTTTTTTCACAAGGCAACATAATCTGGAAAACTTTTTAATTGTTTTCAAATACTAGCAAATCTATTAACATTGCTAATATTCCCTTTGACCACTCTTGGTAAGCTTAAAATACTTTGAACCCACAACCTTTTGAGTTTGCGGTTCGTACCCTGCCTTTATGCTACTGTCATTTACTATTGCTGTGTTCCTAAATGACCATATGCTTTTTAAGAGCAATGATCAGTCAAGGCTCTTGCCAAAATACGCAGTTGTGAATATATATGATCATATGCCCATATGTTAGTCTTGTAATGATTTAGGTTTGAAACACCAAGCCTTAAGTGATTTTTCATGATAGAGGGCTTCGAGAGCCAATCAGTAAGGCTTTTAGAGATTCCTCAAAATGTCTTTGGGTCAAATTGAGTTCTCTTTTACCCCTCCTGTGTGAGCTTGTCGGCCTGTTCACCCACCCACCATACATGATTAAATGGCGAAACTAAACTTTTAACTTCATTAATTCATTATCATCATTACAGCCTATTAAAAGTACACTACTGTGAGTATAGGCTTCCTCCATAGATTGCCCCATAGGGGTTCCTTGATCCAGAAAGATTACCACGACGGACATAATGACACCTATTGACTTGTAGAATGTCAGAACGAGTTTTACCCTCATTTCTTCGTATTTTCTACCCTCATTCATATCAATACTAATTATATATAAATAATTTTTAGGTAGGTTTGCCAGCAAATGCAAGAAAAATTTTAATAAAACATGGATCCACTGCAGACACGTCGCTGAGGTAAGATGGAGTTAAAATTAAATGAATATTTTTATTTTAAATTCATACTTGAAAAATAATTATCCTCGATTGGGGGAAAATTAAGTCAGTCAAGAACTAGCGCTGATTTTCATTTCCATGCGTCCTTATCTTCAATCCAAACACAACCAATCTCTTCCTCTTTTGAAGTTTGTTAAGCTATATTTGTCACATGGCTAGAAGCATAAAATTTTCATTGGTTATTAGGTTTTTTTTAAAGCAAAAACAACACTTTGCTTGTGGGCTGCAAGTTGTGGGAACCTCGAGTGCTGGGTCGACCACTTCCACTTCCCTTTAATATGTTCTAGGAGTGCAGTGACTGCCACATCCATCATCCCAGTAAAATGATGCCACTTGGGGGGTCTGGTCTGCTCTGAAATGAAATTATTAGAATATTTTATGTTAACAGTATTTTAAGATATAATTTTTTTTACAATTTATTTATTAATTTTTGAAACGCTCCCGAAAACGAAGACAGACGTCAGTACTAACTATATCTTTGATGATGGGTGAAATATAAAATCGATCCTGATGAAAAGAAAATCATCTTTTCACAACGTTTTATTAGCATTATTCACGCTCCATCGTGTTAGTATAGTTAAATAAAACGTTAATTTCATTTAAAAAAATCATGAAAATACTTAAACATAAAACCAGCAGTGGAATTACTGAATTACAATCAGCTAACTAAGGGTCAATGTACGCGCGAACGCCGAATTCGCGTGGCCCGCAACTAGCGATGGTACCACAATACCTAATAATTTACAACACTTGTCTAAATACCTAACTTATCTACTTAACCTACTATTTTGCCACTGTGCTTGTCTCCACGTAGCCACTTTAATTCGAATTCACAGGTTAAATAAACCAAATAACTGGTTCGATTCCCCGCTAATGAAAAAAATACTTAAATAAAATGTTAACAAGGTTAGAGTCATGCTTTTTTATCTATTGTGTAGGTATGTTTATTATTCTGATGTATTCAGTTATGTACCTTTTCAGATCAGTTCAGTACTAAGTTATTTAAAAAAATCAGGTATGAAACAGCTTACCGATCCTCCGTGGCCTTATGAGATTCTCCAAGACACATTGACATGTTGCCGTATTCACGAGCACTATAAACGTACCTACGCGTTAGGCATTATTACAACAAAACAAAAAACACAAAACGTAACAACAAGAACAATATCATTAAGTAATAAATAACAAGTAATAACGACAATAATTTAATAAACAAAACAATTGAACTGTCGCTCGTGATAGTCAACACGGAACTGTCTCAAAAACTAAAATTATTAATCAATCTCGCCAAAAAAAATGCGCACGTTGTAACGTCCTTGAAGCATGTGTAAATTCCACAGCGCGAGGCGACACGAGGCAGCGTGTGTGTGAAAGGGAAGGGTAGAGTGAGTAGTATACCTAATGCATTGTTTCGTACCGATCTAGATAAGAGTTCGGCGCCCGCGAGGATATTGACCCTATTGTCAGCTGATTTTCTTAAATTTCACTGCTGGTTTTATGTTTAAGTATTTTCATGATTTTTTTAAATGAAATTAACGTTTTATTTAACTATACTAACACGATGGAGCGTGAATAATGCTAATAAAACGTTGTGAAAAGATGATTTTCTTTTCCTCGGGATCGAATTTCTTTGTGACCAATCATCATAGGTATCCTTAGTACTATCATCTGTCTTCGTTTTCGGGAGCGGTCACAAACACCCGGTATATACCATGTGCCAGACAATTAACAATTTACAATAAAGTTTATCGATAGACTTTATAAATTTCGTAAGAGGCGACGGAGGGAAACTGAAACACGAGATGGGCAGCCGCATCTTTCTTCTCAGTCTCCTTTTAGTTGCTCATATCCAAGAGTATGATCTCCTTAGCTTTCTCTTCTTCCTCAGGACAGATCTGGTTTTGGTATAGATAGGTAAATAAACTGCATAATATATCTGTATGTATACATACCTCATGCATAAGACACACGTAAAAAAGTCAATAATTTATGCATGACAAGAACAATCCGGCAACAATATTACTCCTAGCGGAACGCAAAAAGGCTATGCAGGCGGATGACTGACGATGTGACGTCACACTCGAAATTTTGTGCTTTGCTACTATAGTTCTGCTTATTGTGTATTAGAACGGGGTAAGTTGGCCCTGTTATTTTGTTGTTAATCAATCAATTTAATTTCAATGGTTAATGAATTTAAGGTCTACGGAGCAGAGTTTAAATTCTTCATTACTTAAAGACGACTCCCACGGTTTCTCGGACATGGAGGACACTATTGCCAATGACGATGATAACGATTATTCCTTACCAACTAAAACAACCAGAACAATGGACCTAGGAAAAGGTTAATTTGTGTTTAGTATCAATTTTAAAATTATTAATAATTTTTTATTAAGTTCTTATGAAAAAGCAACATCATTACACCAACAGCCTTTTCAAGTCTACTGCTGCTGTTTCATATTTAGCATATTTGCATTTTGCATATTTAGAAATCTAAAGGCAAATGCATTTACTCATAAGTGATGAGCCATATTGACGGCCAGGCGGTTTATTGCCGTTTCCCACGACCATTTCGGGTTCTTTATTTTCGAATGAAATTTCCGCTGTTAGTCGGTCACGAGAGCCTCGTCCGTCGAATGCTGCAAAATGCTCCGCATGTAGGTGAATTGACATTTGGAGGGAAAAGGTTGTAATAATATATCCTCTTACAACCCTCTGAAAAAACATACCTTTGGGGAGCAAGCATAGCATAGGCTGCTGTGTTGCGTATGGTGAATGATGAGAACTGAAGAATATATACTGGGAACGTGGCATTCCATTTTAATACTCAGGAGTGACAACGCATCTTCATGTTAATTCTTAATGAAGGGTAGAGATACGGATAGAAGGATAGAATTGTAGATAATGGGGTATTATCGTCATTACTGTCTGAGGCCGCCTCTTGTTCTATGCCAAATGTTGACTATCTCACTGACACAATCTTCTTTTTCAGCGGACTTCTAATCAGACATTGTAACATCCGTAGCGTATTCTCAAAAATGTATAATATATTGTCTTTCTCTTTCCTCTAAATCTCCATTGTTTATCACCAACTACATAGTAGATTTAAATACACAAAACCCAGATAATAACACCAAAAGCAATGACAAAATCGTATAATAATGAAAAGTTAACTTTATGCTGGTAAGACAAGTCTGTTTCATATGTTTATATATTTATATTCAGGGCGAATCCCCACAGTCACTCCTACCACGATAAAAAGATATTAGCAAAGATCGAGAAAAACGCAGTATTTTCTGCATTAGATGATGCTGAAGGCTATAAAGAAAAGGAAAATAGTAAAACCGACGAAGACGTTGCAATGGAAAGCGAAGAATACAGTTCATTTGATCTGAAGAGAAATTGAATAAGTTATGATGTTTAAAATAAAAGTTACTCTTTACCGCCTGTACGTGTTTTTCTACGTTTATAATGGTAAAAATTAATTAATTTAAGAAATAATGCAGCAACAAGATAGAAAAAAAGTGAGCAATTGGAACATCGTTAAGTTTATTTTTTCATTCCACTATTTTTTTTATTATCTTTATTTACAAAGGCCTTTATCCTACAAGGATATCGCTCATCTAACAGAACAACGACATAATTACGTTTTCGATATTTTTCAGGAGAGGGGTTTCAAGGTTTGGAATTGAAAATATAAATGTAGTTTTAATAATTTTGATTATATCTTTAAATATTAACGTGTGTTAGTTTATTGCCAACAATTATTCATAATAACTTACTATGAAAACTCAATTATGACATGTAGGCGTGGTTTAGAGATGAGAATAAAAATATGAATTTAAACGAGATAGTCAATACAGTTTTTATTTGCCCATATAAAAGTAGCATCAAATAATAGAATTAAATCTTTAAAAATAACGAACCCTACGTACGAAACAACACCGGTCATGGTCTTAATTAAAACGATACAGTAAATCTTTAAATTACAAATTACCCCTTGTAGTAGCGGGTAAGAATACCCACTACCCCATATCTTCACGTGGATATCATAAGAGGCGACAGAGGGAAACTGAGGCAGAAGATGGGCAGCAGCATCTTTCTGGTAACAGCAAAATTAACAATAAAAAAGCTGCGGTTGCCAACCCGCTCGCCAAGCGTGGCAACTATGGCAATATACCCCACATGAATGAATAAAGTTACGAAGAGACGGCCCCCAGTCCCCTACTATTCCTGGCTACGGTGGCGACCATGGTAACGGCAGGGCAGGGGGTGCTATGAATCTCCGGTGGAGGTTCGGTTGCCACCTTAGACGAGTCGACCTGGTAACATATAACGCACGCACCATCACGCATCGCGAGGGTGAAAACTGGCAGTGATCACCGAATGTTGAGAGGCACACTGAACCTAAACGTTAAGTTGGAGAGGTCACGTCTAATGAAAACAATGCTTCGTACCCCTTGTGCTCTAATCCAAAGTCCCGAACCCTTTCAGCTCGAGTTACAAAATAGTTTTTAGTGGTTAGGAGACTGCAATGCAGTGAAGGATATGAATGACTAGCTCGTGGAAACTGTCCATGCGGACCCGCCGCAGAAGAACACAAAAACTCCGATCAGCTCGTATTGAAGAATTTCCCTTCCGAGCCGCGTCTACGTGCAGTTTTCGAGTCATTACGAATAGTCTCGCACGCAGATTCCACGACTTCCAGCCTCCCGAACAAGCCGGTTTCCGAAAGGGCTTTAGCACCATAGACCACATACATACCCTTCGGCAAATTGTACAGAAGAACGAAGAGTACAATCTGCCACTTTGTCTTGCGTATGTGGCACTATGAGAAAGCCTTTGACTCCGTCGAAATTTGGGCGGTGTTCCTTCCTCCCGGTGTCCCTTCAGCGGTGCCAAGCTGACTATCGGTATATCGAAGTGCTGAAATGTTTGTACAGTAGGACTAAGATGGCTATCAGAGTACGAAACCTATCCAACTGCAGAAAGGTTTAAAACAGGGTGACGTAATATCCCCGAAACTCTTCACCGCTGCATTGGAAGACGTTTTTAAGCTACTGGACTGGAAAGGATTACGGTATTAACGTCAATGGCGAGTGCTATTTTTACGTGTAGAGCCATGCTGCAGCTATATTAGTAGTATAGTTGTAGCACGAATGGGTCGGCTCGACCGGGGAAGGACCACTCTCTCACAGAATACCAGCGTAAAATAGCAGCTAAATGCTTCTGTGTTTCGTATGGTGAGTGTAGGGAACCGGAGACCCTTTTTACTGGAAAAGAGGCATTCCATCTTAGTCCTCACGGCTGAAAACGCATTTGCATTTTATTCGCAAACGAGGATAGATGTAGATGGGCCACAGCAACCACTTTCCGTCAGGTGGACTGTGTGCTAGTTTGTCACCCCTATACATTAAAAAACCTTCGATTTGCCGACGATATACCTAGTCCTTATGGCAGAATCTCTGGAGGACCTAAGCTCTATGCCCAATGACCTCAATAGTGTCTCCCAATGGATAGGCCTTAAGATGAACATGGACAAAACAAAAGTCATATGTAACATCCATGTCACACCTATACCGGTAGTTGTTGGGCGCACTAAGCTCGAAATTGTTAACGAGTATGTTTACCTGGGACAAATAGTCCAACTTCGACCGAGAGGTCAATCGACGGATTCAACTCGGCTGGGCAGCGTTCGGGAGATCACGACACATCTTCTCGTCAGGCTTACCTCAAAACAAGATTGTTCAACCAGTGCGTGTTGCCAGTGATGACCTATGGATCTGAGACGTGGTCCTTCACCGCTGGCCGTATGAGGAAGCTCAAGGTCGGTCAGCGAGCTATGGATAGGGCTATGCTCGGGGTTTCTCTGCGTGATAAACTTAGAAATGAGGATATCCGAAGTAGAACCAGAGTAACCGACATAGCCCAACCGATTAGTGAGCTGAAGCGGCAATGGGCCGGCCATATAGCCGAAGAACCGACAACCGATGGGGAAGAAAGGTTCTCGAGTGACAGCCGCATACCGACAGGCGAAGTGTAGGACGTCCTCCCACCAGATGGAGTGACGACCTGGTAAGACATGCAGAAAGCAATGGATGCAGGTAGCTTGGGACCATGCTTTGTGGCATTCCTTGGGGGAGACCTATGTTCAGTAGTGGACTTGTGAAGGGCTGTAATGATGATGATGATTAATATTAATTACGCTATGTATACAAATATTATGAACTTGTCAAAACAAGAACGTATTTGGCAATTATGTCATATTATATAACAGTTTTGTTGACACAACGACATAATTGTCAAATCCGTTATTGTGGTACCAATAATGTTGAAATTGATTTTCATAACTTACATTTACGTCGCTGTAGGTCCCAACACGTTCGCATTTCACGGGGCCACCCGCACGACTATCAAATTCGCCGATATTTCTCCGTAGCCATACAAAAACCGAGCCGATTCCCAAACGACATTCACGTCCTCTAACGAGAACTACTGTAAGAATAATTCTGTCGTTTTTTCTTTAAAGAGAACTTCCGCAACGGGAACTTG
Source organism: Parnassius orleans (assembly GCA_029286625.1). Classification (NCBI taxonomy): domain Eukaryota; kingdom Metazoa; phylum Arthropoda; class Insecta; order Lepidoptera; family Papilionidae; genus Parnassius; species Parnassius orleans. The sequence continues at coordinate 2,645,656 of JAGSMP010000032.1, forward strand.
TGACATCAAAATGTAAATTTCACCTTTTTTTTGTAATTATGTCATTGTTCTATTGAATGAGCGATTTATATTTATGAAAAATAGCGTCGTAGAAATTGTTTTTCGCGAGCCGTAGTTTTGCTCGATAGCGCACGCATGTAATAGAAGCAATGGAGTCAAGATTTTGACCGGTATATATGTATACATATGTGTGTATTGTATGTATGTATGTTCCTCTGTTCCCTGATTTCTTCATAACTTCATAACTAGGTAGGTACTTATCCTAATTTGACATCATCAGACCTTCGTTGTCAATCTTAAACTATTGCACTCTTCAAAACAAATCATATGAGCTCAAACTCGAGGAGTTTATTAGTTGCTACTGACTTTGTTATACAGTGAGTTAGTAATATAAACCTTACTTTTTACTTAAATGATAGTAATAATAATTAAATTACGTTATTATATTACCTTTTATTTGATTTGTATCCATATCACACTCAAAAACACGTAAAATTATCTTCAAATACATTTATAAACTAGAGCGAGTAAAAAACAACCTTCTAAAACAAAGCTAGAGCTTAAACTACTAATTTGTTATGTGTTCGACTGTACGCAATGCCACCGTACCCGCCTGGCGAGTTCACCATAACTGGTAAGCAGTGCCGGTTACCCGCCTAGCGAGTTCATAGAAAATGTAGGCGGCATCCGTGTGTTACGTTCAAAATTTGTGGCGGTGGTGAATGTGTTGTCGTACCATATATTGTACATATAATCATGAGTATTTAGAAAGGGGGAATCGATGTGATAGGAATATAGAAGTTAATGAATTTCACTAAAACATTTTGTAACCGAAAAGTCAGAAACTACTTATGCCTGTGAGATTTTTTAGCTCAAAGACCTCTTTGTTATTAAAAATTAAAGGAAATAACTTTAGAGTTAAGGAAAAAGTAATTAGATATTGGGGGATGGCCTGCAGTGGCCATGATTTTCTAAACTTTATTTTATTTTTAAACACAAATTTTTACTTCTGTATTTTGTCTGTTTTCGTTGTTCTGTATTTTGCTGCTGCTGTATTATTGTTTAAATAATGGTTTGAAGTGGATTTTGATATGTAAAAGTGGTGCGATTTTTTGTATTAAATGTCTGCGCATGTGAACTATTAGTGGAAACGGTGAAACAAGTGCTCCGATGGTGATGTGAACCTCAAGATAAGATGTCTGTCTGCTGGTTCAAGTTGCCGTCAAAATCTCCCAAAACCTAGGCAATGTGACGCATCAACATATTGTGAAGCAATGTACTATAAACGATTATTATCACTTGATACTGAGATAAATGAAGACATGGCTTAAATGACAAGCATCCAAGCCAAAAAACTTAATATATATATTTTTTAGTCGTGTAGATCATAGACTTAGAATATACTGGCGTAAGCATATTCTAAATCTATGGTGTAGATCATACTCGGCATTCGGCTGGGCAGTAACTCCGACGCATCTTCTCATCCAGTATTCTACAAAACCCAAAATGGTGTCGGCACGGTTCTGCCGTCGTAGATAGACAGTATTGTTTTAAAATGTTTTAGTAAAGTTACAACCAATATACGTCCCACTGCTGGGCACAGGCCTCTCACTACTGAGGGCCTAAGGGCAAGGAAGTGTCCGCCGCGGTGCCCCAATGCGTGTTGGCGGACTTCACATGTCTTCGAAATATATATTTTTTTTATTTCTCAGACTGCAGATTTCTTCGCGATGTTTTCCTTCACCGCCGAATGTGGTAAATCAACACTAAAAATTGCAATTAACAATTTGATTGGTGCCAGTGGGGATCGAACCCGGGTAGCTCACGTACTGTGAAACTTACAGCGAGCGCTAAGCCCCTGACCTACCCCTGCTCTTTGCGCAGAAGCAATATCGTAACCAATGAGGTTAATCCGAGGTGCGATTATTGCTAGTTGAAATGTTTTAATTTTAGTTAATTCTTTTCATTATTCCTTATGGTGCACTGCTGGACATGGACCTTTCTAGATTTAGGGTGGATTTATATTATTTCCTTACGCTTGGCAGACGGATTAACGTCTTGCATCTTTGACGCTACTGCCCTTGGCTGTTTTAGGTATTTTACGTCTGGCGTAAACGAGATGGTTATTATTGTCAGAAGCCATGAGATTTTTCTGGCATTTACCATAGTCGCCTCTTCTGCTGCAGCATATTCCTGATAACAACTCAAAATAGTAAAAACTGCGCTTAACAACCCGCCTGCCAAGCGATACTATAATATATAGATACCTATACGGACACCAAAAAAGAGCTACGGTACTTAATCGCAAAACGTGGACCACATAAACTCACTATCAATCACTATAATATAGTTACGGTAAGTGGGGTAGACTGGGTACTGTTGAAACATTTTAGCGTTTAGCGAAATATATTAAATAAAAGACCATATATCTGTCTTCTAATGGGCAGTGTTATTTGAGATCACTGTATTGGTATTTTATGTGTAAAATCAAATTTAAAAAGAAAATAAATTTGTTTCAACCGTCCCAATGCCAGGGTCGGTTGAAACAGTGCCTGGGGTTAATTGAAACATGTAAATAATACAAAATATAATTAATGAATATGTTTAATTCATCGTCTGATAAAATTTTAGGACTCGTAATGGCACAGTTGATCATCACAAATAATATTTTTTTATTAATATTCAAGTATTTCACGATACTTATAATCTAACATTATTTTTAATCAAGCAGTTGGAGTTTATGAGAGCAGTGGGGAGGGAAAGATAGCATCACAATGCCATTCGTCTTGCAAAAGTCTAGTGCGTTAATGGGAATATGTGAAGAGTGGTTATCAAGCACAAGTAAGACTATGTGAAGGAGAAGCATTTGTATGTTTCTTGAAGTGTTCCAGGAAATGAATAAATGTTTCATCTTGCATCCAGCCAGAACGATTTGCACTTCCAGCAGATTCTATTGGTCCATCCCTGATAAAGTGATCTTAGTATCGCACTCGCGTAAAGACGAAGAATGGAGGAATAGCATTTCAGATGGCACTGACCGTATAGGTTACTGTGACTAACGCTCTTGTTCCTATTTAAAGACTCGATTGTGAGTCTTATATCCCATTTATTGATTTTCAGCGCCACCAGTCGCATCTCGTTTACACCTCAACAGGGAACAATGGTTCAGTCCATTATTTTCTGCCGCTGTTCTTAAAGAAGATCCGGCTTTTACATCTTCATAGGCTTGTTTGTACGTTGATAAGTCGGCCTGACCTCTTTGCCGTACCCATGGCATCTAAGAAACAAGAAAATTAAATAAATAAACTGTTTCAACCGTACCCACAAAAAATGTTTCCCCAACCCCCCTTCTAGGTATAAAACGGTTGACAGTAAGAATGACAATAAATTTGAATAAAAACTAATCATACAACCATATTCTACAAACTTCAATTAAAACGATACAACACTCTCAATACTCCAACTTTAATAAAACCATAATAATTGCAAAAATGTACCAACAAAAAATACTTACTTTCCTTCAAAAAACACAACGGGGCCTCCTATACACAAGCACAGCGCGCGAAGAGCGACGCAACACTAAAATTCATGTTTCGACTTGTCTCCCGCTTCGTTCTCCCCTTGCACCCCTCACCTCAACACGCACGGTGCCGAGATATTGGCTTTGTTTCAACCGTCCACCGTTTCAACCGTACCCAGTCTACCCTGTATGTTGCTTGTTTTGTATGGCTAATGGCCATATGCTTAAACGCTACTCAAGTTAAAGATGTCGTTGAGTCTCACAGTCACTTTGACTTAAAGTAATAGAGACAGCACGAGACTTAACGGCATCTTAAAACTGAGCAGCGTTTGAGTATTTGGGCATAAGTTTATATGCGTAGTACATGTCGTCCAATTTTGGATAATATAATGTTCGGATGTAACAATATCGACTGATTCGTTGATCTAGTGGACGTAAGCGCTACGCTTATCTTGAGGTCCCAAGTTAGAGACTATGAGAGTGAGAGTATTGAATGTATACTTTGTCACCCCTGAGTATTAAGATGGAGTGCCTCATTCCAGTAAAAATTGTATTCGTCACTCGCTATAGGCTATAGGCTATACGAAACACGGCAGCAGTATCTTGCAATTTTATTCATAAAAGAATATTTAACCTGACGGATCTGCAGCACTAAATGATCGTACGAATGGTTATAGGCAGTTAAAAGAAATACTGTAAGTACATCGTGCCATGGGAATTACAAATGTATTCCCTTAAATGTGAATTATATCACTTTACCACAATCAGAGGTATCTGCTTGCGACGATGTAGTGTTAGCGGGTTGTTCACTTCTCTTTATTATAGTAGAAGAGGGCTGCCACAGCTTCATCCTTGCTCTCACGTGTAAATTTATTTATTTATTATTTATTGCTCCTTACGCATTATATATTGACACAAAAGGAGGTCTTAATACTTAGAAGTATTCTCTGCCAGTCAACCTTTGGGCAGTGATATAACGTCGAAGACGGTTACAGATAAAAGAAAATCTATTCATGTCTTGGGTATCGGATTTCGGGGATATTATATCATTCCTCAATATGGGCAGGTTTGAGATTTGTCTTTGATGGTAGGAGTAGTTTTCATGCCAGAGTTCATATTTTAAAATTATTCTAGATGTGCTTAATGGGGTACAAAATTACGGATTCGCTTTGGTTTGTCCGCCATCCACTGTCACAATACATTTGCTTAAAAATTAATTGACGCAATAATTTGAAATTTAGCAGAGAGAGTTTAATGAGCCAAATATAGATTTAAGTGTGCATGGGTGAATTTCTGAGATTAATTTAAAGGATATGGATAACAAATTGAAAAGCCTTCATTTCCATGTTCAGTGATCATGTAGTTGCAATTGAGATGCTTTGAAGTTGCTATTCCAGACAACAATTATCAAAAGGATTGTTCAGATGAATCTGAAATAAATCAGAAACGAGAAGTGTAGATTGAGAATTTAATTATTCAATGAGGCTGATGTACGTAGAACACTAAATGTTTAGGAATAGCTGGCCTTCACTGATTTTTTTTTCTATTCGTTTGTCTTTTTACTTTTTTTAAATGCATATGGGATTAGCCGTTTGGTAAAAGATATTTTTGTAAGTACTACACATTTATTATGTTGTTTACAAAACATTAATCACTTTCATCCATTATATTATCTTCATTACATGTATTGCCTTCGTGCATTTGAGTAGCATTTAAAATACTCAAAGCTTTTGCAGTACTCGAATACACCAAATTACGCTGAATCTTTTTCAATATTTTTATATCGTGAAAGGGATGACTATGCATATATTTTCTGCAAAAAAAAACATTTCCTTGATTAATATTATTCATCTTCATAATTTTATTCTAAATACTAAACATTTTTAAACATGAATCTGAAAGTGTTGCGAAAACCATTAAAACAAAAAAAAACAATAAGCCATAATTTACCAGGGTACGTACATGCTTTTTCTTTTAGGATAGGGTGACAAACGAGCACACAGTCCACCTGATGGTAAGTGGTTGCTGTGACCCATAGACATCTACATCTATCTTCAATAAAGAATCAAAATGCAAATGCGTTGTCACCGTGAGGACTAAGATGGAATGCCTCTTTTCCAGTAAAAGGGTCTCCGGTTCTCTACACTGACCATACGAAACACAGCAGTGTTAAGCTGCTATTTTACGCTGGTATTCTGTGAGAGCGTGGTCCTTCCCGGTCGAGCCGACCCATTCGTACTACAACTATATACTACTAATATAGCTGCAGCATGGCTCTACCACGTATAAAAAAAATTATGACTTGTTTAGATTTGTTCGCACAAATCTAAACAAGTCATAATCACTAACGATGCACCAAAATTTGTTTTACTTATGGTAAACCCGAAATTCGGCAGCTTTACCGAACTTCGAATTTCGACGAATTTTATTTCATTTACCAAACATTCGATAGCATATATTATCATGTTCGACTATAATAGTAGCCTATAGCAATTGTGACTACGTTAGACTGTACTTTTGTACATTAATACAGATATAAATAAAACTAAATTTAGTACCTATTATAACATAAATACCCTTGCCCTTTACTAACATTATCTTTTAATAGAAGTCAGATCAGATCTAATAGTCAGTCAGTAATAAATTTTACTAATGATTTCTTATATTTACGCGAACACTGTATATTTAATGTGTAGTATTCGCGTAAAAATAAGAAACAATTTTACTAGTTAATAATAATTGTCAATTGTTAATAGACTGGTCGTGATCTTTGTAAGACAACAATGCCTGGTGTTATGATAACTGATTTTTATCGTAATTATTTGAAAAAGTTATTGTTATCAGGTAATTATATTAGTATAGATCGTTTTTATCTTAAAGTCGGTCTGTGATAGAAGTAGTTAGTAAACCTATTTACCTAGCCGTCAAATAACAGTCCACACACTGCTACGTTCTGGTTTAAAGGGATAATAATATAAGACATTTTTTTATTGGTTCTCATAGGTGCTAACGTACTTATAGGTCGCTTTTAAAGTTGGTTACAGGTGAAGCTGTAGTAGCAACTTACCATCAGGTTAGCTATAAGCTTTTTTATCACTTCTTTTTTTTTAACTAATTATACTTTTTTATGCTTTTTACAAAAACATTACCAGACTAGAATTTTCACCTGTATCGTGGGGGTTAGTTTACATACAATATAATATGAATTCTGTCCCCTCGGTGAAGATAGCATTAAAATTGTTTAATATAAACGCGACGTGACGAAGTGAAAGAAAGCAATCTAAATGTATAGAAAACAAAAAATACTTTAGTTCAAGGACTAAAGTAGCGTGGCGAATTGTTATCGCACTTCATAACCCTTGCAAAACCAAGAGAAAGCCTGCGCCCCGTAGATGAAAGTTTACAGTTGTTACTGCTCTCTACCTTTTAATAACGGTGTCACCATCAGTATCGACAAATGCAGGACAGTGCAAACGACGATAATCGATGCACCGCCATCGACGTTTTCGACCTCCGTGCGCCTTGTGATGCGTAAGATACATATATCGATTCAGAATTATTTGTAGTGAACCTCTATTTGATACTGTAAACTGCAACGTTGTGGTATCTGAAACAATTTGAATAGACAAATCAATTATTTTACACTAGCTTCTGAACGCAGCTTTGCTCGCGTGGGAACAGAAATGGGTTAATTACTATATAACTATGTGTATTTTCGTGCCAAATAATTTTGACTTTGAATCAGGAAAATATAATACAACTTTATTACATCTATTTTAATTAAACGAGTGATAAACGAGTGAAAAACGAGTGATAAACGAGCGATAAACGAGCTTATAGCCTAGATGATAATTGGATACTACAACCTATGGATATTTTTTACGTGGTAGAGCCATGCTGCAGCTATATTAGTAGTATAGTTGTAGTACGAATCGGTCGGCTCGACCGGGGAAGGACCACGCTCTCACAGAATACCAGCTTAAAATAGCAGCTTAACACTGCTGTGTTTCGTATGGTGAGTGTAGAGAGCCGGAGACCCTTTTTACTGGAAAAGAGGCATTCCATCTTAGTCCTCACGGGTGACAACGCATCTGCATTTTGATTCTTTATTGAAGATAGATGTAGATGTCTATGGGTCACAGCAACCACTTACTATCAGGTGGACTGTGTGCTCGTTTGTCACCCTATCCTATAAAAAATGGACAATCGGCACTTGCAGCAAACTGTAAACTATAAAAATTAAGGTAAGGACTTCTAGACAAAGAAAACCAATACTAAATTAAAAAAAACTTGCATTGAAGATAAGCAAAAGAGAAATAGTTAAAATGTCTGAATACCGTAGTCATTTGCCTCTCCATCTTGCTTTTTAACACTATTTGCTGTACTTTGTTCAAATATGGAATTTCCTATATTCACATTTGGAATTTCATCAGATTCACACAAATTTTCTAGATATACAGGTGAATCCATAGCAGCCAGTTCGGCCCTATTCTGTGAGTTTAATTTACAGTCTGCAGAATTTATTGTGATATTTTCTGTAACATTATCATTTCTGAAAAAGTTGGCAAGGCATTAAATTTAAGAGCAAAACATCTAAATTAGCTTTTTACTCTAAAATATATATAAGCCTATCTTCACATTTGGAATTTCATCAGATTCACACTTTTCTAGACATGCAGGTGAATCCATAGCAACTAGTCCGCCCCTACTCTGCGAGTTTAATTTACAGGCTGCAGAATTGATTGCAATATTTTCTGTTACATTACCATTTCTGAAAAAGTTGGCAAGGCATTAAATTTAAGAGCAAAACATCCAAATTATCTTATAGCAATCGTTAAACAAGCTTTTACAGTAACCTTTTGTTTTGCTTTCAAATTTATAACTAATTAATTAATTATGATGACTAACATTATCACATCAAATATTTTAAACAGTTCTTTTAATTAATAATAATTATTTAAGGACAATACCATGATAATAACAAACTATGTCTTTTAATATACAATAGGACAAAATAGGTATGTGTGTAGAAAATGTAACAACAGTAGCGAAAATAAATATTCAACAGAATAATTTGTTGGTAATGATTAAAAAGAAATCGCCGTCATATCTCGTCTTTTAGAGGACACTAATTTTGTAGCCTCAGTCAGTATCAGAATCCTCGGGTAAACAAATCGAGTTGACAAAACAAGTGAAGTTCAGTTTCGTAGTCACATGGAAGGGAAGGCCAAATTATACCGTAAAAAGTTTGGCGTGCTTATTAAAGCGGGATGCTTAATAAATAAATAAAAATACATGTATTTCTCAATAATACTTTTCATAAATTAGTGGTGAAAGCGCTTGCAACTTTACAAGACGCAGTTTGAGCCTTACATGGAATACATTTCTCATCTCTGGGCCGGGTCACCCTAAAACCAGCTCCTTCAACTTGATCGCATTCTACGGAGAACGACTTGAATCGTTGATGACCAAGTTCTTTCCGATCAGCTGGATTCACTAGCCTTACGAAAAGATGTTGCGTTTCTTTGCATTTTCTATCGTATATAGTACGGGGAGTGCGTCGAGAAATTATCGGAATAGTTCCAGCAGCTACACTCCACTATCAATCATTGCGACATAATACTAAATCCCTCGATCGATACTCTACATTTCGATGGTTGGCAATCTACCACTGTGTGTTTCACTGAGATTTTCTGCCATACAGGCAGATTGTGAAATTTATTGGCGTCAGCGGTTCAGGTGTTCATGGGGCTGGCGATAAATTACCATCAGGTGACCTTATACTCGCATGCCATCTCTTCTATAAAAAAATCACAAGAATTCCCAAATTGGGATTTTAGCGAACAAATCGCTATTTACAGAACAAAGACTGAATTTTTGTGCCTCAACAACAAACGCGATGAATGATAGAATAATAAAATAGAGAATGACGAATTGAAAGCGACAGTTTAAGCGGAAGCGGAGTCTTCAACAACGGTGACAAAATAAAAAAAATTGGCGTCAGTTTGGAGAAATAAGGAAACTTGAAAAGTGGAAAACATATGTACTTTCTCCCAAAGACAACTCGGCAACCTCGCGTTGAAGCTTGCTTTAATTTGTTTGAGCGCCACGCAAATAATAAGCTACAGAATCAGATTGTCACTTATGACTAAGTTAATCCTGTATGATAATGGGAAGCATTAGTCACAATGGTTGAAACCCCTGGGAGGCAGCCAAACTATGGCTCAAACGCGAATTGAATCAAAAGACGATTATTAGTAATTGTAGATCTGGGCCATCGTTAATTCTTACATATTCTTGAGATACTGCAGTAGTATACTTTTAAGAATTACAAATAATGATGAGCAAGGTCGCTAACAAACAATCAATGCTTGTCAACCAAAAAACTGTAGAAATAATAATAATGTCCTCCAGAACGAATTTCAGCCAAGGCAGCTAGTCACAACGGAGACTAGCCATCTGCGCAGTTCAACACCATAGTGCACGAGTGTGTGCGGAAGCACGAGGCGGCAATCCAACAAGACCGGAATGAGATCAGGCATAGACGCAGGATTTACGACTTTACGTGCTTTCCGAGGCACTAGGGTGGAACGCCGCCAATAAAACGCAAACATTGTCATGGACAATGCCCCTTACCACAGCATGGAAGCCTCTAAGCCCCCAAATATGAACTTGAAAAAAGCAGAAATGCAGTCATGGCTGAGAGAAAAAAATATTAAAGATCAGGAATATTTTACAAAAGCGGAACTCTACGAGTTAATAAAAGGCAAAACCGCCAAAAAAAACTATGTCATAGACAGTATTTTTAAATACCATGGTTTCGAAGTTTTGAGGCTGCCACCCTACAATTGCGATTTAAATCCAATTGAATATATCTGGCACTTGATTAAGCGTAGGGTGGCAGAAAAAAATGTTCAACAGTTAGAAAGCCAAATTGAGAGTCTAAGACTAGAAGCAGTTATTATTGCTTCAATTACCAGTGAAGATTGGAAGACAGAAATATACCACGACAAACGAATCGAAAATGAATACCGGCAAAGGGAGATATTTGAAGACGATGATAACTGTATTTTTATTATAAACACGGGTAATAAAATGTCTATTTTTCATAAATATATTTTCTATTTTTATAGGGGAAAGCAGCAGTGATGATGACGGTGATGACTACTCAGACAGTCCGCGTATTAATCGGATTAAAACTTATTCTTTCATGGTTCTTTTGTATTTATTTGTAAAAAAAAATCAATCCAAAGAAAAAATATACAGGGTTATTTTTTCACTATACGCCCAAATTTGCAGAGAAGGTTCAAGATAAGTAATATAGGCGAATGGTGAAGAAAAATTAATTTAAAAAAATCTCAAAACATTGTCCTTTTTATCTTTTAAATTCAGAATGCGTGGTAATGCATTATTTTAATTGACTGTCATTTATAAATATCTAACGCCTACTATTTTACTACGCACGCACACATTTGTAAGGGTCGCTTGGTCGGTAAAAACGTTGTGAATTGAATCGCACACAGAGTAGCGCGTGTACGCGTAGTTGTTGCCCATAAATTTACACGTGGTAGAGCCATACTGCAGCTATATATAGACCGAATTTTATACATATTAGTAGTGTTGTAGCACGAATGGGTCGACCGGGGAAGGACCACGCTCTCACAGAATATCAGCGTAAAATAGCAGCTTAACGCTGCTGTGTTTCGTATGGTGAGTGTAGAGAACCGGAGACCCATTTTACTGGAAACGAGGCATTCCATCTTAGTCCTCACGGGTGACAACTCATATTCTGCATTTTGATTCGTAATCGAGGATAGATGTAGATTTCTATGGGTCACAGCAACCACTTACCATCAAGTGGACTGTGTGCTCGTTTGTCACCCTTACCCTTATCCTATAAAAAATCACATTTAATTTGGGATAATTTTAAATAAAAGTAGAAGCTTTATTTACTCGCATTTCCAAAAACTGCAATAACGGTATAACGTTATTTATATACCTATTTGAACTTAAATATAAAATTTGGATACTCTTTGAAAAATAACCCTGTATATGTTAAGTAACAATTGAACCTAACAAAAACACAAACGTAATTAATACCCACCTGGTATAATCATCTGTGGTCACTCTTTCGTTTGGTTTATTAATAGTTGAATCTTCAGATAAAAACATCTGAAATTTAAAAAAATACTGTATGAAATGAACTAAAGCTAAATGGTGTATTATCACTTGTCAACTCTGGGAACTAAATGCCTTACAACCTGTAATTATTAATATAATGGCTCCATACAGACATAAGTAGCAACAGGGAGGGATGAATAGACATCAAAAGTTGTTGTATTAAATATAAAAAGTAAACAACAATCCCAAACTAGTCAATGCAGAGTAAAACAATTTATTTTGAGGCATCTTTACTTTGCGATAGGAGATTATTTTTAAGATTGCTTTCATATTAAGACACCATGGGTCAACGGTCAGAGAACCTGAACGCGATTCTCATGCTGTGATTGTGTTGGTGTGTTCGTGGTTCCTTTTTATTTACAAAATAATACCTTAATCCGTTAAGATTCCTCCACTCTAGTTTTGTGTCGGGTCTTAATACAGGTGATGGTGTTTTTGGTATACTAACTAGTAAGTACTTTTCCGCACTTCTCACGAACTGGATGATGATAAGTCACTCTCATAGTAACGCTGGCCGCTTCACATTTCATATTGTTACAACTGAATCAAACCCTGGAGCAGGATTCTCAATTAAATGACCTAAATTTGCACCATTTTTAAATAAAACAATAATAATTTATATTGAATTGACAGGTTTCATTAAATCAATAAGAAGTAAAAGGATAACAGTTTAAAAAAAATGCTAATTATGCCAATTATTTTGTTAACAAACCACTCCTTATAAATGTAATTACTCTGCCATAATCCTAAAATTCTAACTATGGATGTGTGGTGTTGTCAAAGATATCTCTGCTGGTTGGTCTCTTGCATATCCAGTGTCAGGCTTTTCCTATCCTCCAAAATGGGGATTTATTGTAAAAATTAAGAAAGACAAGGAGGTCACTTGGGTTTAGCTAAGCCGGAACCTGGATTTTCTAGTTTACTAACACTAGCTAATTTTTCTACAAAGATAGTGCGATCAGCGAAGAATCGTTTTTACCTTTGAACACTACCTTAATACTTTTAAATGGTAATAACGATAAATTGATGGCCCCAACGAATAAACGTGCAATCGAAAAACGACAACTTTTCAGGAAGATATAAAAACGTTTGGAATCACATAACTTTAATTACATAATAAATAGACAAATATAATGTGTGATCAAATTAAAGGTAAAAAAGATATCTTTCAGCTCATATATTTATTATAAATGAAATATTATCGGTTTACTACATTATTTAAGAAAAACCGTATTAAATTATTATTCTAGTGAATAATATGTGACTTGTTAACATTATTGTATCACTGCACGTTTATTCGTGTCATAAATGAAGCTTAAACAAGTGTAGTGAAATGTTGCATGGTTATTCCACGTATATTTTTTTTCCCTAAGCCTTGCTCTGGTCATCTACACACTTATTCTTGTATATTTTGTTGCTTTTACATATTTGTAAAGATAAAGGCCCGTATATTTGTGTTAACAAGATCGACTTAATATTTATGTAATACGACTTTATTAGTGCATGGTATATAATGTAAATTAGCTATTTTTTTTTGTTGAAGGTTCAATAAAAATATTGTTAATAAGAATAATTACTATTTATTTATCCAATTTAGAACGAAGTAGGTACTTATCAAGTATATTATTACTAAAACAAAAACAAGAAAAATGTAACAGAAAACAACTAATAAGTGGTTACTAATAATTCTCCTCGTCACTATCGTTGGTAACTGAGGTGGAATTTAATGGCACTAGATTTCTGTAAAAACACTGGTAATGGTTTGGTATGGCTCCCGAGTCACACAGACTTATTAAATCTCTATATAAAGGAAGAGGTACGGGCAGCATTCCAGTGTATGCGAGTTTTAGGTTTTCAGCGTGTTCTATAGATTCCCCTCGTCGCCTTCGTGAGTTAGTCCTCGTAATAGCTTGCATCTCTTGTAATTCGTCTTCAAAACTGTATCTAAAGTAAACTGTATCAGGTTGATTATAAGGAAAAACTACTTCTTTAATTTTGCTCCAGTAAATTTTATTACCATCTGTATCTTTTAACCAATTCTTTCCTTTAATTAATTCCTTAAAATCTATGAAATCAGCTTGCGTCATTTGTTTTACTTGATACTTATGCCCGGTAACTTTGGCATTCTCTATCAAGGAATACATTTGATCAGGTGTGTAGATAGTATGCTTTTTCTTAGAACGCTCAATAGCAGCATGCATAGAATCGCCCTCCGATTGGCTATGACCTTTCTCCAAAAACCTATGTGTTATTTTTATGTTGTATTTCTTCTCCGCTAAAGAAAACATGGCGAATACGAAACGATTACGATTTTGCCCTGCGCATGAATCAGAATAAAAGGATATGTTTTTTATTCCTAATTCAACATGTGCCTGGATAAATGACCAAAGACAACTAGCTATTTCTATCGCACCCCTTTTCGCAATTTGACAATGCCAGACGTAGCAGTAACCTTTCTTCTCTAAGATATTATAAATCGTGAAATTGTATACAGGATACTTTCGTTTATAATGAAATATGCCTACTTCACTTTGGGGGATATTTAACACTTTTTCCAGATCAAAACATGCTACAACACTGTCACCTGAACAAAATTTTTCCTTTTCTTGTTCCTTTAATTGCCTTACCATTTGTTTTTCTTTCAAGTGCTTTTCATAGTCAGCTTTTAACTGTTCTTTTCTTACATCATCAGAAGTTTGGTAAATTGAACATATTTCACATAAATCTTTTTTAGGTTTGTGAAAGGATAGGTTAAACTTCGTATTAAATATTATTTCATACTGCCGTTTAGTTGCTTTGCATGTTTGATTGTACTGGTGGTTTGTATCTATCCATTCTAAATATAGTCGGTGCATTTTAGAGACATTCAATGTTTCACACAGATATTGCTTTTGACTATCTTTACGAGTATAGTGTGATTCAACTCTTTCAAATAGATTTATATGGTCAATTATACTTTTCTCAGTCTCTTCTGACATTCTTCTTGGCCTATTCTTATGAGTTCCTCTGTAATCTTTTAAATAATTGTCATCTCCCAATTTATCAATAGCTGTGTATACTACTTGCTGTGTAATAGACAAGGTACTTAAAACATAGTTTTACAAACTTTAATCATGGAATTTGTATCATCGAATAGTTGATATGTTAATGTTTGAGTACGATTATTTTACGTTCAACTGTAATTTTTGACGTTTTCTTTTTTACATGGCGGTTAATAAAATCCCACTGTCTTTCGTGGTCTGATAGCCCAAAAATTTTGAAAAATTTTACTCCTCATATTTTGCTGTATCTTTTCGTAACATTTCAGTTTGCAGTTGCATGGTGGACCTATAGATTTTTCTACGTTTTGCTTTTTAGTTCTAACACTTTCATAACTTTTACCAGAATTTTTAAGAGTTTTATTTTGCGATCTTTCCATAAATTAGATCTATTTTCTCTTTTCGTAAGCGGTTCTATAGGGTGACGGGTCTTTCCTCCGATTCTGTAGTTACAATATCCTGTGATATATTTTGTGTTTCAATACTATGTAAAAATCCCTCTAAGTCGGAAATATTTCTTAGATCGTAATCATTATTAATGTATAAAACAGTCGGCGTGGCTATAAAATCTATTTTTTGTTGGGTTGATGGAGTCATTACAATAGAATTATCAGTAGTCTGTAAATCATCATTATTATTTACAGATTGCAATGGAGTAGGGTATTCCATTTCAGGTAGTAATGATTCAATAACATTATGAGAAATATCTAAAATGTCATTTGTTGGTAAATTTGGTGGTGAGGTATTATTATCATTTGGAGATACATTTACTACTATTAATGGAGCCGATGTAATAAAATCATCAGGTTCTGAGTTGACTTCTTTGAGGTCTGATATGCCATCAATGGGGAAAGAACTTCGCGAAAGATATGTGAAATTTTCTGAAACAAATTACTCAAATGACTACATTACTATGTTTTCAATAACTATTTATTTACATTTACACTCAGCCCCTCACCCCCACGCAGCCCTTGGTAAGTTTTGAAATATATATAATATATATATATATATATATATATATATATATATATATATATATATATATATATATATATTTATATTATATCTAACCAACAACCAAAGAAAAAGTTTCATCATTCTCACCTTTAATTTCATTTTGTTCTTCAAGTTCAATACTACTGTCATCTTCATTAATAATATTGTCTGAAAAAAAGTACTTAACATGGATCAAAAAATGTTTACTCGATACAATATCAGCTGAGCCTGTAAAAGCAAATAATCCTTCAAAAGAGAATAGTTACATAATACGTAAGACAATAAATTAGCTAAATAATAGGCAACCGCCGCGCGGTGCCTGTGTCAGGTGATTTTCGTTCTTATTACATTTAACTAAAAAGGTTGTCGGAGTCCACATAACATGGTACCACCTGTTATAAAGGGAAAGAATAATAAGAATCCAATTTCTATTGATTAAAGTGTGTATCCTCTTACTTACAGTAGTTAATCAATAATAATATTATGTAGGTACATACCGTGTATCCATAGTTCACCAATTTTAATATCTTTCTGCAACGACTTGAAGTACCTCTGTGTCTATTCATAATTATACTTATCACTCTTAATGATTTAATAAGAATATTAACAACAATGCATATGCTCAGTAAACAAACGAAATTACATAATAACTCGAGCAAATTCGCATCCGAACTGACCTTCCGGGGTCTAGCGATGTCACGCGCATCTTACATACCCGCCCCTTCGCCCTTTTGTAACGAGCGATTGCAATAGACACTATTGGGAAAGTATCCGTTTATTAAACGGTTACTACCAATAACTTCAAATTCATGATCGAATAATATTAGGGCTTAAACCTTTACAAAAGTAGAAAAAACAAGAGAAAATGTTAAAAGACAATAGCATAGCTGTAATTATTATATTCAAAGTTTTGCCGCCTGCAATGAGGCATTACTGATAAAAGTCGCTTGCGTTTTTACACGAAAAATCGTGCAAGAGTTATTACCCAAAGGAAAGGATAGACACGAGCGGCAGATTGATTTAACACGTTTATTCTGGTGAACTCAAATAAACTAATAATCGGCAATAAGCGCATGTTTTATTATTCATGTGATATGTAAATATTTTTCCGTACAATAAAGGAATATTGTGCTATAAAGGCTTATTCGAAGTCTAAAATATTCAAAAAAATATACTTAGGTGTATAATAGGCTAAGCAAACGAAAAATACGAAAAAAAATTTGGGTAAGAGTTTTGCACGTTTATTCGTTGGGGCCATCGAATTATTGAGCTTTACTTATTTAGAAAAAAATATAACTAATACTAGTAATCAGTCAACTTAAAATTTCAATTCAATCAGCATTTTAATCTTTGAAAAAAAATTTAAATACTGAAGAGACTGCTTACAGTAAAGGATTGTACGCTGAGAAGGTCATTCTGTTTTAGGTATGCCACAAAGTGGGTATGCAATATACGCTCTATAAACTTTCAGAGTATAGAGGTAATTGAGATTGTCTGATAATCGACAGGTTTGGCATGGCTGCCTTTTTTGGGCTCAGGCTGCATATTGGCGAGCTTCGAGGATTTAGGCACTATTTCATTCCTAAATGAAAGGCGGAACAAGCGTGCCACACAATGAAGTTGACACAGGAGACAACTCAGGTGGACTAGCTTTGTTCACATCTAAGACCACGCAAGTTTTAAGAAACCTTCTTGGTAGTCGGTAGCGAAGCCTCCATAGAAGCCGAGAAGCCAGGCTTGCCCTATCAAACTGCTCAATCAATAATATCAACTAATAAAATAACTCGTAAACAGTTTCAAACTATTTCAAATTTCGCGCGCTCCTCTGTTATACAATATACACAGGTCGTGACCTCGAACGTCAACACGCGGCAAAACTGTGCGATACTGTCGTCGATTAGTCGTCTCTCTCGCACGCATGGGCTTTTTACCGGGCTTTCGAAAAGACGATGGCTCCCTTTCTAACCTGTGGCAAAATGTTCTATAATGAAATATAACTACGATTATTTATATAGCAATTAATATGGAACGCAGAAGCCAGGCTTTTAGTGTGAAGTTAGTCGAGAATGGGGGCGTCGGGCGATACATTTGCAGTGCAGTTCACATTTCAATGTTTACTGTGTGTGTTTACTTGAGCGAATGTAACTCGCAATATTGAGTTGAAAATTTATACTTTTTTAAAGATTTTTAGTGAACATGCAGAATAATAGTGTTCCTTGTGATGAATTGAAGTGTGTTAAAGTGCTAATCGGCGAGGAAAAGGTAAAATCTTTAAACTTTGTTGAGAAAAAACAGCTCATATCCACGCCGAAACCAACGCCTGATTTGTGTATTTCTCAAACGAGTAAAACCCACAAACGGCAATTTAATAGATCTGTTTACAAAACTCATTGGTTTGTTGGCTGCTCACATACCAATAAGTTGTACTGCTGGTGCTGTATATTTTTTTCCAATGAAAAAACAGCTTGGAATACTACTGGATATGATGATTTAAATAACTTATCTGGAGCCATTAAAAGGCATATGAATTCTCAAAAACACATGAATGCGGTAATTTCGTTTAGTAATTTTGGAAAAAATCGGATTGAAACATCTTTGTCGCGTCAGTTATCCGAGGAAATTACAAAACACAACATGCGTGTTGATTACAACCGTAGTGTTTTTCAAAGATTAGTCGATATTGTTTGCCATTTAGCACAACAAGAACTTCCTTTCAGAGGTCACGATGAGTCGAAAACTTCATTCAATAGAGGCAATTTTTTAGAACTTGTATCGCTTCTTTCGATGTACGATCTCGTGTTAGAAAAACATATGCAGCATCAACAAAGCGACAAACGGCCGAGTTATTTATCTAGTACAATCCAAAATGACATTATTCACTCTGTCGCTAATGTAATGAAAACTCGCATCGAGTACGAAGTAAAATTGTCAAAATTCGTTTCAATTATTATTGACGAAACTCCCGACATTAGTCACAGAGAGCAATTGTGTCTGATTCTCCGATATTATTATGGAAACGATATTCATGACCGTTTTATGGGGTATGTAGATGTGTCTGAAAGTCGCACAGCAGACACACTTTGTAATATCATATTGGAATTATTAAACAAACATGACTGCACCAAAAAACTAGTTGCGCAAAGCTATGACGGTGCAAGTGTCATGTCCGGTGTCAGAAATGGAGTGCAACAAAAAGTTAAAGATGTTTGTCCCCAAGCCATGTATATTTGGTGTAATGCACACATTTTGGCATTAGTTTTATCTAAATCTTGTAACAGGATTGGGGAAGTCAGCACTTTTTTTTCAGCCCTTCAGGCTTTATTTAATTTTCTTAATAATAGCACAAAACGGTCGTTTTTTTATGATGCACATTGCAGCAAAAAATTGCCTAATGCCCCCGCAACTCGTTGGACGTATACGTCACGAATTGTGAATACAGTATTCAAACAAAAAGATAATTTGATTAATTTGTTTTTATGTGCGACAATCCGCAGAACTGGGACGGCGATACGATCTTGGCCGCCGAGAATTTTGAAAACACATTGCGTTCATTTAATTTCAATTTTTTTCTTTCAATGTTCCACCGGGTGTTTGAAATAACCGACTGCTTGTACAATATTTTACAAAAATCACAAGTTGATGTCGGTTATTGCAGTAATAAAATAAAGGAGTTTCAGACATGGTTACGTTCTGAATTTCAGTCAGATTTTGATCACATTTCTGAAAACACATTGCAAAATAACTCTGCTCCTCGTTTGACACGCAATGTGCGCTGTGTTCAGACAGAATACAAACGACTTTTTGTTGAAATAATTGATAACATATCTTCAGAAATTAATGGCCGATATTCTGAAATTTTCAAATTAAAATTTTTCCAATTGTTCAAAACAAACTATTCGAAAAATATCGTTCAGATTTTCCTTTAGAGGCATTAGATTCATTATTTGAAAATTACGCAAACCATTTTGATAAACAAACATTGAAAAACCAATTGATTTCATTGTATTCCTCCCCTGAATTAAAAGACCGCAATGTTTTCGAACTCATTGACTTTATAAATGAAAATAGTCCTGAAGAGGCCTTTCCCCAGCTTTTAAAGTTAGCTTATCTTGTCGTAACTATTCCAGCCACAAGTCCCTCCGCGGAACGTGCTTTCTCATCTCTGAAGCGCATCCATACTTATTTAAGAAATACACAAGGTCAAGAGCGTCTTTCAGACTTATCAATTATCGCAATTGAAAAACAGTTATTGGTACAATTAAAACGTTCACCATTTTACGCTGACGTAATTAAATCTTTCCTTAAAAAAGAGAGACGATTCGATTTAGAATATAAATAATTTGTTGTTTTAATTTTGTACATAGTTTGTTTGTACTTTGTTCATGCGTTTCTTTAGTTCATGTATTTTATTGTATGTAAATATCTTTTTCTTTCGCTCAAGCAAACCCAAACGGCTTTTTTCAAAGCCACTAAAGGTATGCAATTGCTGATATGTCATACAATCTATCTAGCAGTAGTATGCCTTCTGTGTGCTTTGTTAAACACGTCCTCGACAGCACTGAATATGAAACCGAAGAGTGGAGACAGATCAAGATTGGTGTATTTTTATAAAACTGCTAAAAACAACAAAACCATATCTTGGGCTTGCCCTAGTTTGGAGCCCTAGCTTCGCCACTGTTGTTTGTGATGGAAATTTTTGACATAGAGGTACCGTAGGGATCTAGTTAAGGTGGTACGTTGTTCTCATCACCTAGACATCAATTATCGGCAAAAAGAGTCGCGAACAAGTTATCTTTCTCGTCAAGCCGCATGTGTTAGTGCGCCATCCGGGTTTACCTAATTTGTCTTGACCGCTTTGACGAAAGACCAAAAAGCTCTACCACTGGATGCTCTAGTAGAATGCATTGACGTTTAGTATATTTTGTTATATACGTTAGTACATTTAGTTATATAACCTAATTTTCAACCTCTAGAAAGTATAACAGTTGACGGACTTTATATGACTTGCAGGTTACGATGTCTTTCCTCATTGCCGGGCACGGGCCGGTAATCTAACCCGTATTGTTCACTCACTGTGAAATTATGACGAGCGTTTAGTCCCTGCGCTACCAGAGCTCCTTTAAATATACTGTATATATTTGTTACACGTCGGTTTCAGTTTCCAAACGTGACCAAAAAATGAAGCAGTCATCTAATATACTAATAACCAAATCATACCTATATTAATCCCAAGGTCCGTAAACAAAGGCTTGCAACCATCCCGCATGATCTAAGACATCCCGATTCTAGAGTCTCAGTGGATTCGTCCCGCGAAAGGTGTGCGGGACGCCAATTGGTCTGTTTTATTGTATGCGAGAAAATTTTGGGCAGAAGTATCTAGAAGTGTACGCACTTTTGTTTCACATAATATTCGAATGAAGATCAAAATTTCCACATAATAGCAAAATTGTTTTTGAAGTGTTTTTATTTTTTATGAAAAGATTTTTTTTCTACTTAAGAGTGCACTAATCAATATCACAAGCTCAAGGCAAGGTAACAAACAACTAGTAACTAGTTACAATACAAATCTCATCCCTAGTTTTCCATCTTTAGAGGTGAATTTTTTCTTCTCATTTATATGAAACCACCCTTGAGGTATAGTCTATTTAATAAAAAAGAATAGTTTAAATCAGTTAAGGCGTTTCTAGCAAATCGATTAAACATACATTATAAATATAGGCGTAGAATATAGAACCTCCTTCTTGATATTGGTTAAAAACTATTTCAAAATAAGAAAGTAAAATCTTATTTCTGATAAAAATTTTCAGTGTATTCCCAATAGTCTTATCTAGTAGTCTTACTACTAAGACTACTGAGAAATTTTCTTCTCAATAGTGTTATCAAATAGTTTTACATGTAAGATCACTGGAAATTTTCTTACCAAGTAGACCTACCTGGTAAGACCACTGAGGAAGAAAATTCTTAGTAGTCCTACTCGATAAAATAGATGGAATTTAATTAAAGTAACTTGAGTGGCATTTAGATCTGGAATTCTCAGTTTATTTGTAGTAACAATTAGACTACTCGGAATACCCCAAATTTTTCGCCATTTACAGATTTGTCCCGCTTTTTTATAGCCACGTCCCGCATTGTAATTGCAATT
Organism: Parnassius orleans; assembly: GCA_029286625.1. Taxonomy (NCBI): domain Eukaryota; kingdom Metazoa; phylum Arthropoda; class Insecta; order Lepidoptera; family Papilionidae; genus Parnassius; species Parnassius orleans. The sequence goes on from JAGSMP010000032.1 coordinate 2,667,533, forward strand.
TACAATCTAAAAATTGTATGAAAAAAACGAATCGTTTTAGCTCATTAGGTTTGATCGTACGGTGAGAATATACCATATATATATATATATTATAGTATATATATGTTGCCAGAATATACCCATCCTATTTTGCCAGAATACACCCATGCAAGCCACTGGAAAACGTTTCAGCTGTAAGAGTCGCCGTCGGTTACCGTAATGAGCGCGCCCCGGCCCATTTAGCCAAGTTGACTTTATGCGACCATTAATGCTAATAGACAACTATAAAAATTAATGAAATCAACGATCAGTGATATGTAATTTCCATAATTTTTACTTTCTTCTGGAATTCCAATGGTGTTTTTTAATAATTTTTAACTTTTAGTCATTCAATCATTTCAAGCCATTTACAACCAAAACAGGGATTTATAGATTCACAACAAAGTGTCATTTTAATTTTATATCAATCCATAAATGAAAATAAATATGCTCATGGACAAATTTAGAGGAAAGCATAAAAAGGGATATTTTGTGACAATTAAGTTTATTAATTTGGATTTTGCTCATTATTAGATAATTTAAAATTGCAAACGTCGAAAAACCAAACGATCAAATGATAAAAATTACCAAATTAAGAAAAAAATAAAAAATTTACAGGAAAGAAAGTTTCGTGCCACTGTTAGTGACCCATTCTCAATGACGCGGAGTTCCCCCATACAAATACCTCCTCCCCTCCCCCATACCATATGCCTCTTTTCTAATGATGTTGCACTGAGCGTACCTCTCTCCCGGGCATCGTTACAATTCAATCCTTCAATCATCTGGCTTCAGGAAAAATCTGGACTATCTGTGAATAGAACTTGACTACAAGTTTCGTCATTTCAATTTTCGTGATTGCCGCCGAATTCAGTCTTTTTCACACAGTTTTTATGCTTACTGTAACCCCTAGAACTTCTTGGAGCTTCGTTCTTACCTCAAAAGAAGTTAAGGTCCGGTTTCTAAGCACGCTGATAACGTTGAATCGGTCATTTCTGGCCATACGTGGTAGAGCCATGCTGCAGCTATATTAGTAGTATAGTTGTAGCACGAATGGGTCGGCTCAACCGGGGTAGGAGCACGCTCTCACAGAATACCAACGTAAAATAGCAGCTTAACGCTGCTGTGTTTCGTATGGTGAGTGTAGAGAACCGGAGACCCTTTTTACTGGAAACGAGGCATTCCATCTTAGTCCTCACGGGTGACAACGCATCTGCATTTTGATTCGTAATCGAGGATAGATGTAGATGTCTATGGGCCGCAGCAACCTAAACGCAGCAAACCAATAATTTCATTCTGCACAATTGAAAATGTAACCATACTTCCAAATTAATGTAATATTATAATTTAAAAAACTTACTGAATTTTTTTCCAATTTATCTATTCCAGATAAATTTAAACTGTTTGCTGCTTTAATAAATATGTCTAACTTATGACTTGGTATTTCAACCTCTCCAGTATAAATATATTCCAATATAAAACAAAGTATTTCATAGCTTACATTCTGGAAAATATGTAAGTATATATTTATAAATGAACAAAGTAAAAAAATGGTATTTTTTATTTCAATACAATTTCCGAAAGAAACTGCTTACATTCAATATAATTATAGGGTGTTGACCAGGTAATGATTTCAGCATTTCTTTAATGTAGGGACTGCACAATGCAACTAAACTCTGGTGAACCTTGACAAAGTGGCCTTCAGCTGCAAATGTCATATCTACAAATTCTTGTTTCTGAAAGATATTAAAACGTAAAGTATTTAATAATACAATACATATTCATATAAATTAACACTTGAAATGCATCTAAGTCATGCATTTGAAACTAATTTATTTTTAAATTTTATTACAATCATCATTATCATTACACCTAATCACCGCAGCAGAGCTGAATATAGATCACCCCAAAGGTTGCCAGAATGTAATAATAATAAATATTGTAAATATTTATTATTGCAACTCTTCATTAAATATTGTAAATATTAATGATTAGAAATTTCACTGCAGACACATTAAAGATCTTTAGGTCACATTATGCTTGATTTATCACTGTATCTGTTGAGTTACCAAAGTAAAACAAGCTGGAATTGTCAACATATTAAGTGATATCTCCCTTTAAGCTAATCTCATGTATATCATTCATGTAAATTAAGAACAGCAAAGGAACTAGAATGGATCCTTGAGGAACACCGCAGGTAATTAATTTAGGCTCACTATGCTGGTCATAATTTTTTATAATTTGGCACCTATTTGTAATACATATAGGATTTAAATATAATATGCATATTATGCTATTTCTGTTATTCCCAAATCCTTAGTATTATTAAAAGTATATCATCGTTGACAGTGTTGAATGCCTTTTTTAGGTTCATAGAGTAACTTTTCTTCGTCAATATTATAAGTCTGATATGCGTAACAAGATCAACAGTGGCAGTAAATTTATTAGATTTTGGCAAAAAACCATATTGTTTATTAAAAGAAAATTAATAGAAGTTAAGTAGTTATTAATATGCTTATGTAGTATGTTTTCAAATATTTCAGATAATAATGGTAGTACCAAAATAAATCAACAATTACTGGGATCCATTTTGTTTGGCTACATTGACAACAAAAATGGGTTGTCACCCCGAGACTAAGATGGTCTGACAAACTGGCATTATAACTATGAACCTGATGTTATTCAGGATCGGGGCTCGTGTCCGCAACTCCACAACTAAGAGTGTATTTTGCATGTTGACACTACTTACATATTAATACATAAACTCTCACACCTGTCACCCAAGGGGTAGGTAGAGACTACAGACTTCAATTTGGCACAATTGTGACACACCTCTCTCTCCTCCTACTCATGCATATACGCATGCTCATTGATTAAGGGTGCTTCATAAGTTGGCCCATGGTCAATATATCACCAATTTGATCAATAAACTTCCATCTAGGGCATCCCTTGTGGAATCTGCCACTCACTTCTGCAGCAAAAATTTGCATTAACACTCTTTCTTAATTCATTCTTTTTACATGTCCAAACCACGAAATCAATCCTTTCTTAATCCCGATCACAACATCTTACAAACCATAATTCTTATTGACCACATTTCTACAGCATAATTTCTCTCATGCTTCGTCTGCCACACCCAACTTTCACTAAAATAGATTAAGGTAGGGACTAACACATTGTGAATTGCTATAATGCTCTTTTTTACACATTCTGATGTCTCACAATAGAGTGAAGAGCGCCATTTACTCAGTGTCCTGCATTCAATCTTAATTTTTTTCTTTGTCATATCTACCTTCCTAAACATACAAACTCACCCACTTGCGCAAACAACTCCCCTCCTATTCTCATTTCACATATTGTTTTACTTTCTTCTCTTTCAATAACTATCCCTTTACTAGTGTTCAATTTTATTCAACTTTTTTTTAATGACATGTTTATTAATCTACCTAACCATATTTACAATTTGTCTGACAATGATGTAAATATGACTTGATCATTGACATAAAGACCGTTTTGATGTTTAACTTACCCACTCTTAACCAATGTAATGTAGATTCAACTTTTTAAGGCACTCATCCCAGCCAGCTTTAGCCTGACCATTCTGTCATAATCCTTTTCCAAATCTAAATATGTACAGAAAACTTTCTGGTTTTGGCCAAAACCTCCTCTGTGCATCGAAAAGATCTGAAACCTACAACCCATTTCCACCCTTTTTTTAGATCAGATCTAGTCAGTTCCGATTAACTCTTTCAATCATCACCAAATCATACAATTTACCAACAATGCCAAGGTTGATTCCACGGTAGTTTTTGCAGTTCTGCTGTGACTCTTCTTCCATAAACAGTAGGACTTAACGGGTTTGCACCGGTCTCCCGGTACTCGTTTAATTTCCCAGCAAAAATTAAAGGAAATGTACGACACGCGTTTATAAGTTATATATTTCCTTATATATTATTATTACCTTTGGTATATATTTATTTACCTGTTGCAGTAGTGAGAAACCACAAAAAATATTATTTTTGTATGTATCACAGGTTACTCGCAACTGTGAAACAGACATTTTTATACTAAAATATCGTATTTTTTCCAACCTGAAAATAATGGACTCCTATAGAAAGGTAAGAAATTATTATATGATCTTTTTATTATTTTTTCACTTAATTTTATAATAAAATAAAATTTTTAATTACAATCAAATAATATTCAATAATAGTCACCGGTCAATGGTCATTAACATCAGAAATAGACATGGGTAGTTCATGAACGATTGAAGGAATGAAGTACTTCATTTCGCAAAATAAACTTATCATTCATTCAGTATCATTAAGAATGTGTCTCTACTTCATTTAGTTCAGCCTTTCTTTCGCTCTATCACCACTCGCACATGCTCGTTATTCGTTCGTGTCACTTCGGCGCCGGCCGTCGGCTTCGGCTGAGTTGGCCGGCCGACGGGTGACGCGGCGCTGCGGGGCGTTTTTGCCTTTTTGCCTACACGACACATGTGCACGAAAGGTCAAATAATATTATGCAACAGTGTAGTTAGTATAAACATACTAATATGAGATTTCTGTTCATACTAATAAAGTTTAATTTAGCGTACAAAAATGTACGTAAACTCAACAAATGGTTTAGGTAATGAATTATTATTTTCGTATTTTTTAAGATCGTCGAAGGATCGGCAATATCGACATCTCTCTTTATGTAGCATTGCTATTGCAATCAAAACTGAGCTTTTTGCGGTGGAGATAAAGCACAATAATTTAGAATTTGAATTTCTTACTCGCATAGTTCACAAGTTGTGTTCGACTTGAGGTCGAGGACAAACGGAAACGGAATGCACTAATAGTCTAATACTGCACTTGTTGACTTGTGCGGTGCGTTACGTTTATTGTAGGTAGCTATAGCTAAAATTGTGTTATCGTATTTATCCTCTATCAGTTTTTTAAATATAATGATTAATTGAACTAAAAGTGAGAATATAGATAGAAAGGAAAGTGCTGTGTGGTGGAACTATTTTACGGAAAAGGACCCAAAAAGACGAATTTTGTACTCACTGTTCTAGTACCTATATTTTTGTGTTTACGTATAAATTACATATCTACTTAGATTTAAAATGGAGACTGTAAATAGAAAAGTGCTGTGTGGAACCATTTTATGGAAAACGGACTAAAAGGCAAATGTTCTTATTGTTCTAGTGAATTATCAGTGTCTGGTGGTAATGTAGGAAACCTTAACAGGCACTTAAGAACAAGCACCCACAATTGTTGGTTGAAGAAAGGCAACAGCAACAGCTTATTGGATCTGCAGGCCCAGAGCCCCACATACGTCCAGTTGCCAGTAGAAACTAAGGATCTACCCGGCTACTTCTTCATCTAGTCAGCCATCTATACAAAATTACACTCAAAGCACGAAGCCGTTATCATCACGGCGTGCCGAGCAAATCGACGAGCAGCTGGTAAAATGATTGCTAAGGGCACTACCCCTTCTATAGTCGAAGATGACGAATTCAAAAATTGATTTCCTGCTTAACCCACAGTATACACTCCCAACACGAAAACCATATCGGAAAGTATTTTACCCAAATTATATAATAAATGCATAGAAAAGGTTAAGTGAGGTCCAAGTAGAGGGAAGCTTTCTGTTTGACAACAGATGGTTGGACCTCAATAAACAATGATAGTTTTATAGCCCTGACTGTACATTATATTAGCACCACATCGGATGAAACTAAATTGAAGTCTAATTTAATCGGTTGTGTTGAATATAATGAACGACACACAAGCGAAAATTTAAAAACCTTTCTATGCGATGTAATGGCAGAATGGAATATAGCCGACTATACAACAGCTATTGCGAGTGACAATGCAGCCAACATTACTGCTGCAATAAGAGATACCGGTAGATGGCATATACCATGCTTTGCGCATTCAATTAGTTTATGTGTGCAAGCCGCTCTGACGACTCTATCGGAAACGTTGGTCAAGGTTAAAAGTATCGTCGAATTTTTTAAAAGAAGTTCTCAAGCTCAAAATAAGCTACGAGAAATGCAAAAACAACTGAACCTTGGCCAACTAAAATTAAAGCAGGATGTGCCAACGCGGTGGACCCCACAGCCATTTCGTAATCGCCACAATAGCTATAATGCGACAGAGCTGGCGCTAAATAACGACGATTGGGAAGTTATAGAAAGCGCAGCGACAATTTAAACTTTTTACGACATAACCGTCGAAATTAGTGTCGAGAAGAATGTTCTGCAAAGTCATCCCCTGTGTGGCATCATGAATAATCATGTCAAAGCGCACTTAAATAATACCACGCTTCCAACGCGAGTGCAGTTAATGCTGAATACACTCGACAAGCAGTTAGAAAAGCGTTTCTCCAACATTGAGAAACACATATTGTATAGCGAGGCGACGATACTGGATCCTCGATTCAAAATAAAGGATTCAGACATATAAATAATTTCGACCAGGCTGTGGCTACATTGAAGAGGAAAGTCTGTACAGTGCAGCAAAGGCAAACTACAACGACATTGCCTTCAATATCAGAGCCATCCACATCCACGTCAGTGTTCGCTATGACGTCCATATGGGACCAATTTGACAAAGAAGTGGCAAAGTTGACACCTACAAATCCTTTGGCGCTGGCATTGTGGAGATAGATAAATATCTCCAGGAACCACTTTACAACGGTGCAATGATCCTCTGCGCTGGTGGCACGAGCGCCGGTCGTTCCACCCAATCCTCTTCAAATACGCCCTAAAAGACTGCATCTTGTAGCGACTTCTGTCCCATGCGAAAGAATTTTTCTAAAGCCGGACATATTTTGAACGAAAGAAGGACTCGGTTAACAACCAAAAACTGTCCCAATTGTTATTTGTAAGTAGTAATAGTCAATAATTAATCAGCAACGTATGTAAATGTATAATTATAAATAGATGTAGGTAAATAGTATAAATATCCTGTAAATAATTTTAAATCGCTGTACATATTTCGATTTTAAATACGCCAACCTATTAGATACATATGAGAAAACAGAAAACATACTAGGTACTCAATAACAAATAGTTTTCATGGTTGACAGTCCTAAGCCTGTATAGAGTATGAAGGAAAATCGAAATTAGTATAAAGGTGAATTAATTATGAAGTGCATCATTTGTCGTAACTCACTCATCAATCACACTTGCGAGCTCGATATCCTAGGGTTACGAACTCGTTTTGGTTTGTTGAACTAAATGAAGTACTGAACTAAATGAGTGAACTACTTCATGGAGCGAAAAGATACTTCATTCATTTCTTTTCACTGACACATTTTGCGCATGTCTAATTCAGAAATCAAAATAAACACAAACAGTAAACATTATGACTAAACCATAGATTACTGTATATACAGACTAGAGACTAAACATAAACAGTAAACTGTTTACTGTAAACACAGTAAACCCAATAGCAATAGTGATGGGTCAAATCAATTCGACTTACTAGTTCGAGTTGACTCGAGTTGCGCTCAACTCAAACTAACTCGAATCAGATAATCATTAACTCAAGTTCGGGCTGGTGATAATTGAACGAAACAGGCAAGAAACAATTCGTTAATCATGCTTACCTATATTATAAATAACAATGAATTGTTTAAGAATAATTTGTGATAGGTAATTAAATTATTAATAACATAGGTATGTACGTCATAAAGAGTGATATTATTTTGGGGAGACATTCTATAGAACTATTTTTGTTGTTAAATACTAGGTACTTATTATATCTAAGATGCAAACCAAAAAATCATATAGTACTATAAATACGTTTTTTATTTCAATCCTACCTACTAAGTTTAATAATGATAGTTGTCCCAACACATTTGCTGGCATCGTATTAGTCTGTGCACAACACGGAGTTGGATGGAAGAACAAATATATGAATAATTTGAAACATGTGAATTTCAACTCGAGTTAACTCGTGTCGTGTTCCTTCCGAGCACATCTCTAAAGCAGAACACAGATCTAATTTTTTTATTAAGATTTTTAGTTGGATACTTGTTTTTTAAGCCATGTATATATAATGCGTAAGCATCATAGACCTAGAATTCCGTGAGTTAGAATATACTGGCGTATAGACGACCTGACAGCCTAAAAATACGTTACAAATTTTAATGTGTTATTGTGTGCGTTAGCTAGTGATGTACATTTTACTTAAAAGGACTATCGCAAAATGATTATAAGCAAGCGGTAAAAAGATAAAAAAGAATAGTTTAGTGCACGAAACTGAATAACTTTCGTGCACTAAACTATTTTATTAAAAATTAACTGAATTATTACCATGATAGTTCTACAATAATTAAAAAATATTCAAATAACATGTTCCCGGGAATAAGTTGCACCTACCTGCCTTTTCCATCATCCATCACAGCCTATAAAAGTCCACCTAAATATAGGCCTTCATTATAGATTGACTCATAGGGGGGACTTTGCCATAGTTGACACGCTTGGCGAGCGGGTTGTAAGCCGCAGTTCATTTATTATTTTGAGTTGTTATCAGGAAGATGCTGCTGCCTATCACCTGTTTCAATTTCCCTCTGTCGCATCTTACGACACCCATGGGACGATATGGAATAGTAGATGTAGGATATTCTTTCACCGCCACTACCTGCCTTTTGATGGATTTTAATTCAAATTGTACTAAATTCCTATAATCTCTGAAGAGGTGCATCTACCGATAAACTTAAATAATTTTCCCCAAGGATCGGATCGGAAAGTTGTATTTTTGAGCTATATATATGAATATGACCTTTAGAGAAAAATATTTAGTGCCATTGAGTTTGCCGAAATTCCTTTTTTAATATAATATTTATCAAATATAAATAAGTAGAGTAAGTATATACCTATTTACATTTTATATATTTTATGAAATGTTTTGCATGCGAAATAAAAAACGGGAACACGAAGTACATAATGCCTGCTCTATTTTTCATATAAATATTACTTTTTATAATTACAAACATTAAATAATTACCAAAATATATTATAGAAATTTATTTTAACATCCAACTTAAACATGAAATAAACTTAATGATTTAAGTAAGGAAACTTGTAGGAATCAGTTAAATAACACATTCTCACAGAATACCAAAAAATAGCAGCTTAAGGCTGTTGTGTTTCGTATGGTGAGTGTAGAGAAACGGAGCCACATTTTACTGGAAACTAAGCATTCCATCTTAGTCCTCACGGGTGACAACGCATTTGCATTTTGATTCTTAATCGAGGATAGATGTTGATGTCTATGGGCAACACCAACCACTTAACTTCAGGTGGACTGTGTGCTCGTTTGTCACCCTTATCCTATAAAAAAAGATTGTTCTGTTTAAGGCCAATAAGTAACTGTAATAGTCGGAGAGCTGGCGACGAATTTTGGGAAGGTCCTTTTGAAAAATGTTTTTGGCAACTTGATTTCTTTTTTTTCTTTTAATTTAGTTTTTATACAATTTAAAAAAAATCCCAGATATTTTTGTCGGTTATAAAGTATTACCAGACCTCTCCAAAAATATTTTATTAAAATTCCCTAAAATATACTTTTGGTAATCTCAAATTTTAATCACGTATCTGTTGAGTAATTTTAATAATACCTGCAAATCGCCAGACAAATTTTGAGGTTTTAAACAATTCCCAGACGTGAATAAAGTTTACAAATGACTACGACAAAAAAGCCTTATGCGCAGCCATAAGTACGAGAAAGATAGCTTATCGAGGCATGCCGGCAGCTGATGGGGGCCCAAGCTTCTCGCGCTGTGATTGGTTATTGAGAAACCGCGTGTTTCCAGTATAGTTCCGGGTCTGTGTTTACACCAGAGTATTTGTTTTGAGAGCAATCACAACATCGTGAAAAATCATCTAGTGTTTTTATATATTTTTAAAGATTTAAAAATTAAATTCTTGTTTTGGGATTTAGCATATATGTATGCGCATATATGACCATGTAAATATATGTGTATATAGTTTGAATTGTTTTAGATCAGTGCTGTAATAATTTGTATAATAGCTATTAATTTTAACCTCGTAAGGGTTGAGCTTGGCAAAAAATATGTTTTAATAATTACCGCCCCATGTTCTTAAAAAAAGACAATATGTATAAAGTGTTTTACTCAAATATTATAATTTATGAGGTTTTAGTTCAATTTAAAAGTCAATTATCTCGTTTTAGTTTTTTTTACACTATTTGATGATAAGAGTGATGTGATTTTGTTTAGTCTCTTCTTTGTAATTGATAATAAAAGTATGTTCTCTAATATCTTTCATTTAACTTATTTCATGGCTATCGACGTAGTGTGATATTTAAAGCAAAGCATACTTTAAAAATACCTACTATTGCAAGTACTGTCCGATGTCCTATAAAGAAAACATAATAATACTACATTTAGGTAGTTCAAAAGTCATGTATAACTGTACCACATCACTGTGAAATAAGTTACAGCTGTAGAAAACGTGCACCCTGTTATTTTTTCCACCTTCACCTCTGAGCGATAAGCACGTTATACATCCTTTTTTAAGAACATGGGGTGGTAATTACTAAAACATATTTTTTGCCAAGCCCAAGCCTTACGAGGTTAAAATTAATAGCTATTATACAAATTATTACAGCACTGATCTAAAACAATTCAAACTATATACACAGATATTTACATGGTCATATATGCGCATACATACATGCTATATCCCAAAAGAAGAATTTAATTTTAAAATCTTTAAAAAAGATATAAAAACACCAGTGGCGTAGCTACCCAGGGGCTAGGCGGGGCAGTGCCCCGGGGCCCCCAAGCTAAAGGGGCCCCTCGGCCTCCAAGAACGACGTTCGAATAATTATGTACTATCCCCGTTGTATGAAGTATTTTCGAGTTTTAACTTTTTGGCCCCAGACCGCGAACGGCTCGAACTGAAATCACAAAAATTACTCCCACTTCCAGAACATAAATTAATATAACATTATTAAAAATAATTGTCTACTTCGTTTTATTGTGTTTTTTATATAGAAGAGTGGGACAAACGAGCATGCGGCTCACCTGATGGCAAGTGTCGACCACCGCCTGTGTCAACACCAGGGGAATTGCAGACGAGTTGCTGGCTTTTAAAAAAGGAGTAAGCTCGTTTCTTGAAGCTCCCTAAGTCTTATCGGTCCGACAGTAGTGGACCGCCAAACATCCCGATGATGTGGATTTGTGAAATGCGTTGATGAAATTTTGTGGCTGAAATTAATCCGAACCTCTGAACTCTTCCCGTGGTAAATGCGATAGAAAATGCAAAGGGATCCAACATGTCTTCGTCTCGTCTTTCGTCTTCATCGGTCGTCGACGATTCGAGCTGCTCTGCGCTGGATGCGGTCAAGTGGTACTAGGGAGCCCCGGCCCAGGGATGAAAACAGTATTCCATGTTAGGCCGAACATGTCCCTTGTAAAGTTGCAAGCAGTGTGCCGGCATAAAATACTGTCCCGCTCTGCTGAGCACATCAAGCTTTTTAGAGGCCAATTCAGCCTTCCGTTCCGTTCGATATGTCAACGCCGAAGATGCAAGGTAACAAGGCGAGTGCCCTGAAATTGGAGGAGTTACGACAAAGGGGTTCTTTTTAGTGGTAAACGCGCAAACTTGTGTATTCTGGGCATTGAACTTAATTAGATTTAGTCGCCCCAATCCGAGACCTTATCCGGCAAAAACTCGACTTCAGACACAAGTTTGTTCCGGTACTCGGAGACGTTTTCCCGAGAAATATAGGCACAGCCGGTGTATAAAGCATCACCAGTGTACGTTATTGGTTTGCAACATATTATTGATAAGCAGAAGAAACAGCGTAGGTGATAGCACGTAGCCTTGTGGAACACCAGCATAAATAGGCTTGTAAATGGAGCATGCACCTTCTACTACGACTTTGTTGCTCCAATCTGCAAGAAAACTGCTGTACCAGTTGCACGATTTCGGGAATAGGCAGGGAGCTTCGAAAGAAGCTCTTTGTGCCAAACCCGATCGAAGGCCTTCGCTATGTTCAAACTAACGGCCAGGATCTCCTCTCTGCCTCCGTCGATTTATGAGTCCGGTAAGTCACAAGATCTCCAGCTCAGCAACCCGACGGAAATCGTACTGGCGGTCACTTTTCAGTTGGTGATCTTCAACTTCACGAGCTGGCAGTTCACACTGGTTTTCATTATTTTGGAGAACAAGTTGGGTAGGTCTGAGCGGTCGATTTTCGGTTATTTTTTAGGGATCTGGTGCACTAAAGCTGTCTTCTTTGAGTTCGGGACTACGTCTAGGGAGAAAGAGTTTTAGAAAAGACACGTTACGACTGGTGCCAACTAGGGCGCACACGTCTTCAGCACAATGGGAGGAACTCCATCAGGTCCACTCGACTTGACGTCTAGGGAGATAAGTGCTATGCGCACCGAGCGCTGTGTAAATCGTATTGTACCGAACTGAAGGCGAAATTATACTTCTTTTTAACAGCGCTGGTGAAGCACTCCTATTATAGCGCGATGCAATTTTACAAGAGCTACCAAACCAGGCACCACAGACGACAGAATAAAGAGTTCCATTCCCTGAAGTACCACATCCGCGACAGAATCACGTTGGGATCATCCGGTGAGAAGCATACCCGCCCCTGTCCTCACGGGAAGGGTGCAAAAAAGAGACCGCATCCTGTCCCAATCGGCCGACTTATAGTGCCAAACACGGCGGCGATCTGCAGAACGATGCAATATTACTCTGTTGTGAACGCAGAGCCGGAACTTACTGGAAACACGCGGTTTCTCAATAACCAATCACAACGCGAGGAGCTTGGGCCCCCATCAGCTGCTGGCATGCCTCGATAAGCTATTTTTCTCGTACTTATGGCTGCGCATTAGACTTTTTTGTCGTATTCATTTGTAAACTTTATTCACGTCTGGCAATTGTTTAAAACGCTAAATTTGTCTGGCGATTTGCAGGTATTATTAAAATTACTCAATAAATACGTGATTAAAATTTGAGATTGCCAAAAGTATATTTTTTGGGAATTTTAATAAAATATTTTTGGAGAGGTCTGGTAATATGAAAATAATGCAAATATGAAATAACCGCAAACGCTCTGCCAGACTGCGGGACTGGATTCGCCAAATGACGAAATTATATTTTTTCACAATTTCAACTTGCCAGAAGGACCTTCCAAAATTTGTCGCCAGCTCTTGGACTATAATGAATTTGTTTAAAGTAATAATTTTGAAATGTTTTGCTGGTGAAATAAAAAACGGACACATGGAGTACATAATACATTTTTTGGTGTAAGTTTATCACTTCTTTCTTGATCTTGTGATTTCAAAGGCTACACTCTCTTTCATCTGTCCCTGAAAAATGTAAAGTAATAATAAACTTATAATGATCTTAACAGAGACAAGCCAAATACCCAGGAGATATTAAAGTACACCAAGTTTATGTAGGAATCAGTTAAATAAGATTGCTCTGTTTAAAGGCCAATATGTTTATGAGGCTTCATCATTCTTTCATCTGTCCCTGAAAAGTATAAAGTAATAATAAACTTATTATCATTTTAGCTGCATGAATTTTAAAAACATAATGATCTTAACAGAGTAAAGTACACCAAGTGTCTGAGAATACAGATGCACTCTGTATTCTCTCAAACTCGGTATGTTAAAAAAACGGTCACGGTCACAAACGGTCCATGGACTGACCGCGGCAAGTGCACCTTAATCTCGCAGATTTATTGATACGCGCAGCTGCTATTTAACCACGAGTTCCTCTTCTCCACGATGTAGGTGATGAACCACGCGATCAAGCCCTCGTCCCACTGTCGTCGGATATCAAGCATGAATCGGGCATCGAGATTTGTTGTTAAATAGGATAAAATCAAGATTTTTTATCTTTAATGTACTACAATTTTATAATGTATAAAAATCTATCTCTATTTTTATCTAAAGTTTTTGAAGTTTAATTTTTGAAGTCTTACTACAACAATATTCAACTCACTGGTACATATAATGTAGGAAAGGCTCCTTTTAATAAAATTGTTTTTATTCTGCTTTTTCTTTTATACTTGTCAATAAAATGTTTGCTGCATATTGTTGAGTTCTTCTTTGGATTCCAACCAACCCGTCCATTTAATGATAACCATTTTTTCTAATGATTTCTTATATTTACGCGAAGACTACACATTAAATGAAACTAATTTTTAATCGATATAAGATCGATTTAAGATCGGACCAAAAATTAATATTCAAAAACTGAAGGTAGCCGGGCTAACTATGACATCGGGACGTCAAACACCTCAGTCCCCCCCGTTACCATGGGTGCTGTAAAGCACTCGAAACGTCGGAAATTAAAAAGTTAAATTAAACGCGATAAAATCCGTAAAAATTAGTTTCATTTAACATTTTTTTGTAATTATAGAATCAAGAGGATCTGTCTGACAAACGGCAAAATAAAATTACGTTTTTAGAACGCAAATCGAACATTTATTTTCATTCTTCTTTTTGTTGTGTGTGCAAGTGTACCGATTCTTTATAAACATTCAAGAAGGCTTTAAGAAGCCTGAATGACCTTGACGAAACGGCAACCGCAGAGATTTTAGCCGACGTCAACACCGTCTAGCGACCACTTTCTGTATTACTTAGAAAAGTGCAAAGATAAATAGATTGTAGAAGTGGCAAATATAAAAGTGATATATTGCCTATTATGCTTGCGCATCACTGAGAATTATGTGGCGGTTAAGCATCTTCAAATACATTGCACGGTGTGCTGATGTAGCTTCGTCTGGTAGGCATTACGAGCTATCAAATGTTTAAGTTTTAAGTACGTAAGAGTTTTTATTATATTTGTTGAATAGCATTTATTGTTGTCGCATTAGTAGCTCTGAGTCTAAGCGTTCGCTGTAAAAGAGTCAATCGTTTTTGGCCCACTAGAAATTTTTGCGACCCTTAATGGTATTATATACAAAAAAAAGATACCAATTTATTATCGTAAATAGCATAAAGATTTTATGAAAATCTAAACGGAATTAAAAAATCTGAAAAAAAGAGTTGTTTTGATATTTGTGTTCTTGTCATTGGTTCAGATAATGTAATATTAAAAAAAATTGTAGTAGAGATGTGCCAACTCGGAAGAAACTCGACTCGAGTTAACTTGAGTTGAAATTCACGTAACTCGAATAGTACTCGAGTTACGCAACTCGAATTGGCGGAACGAAGTTGTGTCAGTTTGTTACAAATTATTTTTATATTTGTTTCTCCATTCAAGATAATTATTATTACTTAACGTTATATTTTATTGGTTTGCGTATAGACAATTTTCATAAAATAATATCACTCTAACTTTATGACGTAGCGTATAGTTAATGTTATTAATAATTTAACTATCACGTATTATACTTAATCAGCTTGTTGATATTACATAATATATCAATAAATTGTTCGAATTGGTAAGTCGAGTGCATCACTAAATTGTAGACAGACACTGAATTGACCGTAAGATAAAGATGCGACTCGAGTAGAATATTGTGACTCGAGTCACTCGGGTTTTATCATGTCACTGTAGTTGTACTCGAGTTTTTGAGTTATGCGAATTAACTATTTACAGTCCCTGCATCGATTGAAGTTTATCACTCGATTTGATAATAGCGATTACCTTAGTTAAAGCATTTTTAAATAATAATAAAAATACTGTTTGATAATTAAATTACTAGTTTAAGTTTTTTTTAATTATAGTTTTTAATACAATATAAAGTGGAATTTCTATATTAATATACTTTTTAAATAGGTACCTTTATTAAATAAGTAATATGTGACAATATGAAATAAAATACAAATATTTACTATTTATTTATTTATAGTATTTCCATGTTTTTTATTTACTACACACATGTGTAGCATTTCAAAATCTATAAACTGCTTTTCGCATATCTTACAAATCGCTTCCATTTTTCATAATAAGCCACACTGACGATTTTTGTTTTGTTGTTTCATTGTTATCATTCATACTTTAAACAAACAAGTATATTTAAATCACCTTTTATGTTATGCACTACTTATACGAAGTAAAAAATAATAATGATAGCACAATCACGATATTATAAATCAAACTAAGTTCATATTTGACTACAACATGCCAGATGCAAGTTTCACGCCCGCGGCGCCTTATACTTTGTGAATTAGTTGATTAGATGATAGAATTAATGAATTAGTGAACTGACATCTATCTAGCGCTCTCCGAATCCACGGTGCGTCGAGTTGACTCGGCAAGCGGACTCGAGTAAAGTTTATTTTCACTCGAGTACCGAGTTACACAGATTCACTCGATTCAATCGACAGACAGAGTTCGAGTTGCATCACTACTTTAAGAATAAAGTCTGCATAATTGTTATATACTTTAAAATAATGTTTAGTAGCAAACAATCAAAATTAATTAATAGCTAAAAATTTTGTTTACAAGACAATAAAATAAATATCGTCTCATCGATGCACAAGTGTTTAACATATAATGGATAATATCTATTTTTCCTTTTTATTTTTTTGTGGTCGCATGGTAAAAATTGCCAATGACATTCGAAATTGAACACTAATGAATTTAGTTAATTAATATAAGAGTATGTATCACAGAACACAATTACTCTCTAAGGTATGTATGTAATACAAGAGTTTACTTTTACACCTAGAATTTTAGAAAATCTAAATAAGATTTATAATTTATGATGAATTTCCAAAAAAAAAAAGACAAACACAGGTCTTAGAACCTTATTAGTATGTTAAAAGTGACAAAGTATTAAAGTTTTATGTTATTAGTAAAATCTAAATTAAATAATCTAAAGAATCGAAAATCTAAAGAAAAAATACATAAATGAAGTTTTTCTGTATGTTATAAGAAAATTAGAATCTATGGGTCGAGGGATTTAAAGATTTCTCTATTTGATGTAGCTTCATCGGCTTTGAAGAGCGATTCATTTAACTGCATTTAGGTATAAATACCTTATGTATTCAGCAAGTTGCTCCATAAACTTGACAATACCAAATGGTATCAAACATGGATCCTGAATTTATGCCAGCCATAGTAGATAGACATTATAGATAGTACATATATTTACGTGTAAATAAGTACTTATTACTTGTACTAGAAGCAAATATACAGTTTGCATAAGTATTGTAACTTAGTTAAGACATTTTTACTTGTGTAATGGTTATATCTTTGTTGATCAGATGCTTCTATTATCCTTAGACTGATGTGTTGTTAACTCTGCAGAAAGGAATATTATTTTGTCATCTACTATCAGATAATTAATATAAAAATAATATCCTTTTCCCCTACATGAAACTAGTGAAAATAAGAAATCAGACAACTTTTACATAGTCAAATATTGTTGATGTAAATCCATAACTACTATTTATGTATTTGATCATATGGAGCTGATTAATGGTGTATATTTTATAACAATTTCTTATTTATTTAACATACAGGCAGAAACAACAAAATACTGACAGAAATATGGAAATGTAGTTTATGGACATTGAAGTATAGTATATACGATGTGTCCGGTTACCGGTGTCGGAGCTTTTAGTGCTATAAAATATAATCAATTTCATCGACAAATCATGTCTCAAATCTCATTTAGACCTAGCTGTATTTAAATGGCAGCCATTTCAATTTTTCAGTGTCACCACCTCGACCCCGCGCATTAAAATTACAATATTCACCGATGTAGAAGTCCTACATTCTTAAAAGATGTCTCATTGGATAGATAAAGATACGCGTAATAAAATAAAACCAAATTTTTAACTGCAAAATTGTATTTAGATCCTAAAAAGACTAAGAAAAGAAAAAAAATGTAAAAAAAATCGGTTATTTTTTCACATTTTCGACTTTAATGAAAAAAGTAAGTCATTTACCTAATGATTTTTTACATTAATCAGATAGATCAGAATATTTCATAACCAAAAATATAAAAATCTTAATTGTAACAAAAAAAAAAATCAGTATTATAACTGTTTGAATATGACCTTTGAAAAATTTGTCGCCCTGGTTGCAGACAGACAAAGTGAATTGATGAGAAGAATGAAACACAACATTTCAAAATGCACGTAACTAAAAAGTTATTTATAAAAACTGTTCGAAATGACCTCCGCGATGTTGGAGACATGTTGTAGCCCTTATTGCCACATGTTGAGTTGCACGTCTGATCATCTCCCGATCTTGTCGCAATTCATTTCCAACTTCGATTATTTTATTAATCAACTCTTCTCGTGAGTTTGGCACGTTCGCATAAACTCTTTGCTTCATAGTGCCTCATAGAAAAAAGTCTAAGGGAGTTAAATCCGGTGAACGCGGAGGCCAAGCGATCCCTCCACCGCGACCAATCCACGGCGAATAGCGCTCATTTAAATAATTTCGCACATTTACTGCAATATGTGCAAGTGCACCGTCAAGTTGGAGAATCATCCTTGCTCTGTGAGTTAATGGAAGCTCCATTAATTCTTCCAAAAACTGTGTTTGCAAAAACTCTAAAAATCTTGGGCCATTCATAGTTTCTGGTAAAATTATCGGCCCAATTAAAATATCGTCTTTTATTCCAGCCCAAACGTTCACTCGAATTTCATGTTGGAAAGTACTTTCTCTAACAGCATGAGGGTTTTCTTAAAGCCACAGATGCTCGTTACGGTGATTTGTATAACCCGATCTCGTGAAAGTGGCTTCGTCAGTCCACAAAATTCTTTTTAACAAATCTGCATCTTGTCTTGTTCTTCTATTGATCCACGAACAAAAAACTGCCCTTATAGCATAATCAGGTTCGCGAATGTCTTGTACCCGCCGAAAATGGTAAGGATGCAAACCTTCCCTCTTTAAAACTCTCCACACTGACCATTTTGTTAAATTAAGCATATTGCTTATTCGTCTTACACTGAGTCTGGGATCTTGTGTAATTAAACGTAATATCTCTTCTTCCTCCTCAGGTGCCACAAGCCGAAATCTTTCTTTAGCGGGTGTTCTGATCCCAAGTTCAGCTATCCGCAAATGTATCCTTACAAAAGTGCGAGCATTTGGTGTAGGCCTGTTGGGAAACATTCTGGCGTACTCTGTGACAGCTCTGTTTGCGTTGCCGTTGCACAATCCATACACAAAGTGGATATCAGCGACATGCTGGTTTGAGTATTCACCATCTGCCATTTTTGAAAATATCAAAATAACTAGAAACTTCACCACAAACTTAAAAAGTTCCACAAAACGGTTTTTTTTTTAACAATAACAACAAGCGATCTTAGAGGGGCAAAAGTAGTGTAATCACAACGCGTGGCGAGGGACGACTGTTTTTGTTGTCCCAAGTACACTTGTTTAGAACATCAAACAATGAGCTTTGGGTTTTTCTACCTGCTCTTGAACTATCATAAATGATCCTGCACGTGCAGCTTGCGCTTTTAAGAGGTCGTGTTTGATAAAGTACAATTCTTAAACTATTTAATTTACAATTAAGATTTTAACGTTTATGTTAAGGAAATATCTTGCTCTATCTAATAAATGTACAAAATTGATAGGTAAATGACTTACTTTTTTCATTAAAGTCGAAAATGTGAAAAAATAACCGATTTTTTTATATTTTTTTTTCTTAGTCTTTTTAGGATCTAAATACAATTTTGCAGTTAAAAGTTTGCTTTTATTTTATTACGCGTATCTTTATCTACCCAATGAGACATATTTTAAGAATGTAGGACTTCTACATCGGTGAATATTGTAATTTTAATGCGCGGGGTTGAGGTGGTGACACTGAAAAATTTAAATGGCTGCCATTTAAATACAGCTAGGTCTAAATGAGATTTGAGACATGATTTGTCGATGAAATTGATTATATTTTATAGCACTAAAAGCTCCGACACCGGTAACTGGACACATTGTATATAGTCTTATACAATATTCATTAATTTTTTCAGGTGGATCGCTTAGAATAAATGTGTATGTCTTGTAGGCTAAAATCTTGCAGAGCTGCTCGTAGGCAGAGACAAAAGTATATGGATATTGAATACAACAGTCTTATATCATATCTCACAACATTGATAATATCCTTCTGATTCATGTTATTATCAAGTTATTTTGAAAATATCTTTTGAAATGATAATGACTGACAATAATAAATACAATTAAATTATACATGTGTTTTTGTTATCCTTACACTACCAGTTTAAAACATCTTACTTCATATTTATCAGTGTGTAATAAAATAGATAAACATGATATTACCTAGTCATTTTGGCTTTAATGGTTTTTGGGGTATGATAACTAATCAGTTAATATATTTTAAAACAAACTTTACACACTGGACCTTTACTAATGAACCAAAACATTTTAAAACAAAGTCTTGACACCGCACCTGTCTGTCTGTCTGTTCCACTATTAGATTACACTATAGTCTGCTTTGGAAATAATTACAACAATATATGCAGTGGCATTTTACTTTGTGTTTTATCCTTATACAACCAGTTCAAAACAGCTTTCTTACTATATAGCATTTAAAGGTAATATTATAAATAGACATATTATCCGTTATTCATCTTGGGTTTAATCATATTTATTTAATTACTGTAATGGTGTGTGTGATGTATATTCACTAATCAATTAATACCTGTAAAAAATAGTCTCCACACCATGTTTGTTTGTCTGTGCACTGTTTTGCCGGAACTGCTAAAAGGATTTTCCATCTATCTTAAAATATCTATAATTGCTGAATGTACCTACAACTTTGTTTAATACTATTAATTATTAAGCTATTCTATTCTATATACACTATTCTAACTCATAATATCGGTGAAAACTACTAGAAAATCGCTTTTACTTTGTTTTAAAGTTATTACGATATACTTACTTTAATTTTTAATTTCTCAGAATTCCCGTTAGATGCGATAAAACTAATATTAATTTTGTAATCTATAGATTATAAGGAATAAATCAACATACATTTCATTGAGGTTCACTAAAATTCGTGGTGGGCCCATTCTCCATACAAAAAGAAACTGTCTCCTTTTGCCCGGGTTTGAACCCCGGTAACATCAATGAAATTTGTAATTGCAATTTTCGCCAACACGCAATGGGGCAGCGCGGCGGACATTTCCTTGCCCTAAAACCCTCTCAGAAATAAGAAGAGTCCTGTGCCCAGTAGAGGGACTTGTATAGCCTGTTACTTTAGTTTTGTATCGTATACATATGCAATATTCATATTCGTTTCAGATACAGAAGGGTACCTAATGCTGATAAAAATATCATGTGGAGGCCATGAAAACGTAAAACATCTTTGTACCTAGATAAAATATTCTAGTGATTGTCAGTCATTTCATACACCACATTTTCTATAGAGCGTAGAACGTTTCAGATAGGGCAAAATAAAAGAAAAATACAAAATATTATGGGAATTATTTATTAATAATATATACATTTATAGGTATTTACAATAAAAATAATGAACAAGCTGCAAGGTTCAACTGATAGTGTTTCTTGTAATTACAATTGTAAAATTGCTGTTTTCATTTTTATCAATGGTTAATTGATGAAACATAGTCAAGATCACTTAGTATAAAATATATTTTTTAAATTGACACATGACCTATTTGGCCTTCTACTTACAACTCGGCGGAAATTTGAAAAGAAAGATTTTGTCTGTTCTTAATTATCTTGTGTTCACCATTTTTCACAGAAGTATTGTTTACAACTGGCGTGGTTTCCAAAGGCGTGATTAAGTGTCAGCTGTTGTATATTGTCAATTAGATCCTGAACTTTTTTGAATTTTTTTTTGTTTCTTTTTGTTATATCTTCTTAAAAACTGACGCCATCTCATTATTTTTATTATTTGTTATATTTTTCTTGTAACGCATTGGGTATCTTGGATAAGTTTGTAATTTTTTTAAATTTTATCACAAAATTTCCGCAATAAATTATTACGTTTTCTACAGTGATTCTCTCCTCTTAGTTTCGGCCTGACTGTAGGATGTTATACTGAGTCACCGTCAGTTACTAAGCGGCCATAAATCATTATATGTATGTATAGACATACAGATATACATTTTTGATTTTATTATTTATGTTTTTTGAATTTTGATAATTTTTTGAAACCTGGTAAAATTATTTTTTTTCCATACCAATTGATGGGCCTGATAATGCCAGTTGTGCTATTTGGCTGAAGTTATTTTTTATTTTATGCTCAATTGCAGACAAAACAATATTGATTGCGCATCTCTAAAACAAAATTTTACCTCTTCTCCTTCTAATAATAGCTTCTGCACCTGACATGGCGGAATAATTTTTATCTATAAGACAATTTGCCGTAACAATTTTTGTTAACAGTTATGAGTGTAACATTTTTATCAGCTGTTTTGTTCATAGTGCCTTGAGCAACACTTTGCCGGTTACTGTACAGAAAATGATGCTGGCTTTGCTATTTCTTATTTGAAATAATTCGTAGGCGTAGTGCTGCAGAAAACTGTTCCAAATATGGATGGCCGCTACCAATAAATGTAATACCTGTTATCTTACACTTATTTACGTAGAAACTTTAATTATCATCTGAATAAAATTCTAAATAGCACTTTTTACACAAGAAAGTAAACTTTTAGATCAGTCCATCTTGTTTTTCACTAATTAAGTGAATAGTAAAACAAACCAATAGGTCCGTGAATTAAAATTTCTTGCAGCTTTTTATAGAAAAGCATGACCTTGTCATAATATAGTCAATCATTTAGCCATCTGATAAAACTTTTAAGTGTGCCAGTCAAACATTAATGATGATATTTGGGTAATTATACTGGAAATAGTCTTTTAAATATTTTGTAGTACAATCATCTTCAGTATGATTGACCGTGTGTATAACTTTTATAAGTCTATGTTATTTTTGATGAAAATTATTATTGCAGATAAAAGCCCTTTCACATTTATTTTAGTCTCGAATTACATTAAGCAAAATATTTTTTTACTTTTTAATAAGTCCCATCGGTAGCCTTTGTTTTACATAGAAATCTTGTAATGACGTGCATTTCTTTAATATGAACTAAGTCGTGTTTCTTTGAAATTGACAAGGTTTGTATTATCCAAAACTAAGAATGTTGCTGATGAAACGTCGTAAAAATTAGCTAGGATAGGTTTCGCTTTTGCAAAATATCCCATTAATGGCTCTTTCTAACTGATCTTCAAATTTAAAACACCGACTTGAAATCATATAATTATCGGCATTTTTTTAATTCATTGAACATTTTTAAGATTGTGTTGAAACTCCACTGGTAAAAAAAAACAAATATATATATTATAGTTCTTGACGAAAATAAGGTATCCGCGTTACATCGTATCCCACCAAGAATTTCTAATGTAAGCTAAGATGTGATAATAACTGTAAACAATAGAATAACAAAATAATGAAAACATTTGTAAATACTTGCTTTACAACCATATTAAATATTATTTAACCGTAATAAAATAAAACAAGGTAATCTTCGGCATGAAAGTAAAAATAAATATTTTCGATTATTTTTGCAATATCTTAACATCCGGGTCAGCGCGCGATACAGATCCGTCTAAAGACGGTAAACTTCAGCAAGCACTGTCAAATTCAATAGGAGTGACAGAAAAAACGCTTCTTGATATAGAAGAGCAAAATAAATTATTTAACCTAAAGTAAAATCACTTTATTAAAAATCAAAATAGCCCAATAGTTTTTAACATGTGACACATAATTGTACGGGTACTTATTAACTTGAAATCTCAGAAATTTGAAAATTTAAGTATTTTCAGAAGCTACTTTGCAATTATTTTCTATAGAGTGAGTGAGATGGTGAAGTGCACTGACTTAGCAAAAACCTATTCACTCTTGCGTAGTAAGTAAGAATTATTTGCGACCTATTTGTGTTTGTATTGTGGCCTTCTCAAGGAACGCCACAAAGCATGGTCCTAAGCCACCTGCATCTATCAATTTCCTGCATATCTTACCATGTCGTCCCTCCATATAGTGGGAGGCTGCCCTGCACTTCGCTTACCGGTACGAGATTGCCACTCGAGAACCTTTCTTCCTATTGTTTATCGGTTTTCCAAGTTATATGGCCTGCCCATTGCCATTTCAATTTAATAATCCGTTGGGCTATGTCAGTTACTCTGGTTCTACTGCGAATATCTTCATTTCTAACTTTATCACACAGAGAAACCCCTCTCCAATTTAAAATTTTTACATTTTTTAGATGATAGTTTGTCTAACATTTAAAAACACCATTAACCCAAGAATGTCTTTATATATCACTTTCCCTAAGAGCACCATTTTTTTATTTATTTAAATTGTTAGATTTAATTTGATAATAGTGTACCTAAATATAAGTATCTGTATCTATATTTCCCTCCCCAATAATATTCTATTAAAGTCATACTCATAAAAACAGTTTTTATTGTGATACATAATTATAAAATTCAGGATTACCTAATTAATAAAAATATGCAACAATAAAATTACACAGGTATTAAAAACTGTCGAAATCTAAGTAACGAGAGCATGTTGGTCATTCCACATCTAAATTATATAAAAATGCATTTTACAATTTCACTAATCAACGTCGCCGCGAAACTTTCATCTTTGGGCACTTTAAAAATTAATTTATTTAGAAAACAATATTTACAGTTACCAATGTACAGATATCAACTAAATTAAGTATTTCTATTCATAAAAATATTTATAATTGAGTATAAGCTTTTAAAAAACTAAAATAAATTTGAACGAAGTCGCTCCAACACCGACGCGCGATCCACCCTCGACGATGTCCGAAAACGGACTGCGACAGAGCTTGCGGGTGATTACAGGGCGACGGAGCAGGCACGCTCGCGCGAATATATTCGGGGAATTTTTTTATTTTCTGGCGTAAAACGGGGATTAAAAATAAAACTCTCAATTAAAAATACTAATATTTTAAGACCTTTTTTTTTGTGTAAAAACTATTAAAAGAGCTTTTGCCGTTTTGGAGAAATTTTCCAAATATGACAAAGATAGGTACTCTTTGGAGATTTTCTTTTCTAATAAGAGGTTGAGAAAAATACTATTTTGTTAAATTAAAAACATTTATGAAATCCTCTTCTGTCACCCTGTATTTTTTTTTTGCGGATTAAATGAACATTTATTGTGATTTTTTTACTTAAATATCGACGAATTTAGGCATTTAAACCGCACTTAAGGCCTTATATAGTTGAGTCAATCCCTAGCGTACATGAAAAATATTTTGTATAAAAATGTATTAACCAAATTCATACAAATTATCAACAACGTGCCTTTTTTTGCAAAATATCAAAATTAAAAAAATAATTGAATATATTCTATATTTTAAACAGTATGTAACATAAAATACTATATTATGTAACATAAAAATGTTTTAACCAAAAATAGACGTGTCATAACAGTAACGACGTCTTGCGAATTTACCTGCGAAATATGCAATTATCAGGATTATTTCTATTATTGACACCACAGTCACTCACAGACCATGCATAACCATTGTGGAAAACAATTATTTGAAATATTAACCACGATTATACCCTAAAAAATTACAAAATATCTAGTAGCTTATTTCTTGCGTGCTGACTTGTGCCGACCTGTCATTCAAAATTGTAGTCGCACGCAGCCCACCTGATGGTAAGTGGATGCTGTGACCCATAGACATCTACATCTATCCTCCTGAGGACTAAGATGGAATACCTCGTATCCAGAAAAAAGGGTCTCCGATTCTCTACACTCACCTTACGAAATACAACAGCATTGAGCTGGTATGCTGAGCTCTACGCTGGTATTCTGTGAGAGCGTGGTCCTTCCCCGGTCGAGCTTATCCATTATTTTCATTCATGAATTCCTTAATATTTTTTTAATCTATTTAGGATAACAACAGCCTTACTATATTATAAAAATCAAATTTTACAAATGATTATAAAGTTCGGCCAATAACAGTAATCCACTAACTATATTTAATAAGGATATGTGCTAACTTAAATCAAAATATAATTGCATTAGAACCCTCTTACTAAATATGCATCACATAAACAACGTTATATTACGAAAAATACATACACACCATAATAAAATCTAAAAATGTATAATAATATAAAATTGTACATTGAGAAGTGTAATATAATATGTAATAATATGAATTTAAATAAAAATTTAAATGCACTGGCAATAAAACAGAAGAATTAAAAATAATTTTGTATATTTAAGTGAAATTAAGCTTAATGTTTTGTTTAAATGTATCCTTAGAGCAAATGAAGGGATCAGCTCCTGTAAACTTAGTATTATAAGTTCTTAATATTCTAGTAAAAACCGCATTTTGACCATAGTTCGTTGGGTGAAAGGGAACAAAAAAAGAAAAAAATGGAATAAAGAATTAATTGTAGTGCGGCGCGAAGGAACTCGCAACGACACGTGTTCTAACAATTCAGGACAGCTTAGTCGTCCGCGCAAGATATCGTACAGCAGACCCATGTCCATCGGATCACGACGTTCTTCAAGCGTAAGTTGACCAAACATGTGACAATTATCCACATACGACACAGAACATTGTTTACATTTATAACATAGATCTTTAATACATTTTTGTTGTATGCGCTCAAGACGCTTCTTATAAACAGTATAAGTTGGAGACAACACAGGGCTTGCATATTCAAAACATTACGCACGTATGCGTAATATAATATGCGGACAGATTCTAGATTTCTGTAAGATTTATCTGCAATCGTATTTATGAAAGATGAAAAGAGCATTTTACTGTCGAGCCAAACTCCCAAGCCACACAAACACTGACTCCCTCAACGGATTACTCGGATTACTTTTTCGAGTAAAACTAATATATTGGCATTTTCCGATATTGACTGTTATCTTATTTCTTACATAGTAATCAAATAAATTATCTAAATCGTGCTGCAGATGTTCACAGTCAGCAATGGAACGTACTTGCATATAATTTTTCTTGTCGTCAGCATATAACACGTGACGCGAATATTTAAAACAGTCATATATATCAAAAATATACGCATTATAAAATAAGGGGCCAAGGTGTGAGCCCTGTGAAACACCGGATGGTATTGTAATATAGTCAGACTTATATACACCCTTTACAACCGCCTGATAGCGAGTAGTATGATAGGAACTGATCCATCTTAATAAGTCCCCACGAATCACCAAGACATAAAGTTTGTCTAAAAGAATAACGTGATCTACACGGTCGAAAGCTTTTTTGAAATCCGTGTAGACCACATCCACATGACCTCCATTCTCCATATGATTAATAACAAAATCAGAGAATAACGATAAATTAGATACGGTCGACCGTCCTCTTAAGAAACCATGTTGTGTTTGAGGTACTCTACGTTCTATGAGAGGACAAATACCTTCATAAACAATATTTTCTAGTAGTTTACCAATTGCGTTCAAGATTGAGATGGGAAGATAATTGTTAATGGAGGACTTAGACCCCTTTTTAGGTACTGGCAAGATGTGGGCTTTTTTCCATTATTGATTTTGATTGGCGAAATAGAATTGAAATAGGTAACGCTAAGCTTTTTGCACAGGCTGATAAAAATAATGGAGGTACACCATCACATCCGGGCCCTTTAGATTTATATAAGGACTTAAGTAATTTTAAAAAGGTATTCTCTGAAATATCAATACTAAAAATGATTTCTATACATGAATACTTAAAGTCCATACCGCTATTTTGATTTACATTTGGGGTTGGTGATGTACTAAATACGCTATCGAAAAATATATTAAATGCTGCTATGCCATATTTATCTTTGTATTCATCTTTACCTAATTTGAAATTCTTTGGATAATTTGGGCTGCCTCTTTTTGACTTGACATAAGTCCAAAAAAATTTTGGTGAGCGTTTAATAGTACTCTCAGCATGCCTAGTAAATACTTCGAGACATTGTTCTCGGACGCGGTGATATCTTGCTCTGAGCATAGAGAATTCATCATAATCTCGTCGGTCATTAAATGTCTTCCATTTTTTATGCATTTTATGTTTCTCTTTAATAATTTTTATCAACGGTGAAGAGTACCAGATCGGATAGTGATTATTAGCATTTATGTAATTAGATACAGGAACATGTAGTAAGAAACATTTATGTAACTTATTATAAAATAACTCAACAGCTTTATCTACAGAATCTGTTTTTAAAACATCACACCAATCAATATTTAAAAAGTATTCCTTAATTTTATTATAATTGCATTTGCGAAAATTTAAACGAGTCCGTCGATGCTCCACTAGAGGTTTAAAAACAAATCTAACACACAGATGCTGAGGGACAGATGATAAGCATCTTCCGTAATTATGGGAGCACAAACGCTGTAGACTGTGCTAAAACTGTGTTTCCTTTTGAATTTGTTAAATAATTATATTGCTTAAGGCCTAAAAACCCAAATCGTCTATAAAAGTAACCGCGTAATCCTGTGAAGGAGTCGCCGGGGGAACAAAATAATCATTGGGGTCCCACTTAATAGATGGCATGTTAAAATCACCACACAGTAAAAAAATAGGCATGAGGTGTAAGTTGAGATAATATATTATCTTTGATTTCATTCAGGCAATCTATTTTTAATTAGAATCAGGGGGTACGTATGCAATGGCTATTTGCACGTCGACGGTCGATGTACTCGTCCATTCACTACGCACCGTGGCGCAAAGCTCGCGACGCGTACTAATCATAACACCTCCTCCTGTAGATTTACCTGTTACAGTTAGATTCCGGTCACATCGAAATATGTCGTAACTAGAGTCACATAGTTCGGAGTTCAAGATATCACTTTGCAGTCAAGTCTCTGTAAAAAGTAGTACGAGTATATCGTAGTCATTGCATAGACTATTATTATACATTTCCAAGCATTTGGTCCGTAACCCGCGAACATTCTGATAGTATAATGATAATTGTAAATTAAGTTCTAAAATCTTTTATAGCTGGTAGAGCCATGCTGCAACTATATTAGTAGTATGGTTGTAGCACGAATGGGTCGGCTCGACCGGGGAAGGACCACGCTCTCACAGAATAACAGCGTAAAATAGCAGCTTAACACTGCTGTGTTTTGTATTGTGAGTGTAGAGAACCGGAGACCCTTTTTACTGGAAAAGACAGTCCATCTTAGTCCTCACGGGTGACAACGCATTTGCATTTTGATTCATTATTGAAGATAGATGTAGATGTCTATGGGTCACAGCAACCACTTACCATCAGGTGGACTGTGTGCTCGTTTGTCACCCTATCCTATAAAAAAAAAGTTTAGTGGTATTATCCATTTTTATTAAAGGAAAACATAGTCATAGCATATGTCAAAAAACATATTAATTTTTAAATGTTTATTATGGCTTATGCAATTAATTAATAAGTGTAGATATGTGCATATATGTTTTGTTTGAATATGTAAGTAATGTAAGCATTTAGTTATATGTACTACGTACTAGAGAAGCTATTCTAAACAAAAACCGTATAGCACTTGATGACAGCGGCGGCTTTCGTGGGGCGAGCGCGACGTGGCTTGATTGAGGTATTTGCTGCAGCGCTAAAATATTAGTTATGTCGTCTAACCAAGCTATTGTTGCGCGCCACTATTAATGTCTTGTACATGGCAACACTAGTTACCACTAGCGTCCTCTAGTATCGAGTAGCAGAACTAGGAGAGTCAAGATCCTTCTAGAAATTTCGGGATCGATATGTACTCGAACATTCTAGATGTTTCTACAGTAGAAGGTTCTGGAAAGTATCTGAGGCGCTATATAAGGCCGGTATAGACCACGACCGAGTCAGTATTGAATTGGCGATACAAGCGAATACTTCGAAGCGATACAACTGCGAATTAAAGTGATCAGTAGTATAATTGTGTTTTGTTATTAGTGTGGTTTTAAGTTGTAATTAGTGTTCTATAATTAAAGTGTCAATTTTGGTAATTCACTCGGCAGTTTTTAATTGTCTCGAACCCCAAGCTCGTAACAATTGGTGTCAGAAGTGGGATTTAATCATGCCGATTTTACCTAAAGATGACACGGAGGGTATCCGTACCCGAAGTCAACGGCAACAGGAGACGGACCAGAGACGATTTGGTGGTACAACGTCGCAAGCGTCGGAGGGCCAGCTGCCGACCACGGTGGTCGGCCCGTCAGCAGCTCCTACATTTGCAGCACCTGACTTAGGTGCTCTGATGATGATGCTGCAGAAGCAGGCCCGCCGACAGGAGGAACAGATGATTCTCATGAAGGACCTTCACGCTACCTTCGGGAAAGAGATAAGGGAGGTGAAGGATAGGGTTGCTCAACATTACAACCGCCTGTCGGAAGCTGAAACCCGAATCAACCAAGTGAACAATCGGGTTGACAACGTGATGGCTGACGTGAAGAAAACGCTGGACGACCTAAAAATTGGGGATGGAGTTACAGCTCCCGTGGTAGCTACAACACCTTCGCTACGTGGATTCAAAGTGCCGCCGTTCGACGGGACTTCTTCCTGGTCGGCCTACAAAATCCAGTTCGAGGCTGTCATGAAGGCAAACGGCTGGAATAAAAGTCAGGCCATAACTGCTCTCACCCTAGGCCTGCGCGACCAGGCCTTAACTGTTCTGGAAACTCTCGGTAAGGAAGTGATTTACGAGCAGCTCCTTGAGGCATTGGAGGCAAGATATGGCGACGCTCACCTGGAACACGTCTTTCGTGCGCAGCTCAAAGATCGCGTGCAACCCAGCAACGAAAACCTGCAGCAGTGGGCCCTTGAGGTGAAAAAGCTGGTGCGAAAAGCATTCTGTACCTGCGCTCATTGTAGGGAACCTGGTGCAGACATTCATCGACGGCATTCGCGACCTTGAAGTCAGAGCTGCTGTGAGGCTCGGGCACCACGAGACGCTTAAGGGCGCGTTAGCCCATGCACTGGAGGTGGAAGCCGTGCGGCAGGATCATCGTTCCCATCGCGTCAGGGAGGTTGCAGCAGCTACAGTTCGCGACTGCAATAAAGGATACAGCCCTAGGTGCTACGGCTGTGGGGAAAGGGGCCATATTCGATCCAGCTGTCCTAAGCGAACTGTAGAAAGGGGAGGTGATCGATCTCGAGAGGGTAGTGGGGCTAACAGCACCGCCCAGCAGCAGGGAAACGAGTAAAAGCCACGACTGCGGGGTGGGTGCTGGCTGATGTTAAAAGAGCCCCAAGGATTTCGATCTCACAAACCCATGATGGGAACAGCCTAATCATCAAAGGCGAGGTCAACGGAACGCCGTGTAAACTGACCATAGACACTGGAGCCTCGCACGGTTGTCAGTTCCCAACTTATAAGTCAGTTCCTTGGGGACTCCGCATACAACCGAGAATGCATTAATTTGGTAACAGCCACCGGTCAGCGCATACTCGTCCGTGGAGAGAAGGAGATGGAGTTGAAGCTAGGCAAAATGATCTACCTGCATAATGTCATCGTGGCTGATATAATGGACGACTGCATCCTGGGCCTAGACTTCATGAGGAAGAATTGTTGTGAGATTGATGTTAAGCAAGGTGTTTTGAAATGTGAACAGGAAGAACTTTTCGTGGAAGGGGCGTTACCAGGGAATGTGTACAGCCTTAAGAAGATTGTTCTGCCGCCGAGATCGGAAACGATTGTGCCGGTTAGTCTTCCTCGGAATCCTGGGCAAGCTCATCGTTGTGTACTCGTGGAAAGGGTGGACAATGACCTTCCGTGGAAAGTGACTCGAACCTTGGTCAGAACCACCGACATCTCAGGAGTACGTGTGCTGAACCTTTGTGATCAGGAACAGATTATGGAAAAAGGCACACTGGTTGGTACTTGTGAGGAAGTGGATTGGTTGCGTAGGTGCCAATATCCAACGACTGGGACCCCCAGCAAGGATGCACAAACGAGGGTGATCACACTTTTAGAAGACTGTCGCAGCGTTCTCTCCCCGAATGATTTCTCGTCTAACGATGCTGACATAGGAAAGACTGGCTTAGTTCAACACAAAATAAACACAGGAGAAGAATTGCCTATCCGTCAGCGGCCAAGAAGATTGCCTGTAGCACGTGAAAAGGAAGTGGAAACCATGATTGAGGGAATAGTGAAGGATAGTGTTATTGAACCTTTATTTAGTCCATGGTGTTCACCTGTGGTGCTGGTAAAGAAGAAGGACGGCAGCATGCGGTTTTGTGTTGACTACCGCCGTCTGAACGACGTTACAAAGAAGGACAGCTATCCCTTGCCAAGAATTGATGACACGCTAGACATGCTTACAGGCGTAAAGTGGTTTAGTATGCTGGACCTGAAAAGTGGCTACTGGCAGGTTGAAATTGACCCTAACGACAAGGAGAAAACTGCATTCTCTACAGGAAAGGGTCTGTGGCAATTTAAAGTCATGCCGTTTGGATTGTGCAATGCTCCAGCAACGTTTGAAAGGTTGATGGAGCTTGTTCTTACCGGGCTAATTGGCGATGCGTGTCTGGTCTACTTGGATGACATCATCATCGTAGGCCGTACGTTTGAGAACACCTTCAAAACCTGGAACGCGTGCTCATGAAGATCCAGAGTGTCAACCTCAAGTTGAGTCCGAAGAAATGCTCACTATTCAAACGGCAAGTTAGCTTTTTGGGGTATGTAGTGTCGGAAGAAGGTATCCGCACGGATCCAGAGAAAATTGCCGCTGTCAAGGATTGGCCGGTTCCAAAAGACAAGACACAGGTTAGAGCATTTTTGGGTTTGTGCTACTATTATCGGCGATTTGTGAAGAACTTTGCAGATATAGCCAAACCTCTGCACAAGCTAACCGAGGAGAAGCGAAATTTCTGCTGGGATGAAAGTTGCGATATCGCATTCCAGGAGCTCAAGGACCGTCTGTGCAAAACACCTATTTTGGGGTACCCTGATGCGGGCAAGGAATTTATAGTTGACACAGACGCAAGTGATAGAGGACTTGGCGGTGTGTTGTCTCAAAGGAATGGTGATAAAGAGGTTGTGATAGCGTACTTCAGCAAGTCGTTGTCAAAGCCGGAAAGGAACTATTGTGTCACAAGACGGGAATTGCTTGCTGTGGTAAAGTTTAAGCAAATATCTTCTGGGGCGGAAATTTCACTTACGAACTGACCATGCTGCACTGAAATGGCTATTGCAGTTCAAAAATCCAGAAGGACAAGTTGCGAGATGGATTGAACTACTGCAGGAATACGACTTTGTGATCGAACATCGCAACGGGAAATCTCATGGCAATGCAGATGCATTGTCAAGAAGACCTTGCCCTGAAGATTGCAAGCATTGTACTAGGCAAGAGGGTAAGGAAGTGGTATCTGTGAGGATTCTCAAGACAGACCAGCTCAGCAATGAGTGAAAGGACAGCCTACAACATGCACAGCATGAAGATTCGGACATCAAGCCGATTCTGGAATGGATGAAGGCCAGTGCTCCTAAGCCCAAGTGGAGTGACGTCTCAGCGATGAGTTCGACCACGAAAAGCTATTGGGCCCAATGGGACAGCTTGCTGATTCAGGATGAAGTCCTGTGCCGAAAATGGGAAAATGTTCGGGGAGACAGTTGTCATTTGCAAATGGTTGTCCCTAAAGCTAAAGTACCGGATGTTCTACAGCTGTACCATAATGGTGGTTCAGGACACCTGGGAGTTAAACGAATTCTACTGAAGATCCGAGAACGGTTTTACTGGGTCCACTGTCGTGACGATGTCGAGGACTAGTGTCGCAAATGTACAAGTTGTGCGGCTGTAAAGGGACCTCAAACTCGTAGTAGAGGTGCACTGAAAGTGTACAATGTTGGTGCACCATGGGAGAGGATAGCCATTGACGTTGCGGGGCCGTTTCCAGAAAGTGAAAGTGGTAACAAGTATTTCATGGTTGTGATGGATTACTTCACTAAGTGGCCACAAGTCTTCGCCATTCCAAATCAAGAAGCTTGAACAGTTGCAGATAAACTAGTTCATGAAGTCTTCTGTCGTTTTGGAGTACCTTTAGAGATTCACAGCGATCAAGGAAGGAATTTTGAGTCTCAAATATTCCAGGAAACTTGCCGAGTTATGGGTACTCATAAAACAAGAACCACTTCTTACTACCCAGAATCTGATGGAATGGTAGAACCATTTAATCAGACATTGGAGAGGTACCTAGCAAAAGTTGTGGAAAAACGGCAACGAGACTGGGACAGGCACATACAACCGTTTTTGTTGTCATATCGTAGTGTCACGAAAGTACATCAGTGACACCAGCTTTAGCAAACTTTGGGAGAGAATTACGGCTGCCTGCAGACCTGATCACCGGACTACCACCTGATGCCCCACGCAGTATAACCGATTATGCAAATGACTTGCGGAACAAAATGAATGACATTTATGAGCACGTCAGACAATCGGGCCAGCAAACGTCTGAAAAGATGAAAACACGGTATGACCGCAAAATGAACAACAAAGGGTTTGACGAAGGTTCACTAGTGTGGTTACACAATCCAGTTCGCAGCAAAGGGAAATCTCCTAAGCTTCAAGCTAAATGGGACGGACCGTACCGGATTGTGACAAGGATCAATGACGTAACCTACCGGATACAGAAAAGTGCAAGAGGTACTCCTAAGATCGTCCATGTGGATCGACTGGCGCGTTATTATGGGGCCAATAATGCTCGGGACGAGCATGTCTTAGGAGGGGGCAGTGTTGCGCGCCACTATTAATGTCTTGTACATGGCAACACTAGTTACCACTAGCGCCCTCTAGTATCGAGTAGCAGAACTAAGAGAGTCAAGATCCTTCTAGAAATTTCGGGATCGATATGTACTCAAACATTCTAGATGTTTCTACAGTATAAGGTTCTGGAAAGTATCTGAGGCGCTATATAAGGCCGGTATAGACCACGACCGAGTGAGTATTGAATTGGCGATACAAGCGAATACTTCGAAGCGATACAACTGCGAATTAAAGTGATCAGTAGTATAATTGTGTTTTGTTATTAGTGTGGTTTTAAGTTGTAATTAGTGTTCTATAATTAAAGTGTCAATTTTGGTAATTCACTCGGCAGTTTTTAATTGTCTCGAACCCCAAGCTCGTAACACTATTAATACATGCAGTACTAGATCGCTTATAGAGTATAGTTTATTTCAGCTTAAACACGTTATCAATAGTTTAAAATGAAATAAAAAAATCTAATAAATTGGTATTGTATGCGCGTGTGTGCGAGTGCGCTTTAGCGGCAATAAGTAGCACTTAAGTAAAAGTTCTGTAAATAATGAATATCTCAGTTTCCTTCAAATAGTATTAGTTTAGTCAGTTTCTGTCTTTTATACCGACTTCAAAAAGGAGACGGTACTCAATTCGACTGTAGGGTAAAACACCCGGTAGTCAGCCCCGCACCAGTACTCAGCCTTTACAGACATTGTTTCCATATAAATAGTGTTAAAATTTATATACACCTTTAAAATAAAGTTTAATTGAATCTGTGTATTCTTATTGGATAATACGAACATCTACGAACCAAAAGCATGTCAGGTTGACGAGCTACACTCGTTAATTTGCACTGCTGCCAAAGACATGACTAGATGCGTCGCTGTTACAATTTTTTTCTTAAGGAAACGTGCTCGAGTTTTCGGTAAGTTTTGTGTATATTTGCTGTAATTTGTGCTGGATTGTTATACTGTGTTACAATAAATATGTTGTAAATTAGGTGACTGACTACTGGATTTCGAATTTTTAAGACAGATCCAGTACTCAGCCATAGTGGCTGACTACTGGTTTTTTCGTGATTTTCGTATATGTAGTTGAAATTAACGGAACGAATAGTCCCAATTTTGCTCATTACTTTGGGCTTAACTCTTATGAGGCCAAACGTGTATTTTACTAGTAGTCAGCCGCGTACAAATTTAATTACATGTCAGGGGTCGACCAATGGTCTACAAATCCAGTTGTCAGCCGTTAGTCCTGTTGCACAAAATAATACCTAAAAGTATCTTCAATAAGAGCTAATTTATGCACGGTTATTTTAGCACGAAAATCATTTGTTTTGGAATTCCATCATGTCAAAAAGACCTATCCCAACAAAGAAGAGCAATTAACACAAGCTATGGCGGCGATTAGATGAAAAGAAGATGGGATGAAAAGAATAGGAGCTATTTCTTCGGAAGAGTGAGACAAATTTAGAAACAAAAAGAAGATGTGAAGCAATATAAAAAGAACGATATATTGATAAAAATATTAAGAGATTTGAAGCTACTAATTGCCGCTGAAGCGCACTCGCGCATACGCGCATACAATACCAATTTATTACATTTTTATATTTGATTTTAAACCATTGATAACGTGTTTAAGCTGAAATAAACTATATTCTATAAGCGATCTAGTGCTGCATGTTTTAGTAGCTTGGTTAGACGACATAACTAATATTTTAGCGCTGCAGCAAATACCTCACTCAAGCCACGTCGCGCTCGCTCCGCGCAAGCCGCCGCTGTCATCAAGTGCTATACGGTTTTTGTTTAGAATAGCTTACATTACTCACATATTCAAACAAAACATATATGCACATATCTACACTTATTAATTAATTGCATAAGCCATAAACATTTAAAAATTAATATGTTTTTTGACATATGCTGTGACTATGTTTTCCTTTAATAAAAATAGATAATACTACAAAACTTTTTTATAGGATAGGGTGACAAACGAGCACACAGTCCACCTGATGGTAAGTGGTGGTTGTGACCCATAGACATCTACATCTATCTTCAATAATGAATCAAAATGCAAATGCGTTGTCACCCGTGAGGACTAAGATGGACTGTCTTTTCCAGTAAAAGGGTCTCCGCTTCTCTACACTCACAATACAAAACACAGCAGTGTTAAGCTGCTATTTTACGCTGTTATTCTGTGAGAGCGTGGTCCTTCCCCGGTCGAGCCGACCCATTCGTGCTACAACCTTACTACTAATATAGTTGCAGCATGGCTCTACCAGCTATAAAAGATTTTAGAACTTAATTTACAATTATCATTATACTATCAGAATGTTCGCGGGTTATGGACCAAATGCTTGGAAATGTATAATAATAGTCTATGCAATGACTATGATATACTCGTACTACTTTTTACAGAGACTTGACTGCAAATGAACTCCGAACTATGTGACTCTAGTTACGACATATTTCGATGTGACCGGAATCTAACTGTAACAAGTGGTTGCTGTAGCTGTAGTTAATTTGGATGTATAGTTTAAGAGGAAATGAAAAATTAAAATACTTCAACACTAGGCTCAACGCGCGAACGACGCCTAGCCACTCAATGAGAACCGAGAGAAACCAGCAGTGAACAAGCGAGTTGTCATGTCGCGCGGCTCAGACGCGTGATATACGCGGTGTTTAGTGTTTCCTATTATCTCGGTGTCCTCAGTGAGCGGTGCTTTAAAGGTGGTTAATATAACTTTTAACTGTTAAAATAGAGAATTAAAGAATTACAAATTTATTATCACACTAGCTGTTCAACGCGATTTCGCCCGCGTGTAATTTATAACGAATAGATTTCATGGGTTTTAATTTTTTTCGCGGAACCCTTATGCTTTTTCTAAAATAAAAGTAGCCTAAGTTACTCCTTATAACATCAGCTATCTGCCAGTGATAATCCCGTCAATATCAGTCCAGCCATTTCGGAGATTAGCCGGAAGAAACAGACAGACAGACAGACAAAAAATTTAAAAATTGTGGTTTTGTTATAAGTACCATATTAACTTTCATATTCATTTAGCAGAAAGCTGTTATTTTGGCATTACAAACAGGCACTTCAATTTTATTTATTTGTATTTATTATCAAATAAATAAAATTAATTATATTGAATAAATTATCATATACAAACCATTCTTAACAATCCACGATTTCATATCTTACCGATTTATATTAAATTAGTCGTGATTAGGCCAAGCCATCTAGTGTCTATTTTACGGACTATCTTGAGAGTCAATCAATTTTGTTCGATAAAATAATTTTACATATAGAATGAAGTAAACATCGCTATTACAAAGCAATTTTAGTTGAAAAAAAATATTCTTTTGAATTAATACACTAAAATTTAGGCGCTACATGTCTAAAAATAAGGATTGTAACTTTTATTTACTATAAAATTAAACTTGAAAATTACTTGTTGAAAATTATCAAATTAAATGTAATGTTTTGTTTTATAGTTCATTTCATTTGAAGGTTCCACTTCTACCGCGTGTGAACTCCACACATGATTTTTTCATCATTTCTGTAGATGCATATCTCATTCTCATTCCTGATACTTTTTCCAGATACATTGATCAAAAGAAAAGAGACAAATGTGAAAATAAAGAAAATTTAAACAAAATAATAAATTAACCTTAAATGCAGCTGCCCAGCCGAGTTGAATCCGTCGATTGACCTCTCGGTCGAAGTTGGACTTACCTAGTCGGACTATTTGTCCCAGGTAAACATACTCGTCAAAAACTTCGTTTCTCTGCGTGATAAACTTAGAAATGAGGATATCCGCAGTAGAACCAGAGTGACCGACATAGCCCAACGGATTAGTAAGCTGAAGTGGCAATGGGCCGGCCATGTAGCTCCAAGAACCGACAACCAATGGGGAAAAAAGGTACTCGAGTGGCGGCCTCGTACAGGCAGGCGAAGTGTAGGGCGTCCCCCCGCTAGATGGAGTAACGACCTGGTAAGACATGCAGGAAGTCAATGGATGCAGGTGGCTCAGGACCGTGCTTTGTGGCATTCCTTGGGGCAGGCCTATGTTGAGCAGTGGACTTGTGAAGGACTATAATGATGGTGATGATGATGAAATGCAGCTAATAAGATTTATTATCGTATGACAAGTTTTTCGAATCCGATTTCGAGTACTCAGTCCTGTTTGTATAGTGCGTCCATGAACCAGACTGTGACATATTACGGCAACCAAAGATATTACAATATCTTTGACGGCAGGCTAGTTCTCCGAAACGTGCAAAAATATTGTGCCGAACTTTAACATATAGAATTGTTTGGCCATGTATATTCAAATTAATGTTAATTAGTACATACATCAATGCATTAAAAAAAATAGGAAGAAACACATATATTGCTATAAAATTTTAAATATATGTCCAATATATTCCCTACCGGTGCTGAGTTTCAACAGTAATATTTTAGAAAAATATTTCATAAATAAAACTTGTCTAGAGAACACTGATTTTATGTTAATCAACATACAACAACAACTAGCTAAGCGACGATTAGCAAAACGAAAGAGATACGCAGCATTAAAAGAGAATGAAGACTACATATGCAATAGAAAAAAAAAGAAAGGTTGAGATATTTACGAAGGAAAGCAGCTAAAAAAATTGTAAGCATAAAAGAGATGACTCCCCGCGCTCAACGAGAGCAGTGAAAGAGATGGCGAGAAAATAAACGCAAATATTTGAACAGAAAACGAGAAGAAAAACAAATTCAAGAAGTTATATTACAAAATAGCATTGGTAGTAAAGAAGAAGCTACTGGAAAAGAAGAAGCTACTGGCTCAGCTGACCCTATTTCTCTAAATACAGATTTAATCGAAGATTTAAGTAAAGTCAAATACTATCAGAGGAAAATACACAGAAGGATGTAAAGATATTTAATTAAAATAAAAATCAGGCAGTTGCAATACGCCCGTATAAAACAACAGAAACTATTTAAAGTAAAATATGAAAAAATAAACCAAGAAAATAAAAGATTTAGACAGATAATTCGATGCAATATTAAATATAGCAATGAGGAAGAATTGTTGAATAAAATAAAAACTAATGAAAAAGTTTTAAACATAAAAAATAGAAAGTTTAAAGTGAAAGTTGAAAAGAAAATAATATTAGTTGTCCGTAATTTTTACAATGAAGACAGAACACTGACCTCCATATATACAAGTACGCTAGACTGGCTATACCATACAAAATGCTTCTGCCGATTTGAAGCGCCCTCATTGTCCGTACCGGGAACTAAAATTGACATAATATGCCAAAGTCTTTTGTGTTAGGTATATGGGCATGAACAATTGACATATTAACATTTGACATTTGACAAACTACAATGTACAATAAATGTTTATGAAGCAAAAATCTAATAAATTACAAATTATTATGAAGAAGAAGTACCCACTGTCGTAAAAATATTAAACTGTAAACGTTGTGATATTAATTAAACTCTGAAACTGAAAGAATTTAGTGTGTGACCACAGGTGTTAACTTTAGGTTAATTTATCTACAAAATATTGTAGAAATTTACGCGTTTCTTTTGTCGTTAATTACTTTCTTAATATAATTAAGTAAGTTTTTCGAAACTACTGCGAACTGAAGCTTTAACTGCTGTCATCGCAAAAATAATATAGGTACATGAAAAAGTAGATGTATCTGCCTCTTTACAATGTATCAGAAAAGAGATGTCTGGTTAGAATTCCTGTGTCCAAACTCGGATTTCTTACAGTATTACTACCGTTACTTGCCTTCATTATTTGCATCATAATGACTATGTATAAAGACTTTGAAAGAGCTAATAATACACATTGCAATGTACCTAATGTATTTCCATCAATATCAGCGTCTATTGGAAATTATGAGCCACAAAAGAGCATTTGGAAAACTGCTATTTACGTCCATTTTCCATTAAGATGTTTCATTATTTATTTACGATGGAAATATTACCAAGACATTATTTTAGAAAATTGTATCATAATTGTAAATTTAGCAATATTTTTGAATATTGCAGAAAATTTGTCACTATTAGGGTTGACATATTGGACATCTTCATATAATTATCGTAAGTATTTTGTATTTATTCAATATTTAGGGCAAATTTTATAAAGTAAGACAATACTTGTATACATATTGTGATGTATTGGGTTTTAATTTGAATTTCTATATTACAAAACAGTGTAGTAATTCTGTTTAATTCATTTACATATTTATTGTTATTATTACCAAGTATTAATAGGCTACCAAGTTATTGGTCGATGTGCCTATATTTATGTTAGAATATTGTTGATTGTTTTAATTATAGCTTGTACATTCTTTGCGCTATGTTGCACTTTATATGTGTGTATTATAGCCATGGCACTTCACATGGACTGCTTTTTTTTGTTTAAAATTTTCCAATCTTGACTAATCTATTTTCAAAGCTGTTTAATGAAGAAGCGTCAACAATGTCCTGAGGCTGCTCTTCCACAAACTAAGCACATGATTATTCAGACAATGGTACTTATCATTGGTGCTTGAAGGGATACATCTCAGGATCATGTGATTTGTGGCCTGTGCATGTGGTAGTGGGTGGAGATTAAATATTTTTAGTAGGTCTGGACAATCATATTTTTCAGTCACAATTTTATAGTTTCTTTTAATTCAATTTTAGTATTTACCTCCTCTCATATGTGTTTCCAGGTAGGGTTAAAACTGATATTATAGCTCTGCTCTGTACAATCTTAGGCCAATCAATACTACACTTATACATACATACATAAACACTCACGCCTGTCACCCAGAGGGGTAGGCAGAGATTATGGACTTCCATTTGGCACAATCCTGACACATCTCTCTCGCCTCCTCCACATCCATATACCTACGCATACACGCTCGTCGGTTAAGGGTACTCTTAATTTGGCCCATTTTCAGTATATCTCCAAATATAGTATAAACCTTCGTCTAGGGCGTCCCTTCCCGACTCTGCCGTTCACCTCTGCCACATAAATTTGCTTTGTCACTCTTTCCTCATTCATTCTTTCTACATGACCAAACCATCAAAGCATTCCTTTCTTAATCCTGGTCACAACATCATCTTGCAAACCACAATCTTCTCTTATCACACAATTTCTCACTCTGTCATTCAGATTCAGTCCTAATATTTTGGTATATAATAATTGTAAAATTATTTCCACTTATATATTTTTTTTATAGGATAAGTGTGACAAACGAGCACACAACCCACCTGATGATAAGTGGTTGCTGTGGCCCATAGACATCTACATCTATCCTCGATTATGAATCAAAATGCAAATGCGTTGTCACCCGTGAGGACTAAGATGGAATGCCTCGTTTCCAGTGAATTAATTAATATCTAAAACTAGGTGTAGTAAAGTCCGATTTATAATAAAAATAACTATGACTTCTGTTAACTTTGTCAAAAATACAAAAGCACCTCTCATGTAATATCAGCGACAGTAGGTTAATGTGCGGCTGGCATTTCAACCAGCAAGTTTCCACAGTTAGGGTGAAAGTGCATGGGCATGGAACCCCACCCCTCTCTATCAATTTACCCCTCACCCCTTCTTGAGTCACAGAATACTAAAGAATCATGAAATATGCATAATATGCCCTTTCTTGTCCAAAAACCCTCTTACGTAGGTCACTCAATAAGTTTTGAGATGCTCGAAATTAAAAAAAATATTAAAAATATAGAACTCCATAACGCTCATTGCTCAATATTAAAAAACACAAAGTTCTATTAATTTTCCTACAACGCTTCCCGCGCTTTTCATTTAAAACGATGGATCTTAACCGTGAACATTTGCGCGCTATGATATATTACGATTTTAAATTTGGTTTAACCGAATAATTAAGTTTACAACGGTTACAATCAGCATTAGGGGACTCAGCTCCATCACGCGCAACAATTTTTAGGTGGTTTGCTGAATTCAAAAGGGGTAAAATTAAAGATGACCAAAGAACCGGGGCCCCGCAAACAGCAGTAACGGCAGAAAATGTATGGACTACTGAAATGTTGGTGCAAGAAAACCCACGAATCACATATACGGACATCGAAAAGATTGTAGGCATTAGTTCGGGGAGCATTCATACCATCCTACATCAACATCTTTGTAGGAAGCTTTGTTGTCGATCGATCCCTCGTTTGCTCTCCGAAAGCGAAAAACAGACTTGTGTGGATTGGTGCCATGAAATGCGTCTTCGTTTTGAAAACAGGGCATCTAGGCGTGTTTCAGAAATCGTTACTAGTGACGAGACATGGATCTATCAATATGATCCGGAAAATAAAAGGCAATCATCGGTATGGGTCTACTCAGAAGGACAGTTACCGACAAAACTGCAAAGACCTCGCAACGTCGACAAAAAAATGGTGGCTAGTTTTTTTTCACGGAGCGGACATTTGTCGACGCAATGCTGGAAAATTGTAGGTCAGTCAACTCTGAATGGTATACTACAGTTGCATTACCCAAAGCTTTTCAAGCTGTGCGGGGAATCATGCTGCATCACGATAACGCCTCTTCACATACCTCCCTTAGAACCAAAGCATTTATTGAGGAATCTGGTGTTGATACTCCAAGTCACCCACCCTACAGCCCTGACTTAGCTCCTTGTGATTTCTTTTTGTAACCAAGAGTCAAAGAAAAAATAAAAGGCAAGTTTTTTTCAAGCGCCGTAGAAGCCGTGGCTGCCTATGAAGAAGCGATTTCCGACCTGTCAGATCAAGACTGGCAAAAGTGTTTTCAGAGTTGGTTTAGGTGAATGGAACTTTGTATAGAGCATGATGGAGAATATTTTGAAAAGATGTAAAATAAATATTAATAGTATCTAGAATACTTTTTGTATATCTTAAAACTTATTGAGTGTCTACGTAGAAATGCGTGACCTGTGCACAGCTGTGAGATTTATTATAGAATCTTACTTTTCAATCAACAAAGTTTTAAGGAGCTAGTTCAAATTATAATTTTATACAAATACAAATTATATGATGTAGGTAGTAATTTATTTGTGATAGTGTTAACTATCGAATTGAACTATTAATTAAAGAGTAATAACTTGTTTTATTACAGCATATCATGAAATATGTTTCAAAACATTTATTGGAACATCAATATTTTATATGCTACTAACATGCATATTGTTAACCCAGTACCGTAGAAAGCCTCACATGTCACATTTGGAGAGGAACTCTGTCAAGTTAAAATGGCGAGCATTTTTCATTAATGTTGTTTCATTTGCAATTGCAGCTTACTTCTTCTTAAGGCACAACAGCCTTTGTGAGCCATATGGTAAGCAAAATATAAAAAACAAAATTGGAATTTGTTAGAATGTGGTATAAAATATAATATTAGGTCCTTACATATGAAATTAGCGTTTTGTCGTACTGACCACTTTGATCTGAAATATCTCTTCTTTGGTTAAGAATTCCAAATTCAAATTTATAAATTAATTTAACTGGTACATTTGAGTTTTGAAAACAGTCATTCATTTGATTTTTCCTCATTATTTTATTCTTTGGCGTCTCTTATTACCGCACAATGGAAAACATAAAATATCGGTATATTTACGAGTACGAGTTCTACCGTGGCACCAGTGCTGTAGAAACAGCTCGAAGGATTAATGATGTGTACGGCGCTGGTGTCACAAAAGAAAGCACGGTACGTTTTTGGTTTCAACGTTTTCGTTCTGGAAATTTCGACCTTCAGAACCAACCCCGTGGACGGCCGGAGACCAAAGTGGAAAATGAAGAATTAAAGGCTATTGTGGAAGCGGATCCATCACAAAGCACTTCAGAGATAGCTGCAGGCTTCGGGGTAAGTGATAAAACTGTATTAATCCACTTGAAACAAATCGGGAAAGTAAAAAAACTTGAACGATGGGTACCTCATGAATTGAGTGAATCGAACTTTCAAACACGCGTCGACTGCTGTGTTATTTT
Organism: Parnassius orleans; assembly: GCA_029286625.1. NCBI lineage: Eukaryota > Metazoa > Arthropoda > Insecta > Lepidoptera > Papilionidae > Parnassius > Parnassius orleans. Next base: position 2,712,197 of record JAGSMP010000032.1, read on the forward strand.
GCTCAACCGACACAATAACGAAGGGATTTTAAATCGAATCATTACTTGTGATGAAAAGTGGATACTGTACGATAATCGGAAGCGCTCGTCGCAATGGCTGAACCCTGGACACCCAGCCAAATTCTACCCCAAACGAAAATTGACTCAGAAAAAGTTACTTGTGAGTGTTTGGTGGACTAGCGCCGGTGTCGTTCACTACAGCTTTCTAAAATCTGGCCAAACGATTACGGCAGATATCTATTGTCAGCAAATGCAAACCATGAAGGAAGAACTAGCTGCTATACAACTGAGATTGGTCAATCGCTCTAGGCCACTGTTGCTTCACGACAACGCAAGACCACACACTGGACAACAAACAACCACTAAGTTAGATGAGCTACAATTGGAATGTCTGCGACATCCACCGTACTCCCCGGACCTTGCTCCAACAGATTACCATTTTCTCCGGAATTTGGACTTCTTACAAGGAAAAAAAATTCAACTCCGATGCGGCAGTCCAAACCGCCTTCAAAGAGTTTATTGATTCTCGCCCCCATGTTTTTTTTAGTAAAAGGATCAATGAACTACCTATGAGATTGCAAAAGTGCATAGATAACAACGGTGCATACTTTGATTAATTAATTATATTTTACAAAAAAAAATTGGCTTTACATTCCTCCCGTACAAAATGCCAATTTCATATGTAAGGATATTTAATAGTTTGTGAGAATGTTTGACTGTTTGTTACTGTTTACAGCCTATCAAAGTACACTGCTGAACAAAGGCCTCCTCCATGTATTGTCTCGTAAGGAGGATTTGCTATAAATCCCATGCTTGGCAGGCATGTTGGCAACCACAGTTTTCTTTCTTTTTTAGTTATTATGAGGAAGATGCTGCTGGTTTGGTACCCTATAGGCGACCTCTTATGACACCCACGGGACAAATGGAGTAGTGGATATTCTGATACCACCAAATGTTTTGTTTTGCATATGTCCTATATTTAAAATAGCGCATGAAAAACCTTTTTATCAAACAATACTGATACAACAATATTATTTGTATATATTATATTTGTTTTTGTTGAGGCTCTTTCTGACTGGGCTGCTACTGAGAATTTCTCGACAAAAAATCCAATAACTGAATTTGGCCCACCACCAATAAACTGATTTTTCCTAACTCATAATTTCACGACTACAAACCAAAAAGGCAGATGTTGTAGGTAAACAGGAATCAAGCTCCTCAAAAAAGTTCAGCAAACTCTTGAAGACCAGTTAGTCAATCTGAATAATTACTCTTATCTTGATTAGATATAAACATAATTTCCATTTTTTTCCATCTCTTTGGAATATATTTAAATGCAAGATACACTAATTGTATAATAATTATATAATTGTACAACATAATTGCAACACAAATAATTAATTTATAATAATTGCTGGCCTAGGCCTCCCCAGTAGAGTGCTTCAAAAGGGGGATTCTGCCATAGTTGCCACGCCTGGCAGACTGGTTGGCAACCGCAGATATTTTATAATTTTGAGTTATCAGGAAGATGCTGCTGCCCATCTCCTGTTTCAATTTCCCCCTGTCGACACCCACGGAACGATATGAGGTAGTGAAATTTCTTACTTTCTCTTTCTTTGGACACCCAAGAAAATTTCATCGGCTACCAACAGCACATTATTCTGATCTGGCGGCCGAGTTGCAGCTTGTGACCGAACCTTAGTTTGTCGTTTGTAATGTAATGACTGTCTCTGTCTCTTGGCGTCTTGTTTTTTTTTTTGGCCTATCTGTTGCCATCTCAAATAGGTTGCCGTGATTAGCTGATTATCACCTTCATAGACGCTTTCTTTTCGTTTATGACACACCACTTACAGCGCTAAAAAGGCATAATCGATTCGTTGTAGTTGCATGGAGTTATGAAGTTTACTATTTTGGCTAGAAACCTTCGTAATGATAACGTGCGACGTCCTTGGTTAACTTTTATGGCGCCCCTGAGTATTCCTTTTGACCGTCCATATTTGTTTAGTAAATTTATTTTTCGTCCTGCCGGCTTACCAGCCGAGCAAGCACCTTTGGGAACTCCCTACTAACAGGGACATAATTTAGGCTTCCAATTTAACATTATGGCTCGATCCGGGTGGAATATAGAGCTCAAAAGACCTATTTCTTCAATCGACTTTCATTTGTTCCGTCAGTATGGCATCTATCGTCGCCCAGCCCAGCCCAGCCGTCGCAGCAGCCCCCACATCCCTTGCGAAAAAGAAGTGTACTGTCACACTTGTCTTATTGATGGGGTAAGTTTGACAGTATTCCACCTCAATTAATTTTAATTACCTTAAATTACAAAATGCTAGGTACTTGTAGATACTAAAATGTTTGATCAAACAAACAAGCACTTAATAATTGATGTTATGAAACTGAATTCTTTTGGTTAAATCCTTACAGAGTAGAAGTATTTAAATGACCATTATAGTTTTAATTAATTTAAGTCACACTTGCCTCGAGTGACCATACTTTAAAATAGAGGGCACACTGGACGAACTTTTATGATAATATGGGATTCTGTGTCATTCAACCAGGGGAAACAAGTGACAAAATAAAAAAAGAGAAAAATTCAAATTATTTATCACACATTTAACATTGTACAGGTTGGGCCATCTAATGTTTGAAATTGGAACTAAAGATTATTTTGGGGTTGGAAAGTCAATAAAACAAGTGTGACAGTACGCTTCTTTTTCCTGCGGCCCTTAGAAGAAACGATTGGCTGCTTCACCATCTTGTCTGGCAGACAAGACTGCTGCTTCGCTTGAAATATAGCAAAATAAACCCAGAAACACAAATTTTAAGTTTTTGAGTATATGTGTTGTTTAAGTTTTCGCGCTGTGTAAGGCTACGAACTCACGGCGCGATATTTACTTATGCTCGCACCGGTAAAGGAACTGCGATTTCTTTTAAAAACTCACAAGACCGCAGTTTTGTGTGGATTTCTGTCCGCCCCAGAGGCGGTAACTTGGCGGGAGATGACCACAAGTTGGGCGGAAGCGCCCGCGTCCAATGGTGTGTATTTTACACACCATTGGATGCGGGCGGGATTGTGGTTTACAACCGCAAATCGCGCAGGCACCGCAACCTGCGCGATCCTACTAGTTACCTACTATACAGCGGCAGCCGCAAACAAGCAGCAATCGCGTCGTGAAATTTATTATTGTCATATATCTACATTTCTTATATTCTCCCCGTGTTGTAGTCCCCCTACTGGTCTACTGCTGCGTGCGTAGGTAATAAATATTGCTCCATAAAATCATAACGTTACTTGTAAGATTGCCTCCTGTTTCTGACGCATCTGAGTATGTACCTATCCTGCATTATTATTTATCTCAAGAGAGAGTCACTCATTTGTTTGTACGTACAAACAAATGAGTGACTCTTGTTGTGAGGCTCGTACTTCATACGGACATGATAATTTTTACAACATAAATTGACGCTATAACTAATATCTGGCAAATGTACATCAAACTCCAATATAATTATTTTTTATTTTTCATACATGCAAGTTTGCTCACGATATTTTCTTTTACGGTTGAGCATGTGTTGGTAAATTGCAATTTTCAGTGCTGATTCCAATGGCAATCGAATCCGGGTCGCTAGCGTACAGCGTTTAGCTCCTGGGCTACCATGGCCCATACCATGAAAAAATAGTACCTAGATATTTTGTAAATTACAACTGTTTACAATATGTATATTAAATTTTTGTTTCAGTATACTCCATGTTTGGATTTTCTGAATATATTGTTGTATTCAGCAATATAGCATTCCATATGACAACTGTTTACGATTTGAAGAGGCGTAATGTTTATATTAGTACAAGGGGAATTGCAGTAGAATAATAAGTGGTGATAATGTGGCAAGCCAAAAATCTTTGAAGTTAGTACACCTTATGAGAAAGCTTTATTTAGGTAATTATTCCATGCTGTTACATTTTTCAAAAGTGAAACTTACTGCAAATTTACAATTAATCAAACGTTTTGATTGTTAATTAAATTTACAGTACAAAAAACTGGGCAAAAAATTTGGGGGGTGACTGCATCTACCTCTCAGTTGAGGCCTTATGGTTATAAAATATATTGTACTTTTACTTTCTATTATCAGCTATCAATTAATAATAAAATGAGCCAAGCAACGATGCTTTGCTCATATTATTATTAATTCTATTGAAGATTTCTAAATATAATCGTTTTAAGCCAGGAAAGTTTCATTTGCACCGTGATTTTGTTTTGTAAAAGCGCAGTAGATTTTTAATTATTTAAACAAACAAGTCTTCCTTTATACAAACACTTAGTGTGCATGTAGTTAAATTGTAATAATATTGTATAAAAATGAATTATTATAGTTATTAATAGTATAGATGTATACAATTTTGTGATGTTATTTTTTAAATTATTCTAGATAAGAAATAAAAATATAGGAAGTAAAAAGAAAAAACTTATTTTATTGCATATTATATGTTTCGATAACAAAAAATATCAACAATATTTGCACAAAATACTATTACTGTAAGCAATTCGTAACTTTAACAAGCTTATTTAATAACTCCAATTATAAATGATATAAAAATATTCGAGATATAACAATAACTTTATTTATTTAAACAAATTATATATATATGTTTACATTTTATTTTAATATTGATAAATAGTTGTAGCACGAATGGGTCGACTCGACCGGAGAAGAACCACGCTCTCACAGAATATCAGCGTTAAATAGCAGCTTAACGCTGCTGTTACGTATGGTGAGTGTAGAGAACCGGAGACCTTTTTACTAGAAACGAGGTATTCCATCTTAGTCCTCACGGTTGACAACGCATCTGCATTTGATTCGTAATCGAGGATAGATGTAGATGTCTATGGGCAACAGCAACCATAGGGGCACAATCAACACAATACGTCAAATTGGCAATCATAGCGACACCTTTGATGCTGCTTCCCGCACCTGCCTGAGTAAACATTTGTCAGAAGCCATAAGATTTTCTGGCATAATTTATAGTTGCTTACAATATTGACAGTACGAAATGGGGTGATGCAATCTCTTACGCCGCCAGCCCATGGTAAAACAAGAAAGGGTTCAATTTGTCGTCATATATTATAGGTTATATTTTATGTTGTACATATTATACATTTTACAAATGTTATGATGTCACAAACATGCGTGTATATTGTTATAGATTAGATTTTTGAGGATTGAACCTTAAGATTTAGTATTGCAACATAATGTTTTCCCCTCAGTCTCGTCAATAGCATAATAAAATAAATTATTGAACTTAAATGTCAATATTTTCTTATAATGAAAATATGGTGATATGGCATAATATGTTCAAATATTTATAAAATTATAGAAAAAAGGCTATAATGATGATATGTACCATACAATATGAAAATACATAATAATAGAAGTACTTTATACCTACTGACTTACATTTTAAGAACTATGTGCAAGTGATATAATAATGATTAGCAATAAAATGACTACCCTATGGTAATATATAACATGATTAGAATATATGGGTAAGTTACTGAAACAATTTAAGAATTGTTTAACAATATTTGTCATTAATTAAAAATGGCCGCGATTACATAAAATGTCCAAAATTAACTTGAATTAAGTCATCAAAATACATAAATAAAAATCAGTTAAATATCATTAGATGAAGACAATTAGTATTATAATAATTTAATGCTCATTCAACTTTTCAATTTCTTAATTTATGCAACAGTAACAATAAATATTATGTTATTATATTATTTTCTACATAATAATTCATAATTAAAAATATATAAAGAGACTATAAAATTATCATCTGATTTGGTTGCAATTTATATGCCACCACTTAGAAAGTATAAACCTATAACTCTATTATATTATTCTCTACATAATAATTCATAATTAAAAATATATAAACTGACTAAGAAAATTATCATCTGATGAACCTATACTCTAGAAATAAATCTTCAAAATCTGTCGACTGATTTCTGAGATATTCCATAACATATGCATTAAAAAAAAAGGAAATGCATCGACAAACTCTCCTTTTTAAAGGCTATCTAATAGATTTTAACATCATAAATAGTTATCTACTACAGTCTGAACTCTTGTTCCATTTTGTCCGCTATCATTTTTGCTATCGCGAGAGATGAGGTCGCTCCTGGAGATGGCGCATTCCTACAGTGCAACACTCGACTTCCAATAGCACCAGATCCCGGTTTTGAATCGAAGACAAAGTCTTCAATCAATGTGCCTGAAATTAATAAAAATGTTAAGACATGAAATAAATAATTATTACATTATATCAAGTCTTTTGAATCTGCTGTTAGACTATACTACTTGGAAAATTAGCAGAAGCAGATTGATGAGAGCAGAGCAGACACCCTCCAGGGGTGATACTATTGTACATCTTCTGATCTATCACTTGGTCATAATGTTGGGTTTAGCAGTATTGAACGGGTGTTCTGCCATCAGTCATTTACTAGAATATCTATTCCATCAATAATCAACAGAGTGCTCTGCAATGGAAAAAGTTAGGTTATGCCCTTCCCTCTATTTATTACTTATATACAAGTTGTAACAACCTATTTCACCACCTCAGTGGTTGATTTTTCCAGAATCCTTTCTTAGTGGGTGTCTAAATCGAGAAAGGAGTATATATGCCATATTTCAAGTCAATCAGGCGTTAGTTTTGGAAATCTCGTGATGAGTGAGTGAGTCAGTTGTTATTTACAACCAGTACCCAAAAAGGGTAGTCGTGCCGATCCCTGTAATTGTCGACCAATTGCCATCACCTCCATACTCTGTAAAGTTATGGAAAGGGTATTGAACAGTAAGTTGCTGACATGTGGCTTCCGCCGGGGACGGTCCACTGGAGATCTTGTGTATGTCACGCACTTTTGGCATATTAATGCTGGAGTTCCTCAGGGGTCTGTACTCTCTGCTACTCTTTTCCTGCTGCACATCAATGACCTACTTCTACCGGGTATTGTTAGGTATGCAGATGACAGCACAGTCACAGAGAGATTCATGTCCAGTGCAAAAGACGGAGGGGCAGTAATACGTTCACTCAGAGGTCATGGTGGAGCGGATAAATGCGACCTTAAGTCTTGTCTCCCAATGAGGTGATGACAATCTGGTCACTTTCAACGCCGCCAAAACGCAGGCCTGACTTATCCGCAAAACGGAGTGCGTTTGATCTGACTCCTACTTTCCGGAATACATCTGTAGAGAATCTAACATGACGTGTATTGCCTGAGTTTAAATGTGACTATGGTAGTATGGTGGCCTATCGGACCACCATACTACATAATTGTGCATGAAATGGCTATTTTATTTTTTACTATTTTATATTTGATAATTTGTCGGATTACAAGGTACTCTTTTTCAAAAAGTTCCGGACTACCAGGGGCCTGTGGCAGTACTCAGTAGTTTTATATTCTCTGGATTTATTTTTGGTCTGGGGTTCTTGGGTTGGGATGAATTCAGTTCAGCTCTGACCATGCGGTGGTTCGTGTTGAAATTTAGATTTTTGATGACATTCATGTTTGAAAAGCATTTAGGTTTATTGGTCATTATAAAATCAATTTGATTTCTTGACTTAACATCGGGTGACGACCATGTCCACATTCTGTTTTTATTTTTCTTGAATATGGTGTTTAGTATGGTCAGGTTATTTTCCATTGCAGAGTCCATGAGCCTTTTTCCATTCCTGCTTCTAGGTTTTGTACTGTATGTATAGGGTCCTATAATTGCATCTTCATCCCATTGACGTTTGGCCATTAAAGTCACCCATCACAATGATATTTATATGAGCATGTGTCTGTAAAGCTTTGTTCAAATCCTGGTAAAACTGGCTAATTATTTCGGTGTCAGCTTGTTCTGTGGGTGAGTTAATATGGATAATGGGCCACGGGTCTTTGTAATCTGGTAGTTTTAAATTCAACAATGCTGTGCGCTCTGATACACCATAAAATCCATTTATGTGCTTTGCTAGATCTTTTTTGACTAAAAAACTCACATCATATTTTCCTGGGGTTGCCCCTATGTGATAGAATATGAAGTCTGGATGTGCGATAGTGTTTTCTCCCATTCTCCATACTTTACTCAGGCCGAGGATATTCCAGTTGGTGTTTTGTAATGCCAGTGATAATTCTAATAAGTTCTCTTCTGATATTAGTGTTAGTACATTTAGAGAAGCAATGTATATTCTTGTATGTTTGTTTGATGGAGTCTTGGAGAAGTAATATATTACTATCATATTAAAATAAGATACTGACTACTTGTATAGAGCTTTACCTAAAATGGTAAGTTATGAGTTTAATAGAATCCGTTACGATCATCAATCCCCTTGCTAATTGCAACAATTATGGCAAATTCACCATACAATGGGAGAGGCCCATGTCCAGCAGTAACCTTTCATATGCTGACATATACAAGACAGTGAAAGCTGAATAACAGAATTCAAAAGAGTTGACAATCATTACTAATGGTTCTATGACAAGACCAGGTCCAAGACCTTCTGAGAGGACTTAAACATATATATAAAAATACCGCTAAAATACGGCTAGAGAAGTTCAGGATAGATATGTTCGAATTCTTGCAGTCTGACAGTAGGGCAGTTTTACAAACCCTGAATAGATGTTATGATTAATGAACTAGGGGCTAATCTGTCCATAACTGCTGAACGTAAGCCTCTCCCATAGATTGCCTCACAGGGGGGATTTTGCCATAGTTGACACGCTTGGCGAGCGGGTTGTCAACCGTAGTTTTTATTATTTTGAGTTGTTATCAGGAAGATGCTGCTGCCCATCTCCTGTTTCAGTTTCCCTCTGTCGCCTCTTACGACACCCACGGTACCCGGACAATAATTATGGGGTAGTGGATATTCTTACACCGCCACTACACAGCTAATCTGTGAATTCCTCAAACTCCTTAACAAGGTAGGTGAAGCAAATAACATTATTCAGTGGATAAAGGGTCATAATTGTTCCAGAGGCAATGATGCCACAGTCTTCTTAGCCTGCAGTTAGACTAGACCCCATTATTCCACTTCTTTTTGGCTTTGTTAGGCCACAGATGCAAGGCGGACAAAGAAGCTATCATCCCATTGTGCTATGAGTGTTGTAACAAGTGACTATCTATGAAGAAAACCCTAAAAGATCTAATGACTTTCAAAGGTGGTAGTGTAACTCACTAGTTTATGCCAGATAAAATATCTAAACTAGTGACCGGGAGCAGCGTCAATAATGGTATAACATGCCAATCCATCTGCAAAATATGGTGACCAAGGCAAACCCACCCAAAGGTACAGGCATATCTCCAGTGGTGGAATTTTGCAGGTTCAAGAAAAACGAAATAAACAAACTTACCATCTTTGGCCATAGCTTGAGCCCTGACTCCTGCAGGTCCTTTTTCAAAATCTGCACTGGTAATATTTTGAATATATTTCTGTATCTGCATTACTTGTAATGGAATAAAAAGTGATCTGCTCATTTCTTTAAGCCCAAAACCAGCATATTTAAAAGCCATTTTCCGAAATCCAGAAAAACCAATTATATCTTTGAACTCTTTCATATTAACATCACCCCACCTAATAAGTAAATTGATTTTAACATAGTTAAATTGATCAAACAACTAAAATATTTTTTAACTTTAAGAATATTAAAATTAGTTTACCTGTACCCTTCTTTACAAAATGCTAAAATTGCATTTGGTCCCACAATAACTCTACCATCGATCCTTGGTGTTAAATGTACACCAAGAAATGGAAATCTGGGATCTGGTACAGGGTATATATTGGCACTAGCTATTTTACTTTTACCAGGTACTAAATATAAATATTCGCCCCTAAATGGAATGATTTTTGGCTCTTCTGGGCATCCAGTTAAAACAGCTACAGTATCAGATTGTAAGCCACAGCATGTCAGTACATATTTGGCTTGTATTGTATGACCCTTTGAACTAATGATCATTACAGGATATTCAGCATCCTCAGCCTCTGTAAACTTGTTCACTTCATAGTTCAAGTAACTCTTACCACCACATTCTTCAAAATCCTTAACATACGAATTGGTCACCTTACCCCAATCTACAATGCCAGTATGTGGTGACCACAATGCTTCTAAGCCCTTGCAATTTGGCTCTAATTCACGCATTTCTTTTGAGTCTAACAGTTTTATATCCTTCACACCATTTTTGATTCCTCTGTCATATAAATCAAGAAGCCGAGGCACTTCAGATCTTTGTGTAGCAACTATTAATTTACCACATTTAGAATATTTTATGCCTTTCTTATCAAAGTACTCATAAGACAGTTTGAGTCCTTCCACACATAATTTGGCCTTCAAGGATCCAGGCTTGTAATAAATACCAGCATGTATCACGCCACTGTTATTACCACTTTGGTGAAATGCGAATCGATTTTCTTTATCAACTATCGCTATTTTTAACATTGGCTTCCTTAAAATTAATTCCCTAGCAGAGGCTGATCCTACAATGCCTCCACCAATAACAACTATATCATAACACTGTGGTTTCTGGTGACTGTACCTAAAAAGAAATAGAAATGTAATTTTAATGTTAAAGTTTAAAGAAAATATAGTTCGTGTATAGCGTGGAACAAAATAATAAAACATTGTAGTTCACATTCACAATATGGCTGTACACAAACATGACATTAAAAAGTGGATAACAAGAAATACCTTCGCATAATACAAAGACTCTCTGAAGCCGTACATTGGATGGACCTCAATGCTAACATTGGAAAAGGCACTACACTTTTTATTAATAGAGACATACTTCAATAATATAATAAATTCCTTAGTTTTTCAAATAGTTATCACGTAAACAAAACAATTAAATTGAAAAAAAATAAACAACCTAAGTTTATTTCTATAACTTAAGATAGAAAACAATTTTTACGCGATAAAACTTGTACTTTGTATTTGTTTAAATTTGTTGTTGTTATGTTATCGGAAATTAAAATACCGTAGAGAGATCAAAGAGCCATTTATTTATGATTATGACCATTTATGACATCTCATACTACCTGACAGGATGGCTGATGTCAGTTTTTTTATTTGGCTTGGATGCTTGTCTTTTAAGCCGTGAGACTGTCAGTGTCATCTCCAAAATAGACTTAGAATATACTGGCGTATAAACGACCTCACAGCCCGAAAACGCGTAACAAATTTTGATTTGTCATTGTGTGCGTTAGCTAGCGATGTACATTTTACTTACAAGGACTATCGAAAAATTATTGTTAAGGAAGCAGTAAAAGGATTTTAAAAAAATTGTTTAGTGCACGAAACTAAATAACTTCAAAAATTTACTGATTATATGATATTCTAAAATAACTAAAAAATATTCGTATAACATGTACCCGGAAATAAGCTGCACTTGCCTTTTGATGGATTTTAATTCAAAATGTAGAAAATCCCAATAATCTCGCAAAAGGTCCACCGAATAAACTTAAACAATTTTCCCCAAGAATCAGATCTGAAAGTTGTATTTTTGAGCTATGACCTAAAGGTATTTTAACATAATGTTAATCAAATATAAACAGGTAGATACTTCATTAAGTAAATACCTGATTAAAGCTCATTCTTGTAAAAACGTTACTTCATGCAGCTGTGATGAACTATCATCTGTTTCAAAACTAAACTATCTTGGCATAATCATAGATCAGCATCTGAAATGGGATTGTCAAATTGAAGAAGTTGTTAGGCGTGTGCGTAAACTATTATACGTTTTTAAAAACATAAGACATGTAGGTGACATGAAAACTATTAAAAATGTATATTTCTGTTTGTGTCAATCAATTATATCGTATGTCATAAATCAATACTCTTAAAAGTTGAGAGGTCGCAAAGGGCTGTTCTGAAAGTGATATTATTTAAAAAACTATCGGTACCCTACAAATAAATTATACAAAGAACTCTCTTTACTCATAGTTCGCCAATTTTTATTAAGTCTATTATTTTATATCAGCATAAAATCCCACCTAACTCAAAAATCTCTAATAAAAGGTGCCAAGGTATCACATATGATACTCCACAATGCAAAACACAATTTAGACAACGTTTTTCAAATTTTCGCGGACCATTCTTATATAACAAAATAAATAATAAGATTTTCCAACTATCGCGATTTACTTTAAAAAATAAAATTGATAATTTTCTTCGACAGCTTGATTACACACAAACCGAGAACTTAGTAACTGTAGTAAGATAAGATATAATGATTAGATATAAAATAATAATAATAATATTCTTTACAGATAACTAAGTAACGTTTTTCATCTCCTTTTTAATTTCTTTCATCTGTAAAAAATATAAACAAACATAGCATGGGCTTCACACGTACACATACACGCACACAAACACATACCCACACACGCACGCACGCCCACACAAACACACACACGCAGGTGCTCGCGCGCGTACATTTTCATTTTTATTCTTATTGTCAAATTGTCGTTAGTTAAAATAAGCTGTTTATTTCAAATCAATAATGTATATATATATATATATATATATATATATATATATGTATATATATATATATATATATATTTAACCTCAAAATAAATAACAGATAACAGATTTATTTATTTACCACAATTTGATTGTACACAGCTTAAAAAATATACAAATGTTGTGCGGGGGACTGGTGTCCAAACTAGGTACACACCTGTATTATGGATCACCAGGCCTCCACCCCTCGGATAAATACAATCTTTGTAGTATGGAAATACCAATAAGAAAGAAAGAATGCAATTGCATGTTTGTGTGTGTGTGTGTGTGTGTGTGTGTGTGTGTGTGTCTGTTTACTCTACGCCAATGACTTAGGATCAGTTATCAGCTTTTAAGGATCTTAAACCACAAACCAAAACACTTATGTTGTTGAACACTATATGAATTAGCAATTAACACTTAGTAAGTTTTCTGTCATATCATAATCTAGCGTCTCCAACCATTTGGAGACATTTCTTTTACAGGAGTTTTTTGTTTGTGGGAAGAGATTTAAAATTTTATTAACTTTATTATATAAATAACCTCCCAAGAAAGTAAAAGATTTTTTTGCGAAGCTCGAATGAGGTTTTATTTTACATATAGCATCCTTACGTCTTTTTCCTTTTAGTATTGATGGATCATAAGGTAATAGAGAATGTTGCCTATTTACGGTGTATAAAATATAAAGCTGTCGAATCGTGAGGACTTGACATTTTTTATATAGATCGCGCGTTGGAAATGTGTACGGAAGGGAACGTGATGTTTTGAGTACAGCGCGTTGAGCTCTTTCCAGTTTTATGAGAATAGATTTGGATGTTCCTCCCCAAATTGTAATTCCGTAAATTAATATGGATTGACATAGTGTTAAATATAACATTCTAATAATTTTCGAATTAGCTACATTACGTAACCTCTTAAATATATACATTAATTTACGAGTTCTATTTGTAAGCATATCTATGTGACTGTTAAAGCTTAGATTATTATCTAAGTAAATTCCTAAATATTTAATAGTGTTAACGGACTGCAATTTTGGACAGTTACAGTTTTCTTTCTTGCTTAGGAAAGAACAGTTATGTGAAGTAATTGAAAGAGGAAGAGTTGGCATATTTCCTTTCTTATTAAATATTACATACTTCGTTTTGTCAACATTTAATGTTAGAACATTATCATGTAACCATTGAGTAACTAAGTTAAAGCCATTTTGTCCATAGTGAAAAAGATCTCCATAACTGTCAGCGCTAAAAACTAGAGCAGTGTCATCTGCGAATGATGTAATTTGACCATTTGGTATCTGTAATTTACATAGGTCAATCTGTAATTTACATAGGTCGTTTATGTAGACAAGAAAGAGGGTAGGACCCACAATGCTTCCCTGCGGTACACCATAGGTAACAGGTAGATCCTTACTTATAATATTTCCTATCTTTATACGTTGAGTGCGGTTTGTTAAATAGTCAGTAAAGAGTTTTAGTTGTGTACCCCTAACTCCAACCTTAAATAATATATAATTATCCACTTACTGCTATAACTAATTTTGAGATACTATTATCCACTTACAGCAATAACTAATTTTGAGATACTATTATCCACTTACAGCAATAACTAATTTTGAGATACTATTATCCACTTACAGTTATAACTAATTTTGAGATACCATTATCCACTTACAGCAATAACTAATTTTGAGATACTATTATCCACTTAAAAAAGACCCATGAAATCTACAAAATAATACGAGAAAAACTGTGTTTTTACTTTTTTCATATCTTAAAAATTGGCTGAGATATTAACGATCAAAGTGCGTGTTTCCGAACGAAGATTTTTAAAAGGCGGGCGCTCACTAGCCGATGACGTCACACCCTCGATCATACAACAATCGCGACAGCCGCAAAAAGAGTTGATTCAATAGGCCCTAAAACTAAAGCGCACTGCTGTGAAGACCATTTCGATGTAAGTATTTTTGTAAGTAATAAGCTTATCCTTCTTCTCTACCTATCCTTGCCCTACTAAACATACCTACTTGTCTACTTTGATTGTTTAGATAGATAGGTATCTTGTCAAAGTTACCAACTACCTAGCACCTAGTAGCAGCGCAGTGCAGTGCTCCTCAACCGACTGTATTGGCGGGCCGCAAAATACACATATGGCAAAATATACATAAATATATATTTTCTTCCTACTACAAAATCAAACTCGCGGCCCTTAGTTTTTCCTTAGTTTTCGTTGTATTTTTAACTTTTTGTATTTTTAACGGTACATACATCTCCCTCTCTTTTTAACTGTATATACCCTATAGCATCATTCCCGTAGCTCTCTCTTCCTGACCTAGAACCATATAAAACTTCGAATAAAAAAAACTACGAAACGTACGTTTTTAATGTACTATTAGAACGGCTTAACCGATTTTGATAAAACATGTCTATGAACCACTGTTAAAAAACAACATTAAATACAAAATAAGAAAACAACACGGTTCACCCATTTATGAGCTACAGTACTACAGACAGACATACCGACACACAGACAGACATACAGACACACAGACAGACATACAGACAGGCACACATAGCGGTCAAATTTATAACACCCCCTTTTTTTGCGTCGGGCATTAATAAATAACCAATAAAATGGTAAGTAAAAATTTGCGACCCACAAGTTGATCAGAACTGATTTTTTAAATGTTTTAATTTAAAAAAAAAACTGTAAACTAAAGCGAGCATTGGATAAAATTAATCAAAAATAGGTAAGTATCTGTTTTAGTATAACAATAGGTACCTATTTGCCTAGTTAGAAAACTGATAACTACGTAAGTACCTAGGTAGTAGGACTTACCCACATGTGTTATATAGTATATGGGTAAATATTGACATTTTCTGTAAGTTTAAACTAATAAAACACATAAAATAATCATCGACAACCTCGAGATGTGGATTACGAGTAGGTACCTAGTATTTTTTATCGCCACCCATATTAGGTAAGTATTAAATGAAACACACAAATTTTCAGTTAGGTTTCAGTTTGTACAAATACCTACATAGGTATTTGTTCAAACTTAAACCTAATGCTTACCGAGGAGAGTAGGTACCTAATGCTTACTTAGAACATAGGTACGTACATTTTCATCTTTATTCTACCAATTTCAGTAGCCGTAAAATCCTGATTCTTCATGAAATATTGTGCCACCATCAAACTATCCACTCTTGGCAGATTGTCCGACTGTCCTTTTACAAAACCTTCTTCCATTCTAGCACTACACGTTTCACTTTAGTGTAATCAGATTTAGAGTATAGTATTATTTCTTTGAAATACAAGCACAAACACTATAAGTAATAGGAATACAAAGACGATCGAAAGAAATGAAACGAGACCCGAGTAATCTGGTCAAAACGGTGTGAGCGCGCGTAATCTCTGAAATTCAAAAAAGGGCTTAAACTTCTCGTCGTTATAACTTCGGAAATACTGCATTTATTGAAGTGAAATAAAAACTAATGTAATGTACATGATCTTTGCTACGATTTTAATAGTATTTGGTAGTAATATTTTAACCCTTTTGTGTTCTATTGCAGCCCCGGATCTATAGGTGCGTTAGCCCAGTGCCCGGGCGGCAAGTTCAGAGGGCGGCCAAATTCACACTTTACAGACGAATTTACTTAACTTTGACCACAGAATAAATAATAATACAAGTACAGAAATTTCACTCTTGTTTTACTGTGGCCATAACACTCAGCTCGACCGATACCTAGGGGTACAGCACACGGACCATGTGACCGGGTGCGGCGAGAGCGCGGGATGAGACGCGCTGCACGAACATTATTGTTCGCGAGGCGCGCAGGCATAGTTCAAAATACGCGCCCGCTCGCCCGCAGGAATCGCATATCACGGCAGCACGCGTCCGGTTACCGTGCGTGCGAAATGGATGAAGATATATTCGAAAACTCCCTCGTCGATCTCTCTCCACGACAGTGTTTTGTTTTAAAAAATATTATAATTTATTCTGAACTAGCTGTTTCCCGCGACTTCGCCCGCATGTAATTTTTTACGATTGGATTTCATGGGTCTTTTTTAAGTGGATAATAGTATCTCAAAATTAGTTATAGCAGTAAGTGGATAATAGTATCTCAAAATTAGTTATAGCTGTAAGTGGATAATAGTATCTCAAAATTAGTTATTGCTGTAAGTGGATAATGGTATCTCAAAATTAGTTATAACTGTAAGTGGATAATAGTATCTCAAAATTAGTTATTGCTGTAAGTGGATAATAGTATCTCAAAATTAGTTATTGCTGTAAGTGGATAATAGTATCTCAAAATTAGTTATAGCAGTAAGTGGATAATAGTATCTCAAAATTAGTTATAGCAGTAAGTGGATAATAGTATCTCAAAATTAGTTATAGCAGTAAGTGGATAATAGTATCTCAAAATTAGTTATAGCTGTAAGTGGATAATAGTATCTCAAAATTAGTTATTGCTGTAAGTGGATAATGGTATCTCAAAATTAGTTATAACTGTAAGTGGATAATAGTATCTCAAAATTAGTTATTGCTGTAAGTGGATAATGGTATCTTAAAATTAGTTATAGCTGTAAGTGGATAATAGTATCTCAAAATTAGTTATAGCTGTAAGTGGATAATAGTATCTCAAAATTAGTTATAGCTGTAAGTGGATAATAGTATCTCAAAATTAGTTATTGCTGTAAGTGGATAATGGTATCTCAAAATTAGTTATAGCTGTAAGTGGATAATAGTATCTCAAAATTAGTTATAGCTGTAAGTGGTTAATGGTATCTCAAAATTATTTATAGCTGTAAGTGGTTAATGGTATCTCAAAATTAGTTATAGCTGTAAGTGGTTAATGGTATCTCAAAATTATTTATAGCTGTAAGTGGATAATGGTATCTCAAAATCATTTATGTCTGTAAGTATCTCAAAATTAGTTATAGCAGTAAGTGGATAATAGTATCTCAAAATTAGTTATAGCTGTAAGTGGATAATAGTAACTCAAAATTAGTTATTGCTGTATAAGTAATAGGAATACAAAGACGATCGAAAGAAAATGAAACGAGACCCGAGTAATCTGGTCAAAACGGTGTGAGCGCGCGTAATCTCTGAAATTCAAAAAAGGGCTTAAACTTCTCGTCGTTATAACTTCGGAAATACTGCATTTATTGAAGTGAAATAAAAACTAATGTAATGTACATGATCTTTGCTACGATTTTAATAGTATTTGGTAGTAATATTTTAACCCTTTAGTGTTCCCCATTGCAGCCCCGGATCTATGGGGGGCAAGCCGGGGCCTATGCCCCGGGCGGCAAGTTCAGAGGGCGGCCAAATTCACACTTTACAGACGAATTTACTTAACTTTGACCACAGAATAAATAATAATACAAGTACAGAAATTTCACTCTTGTTTTACTGTGGCCATAACACTCAGCTCGACCGATACCTAGGGGTACAGCACACGGACCATGTGACCGGGTGCGGCGAGAGCGCGGGATGAGACGCGCTGCACGAACATTATTGTTCGCGAGGCGCGCAGGCATAGTTCAAAATACGCGCCCGCTCGCCCACAGGAATCGCATATCGCGGCAGCACGCGTCCGGTTACCGTGCGTGCGAAATGGATGAAGATATATTCGAAAACTCCCTCGTCGATCTCTCTCCACGACAGTGTTTTGTTTTAAACAATTTTAAAATTTATTCTGAACTAGCTGTTTCCCGCGACTTCGCCCGCGTGTAATTTATTACGATTGGATTTCATGGGTCTTTATTTATGTCTTTATTTATTTTTTGCGCGGAACCCTAATTATTTTTCTAGAATAAAAGGAGCTTAAGTTACTCCTTATAACATCAGCTATCTGCTATTGAAAGTCCCGTCAAAATCGGTCCAGCCGTTTCGGAGATTAGCCGGAACAAACAGACAGACAAACAGACAGACAGAAAGACAGACAGACAAAAATTTCAAAAATTGTGTTTTTGTTATAAGTACCGTATATACTTTCATATGCATATAGTAAAAAGCTGTTATATTGACATTACAAACAGACACTTCAATTTTATTTATTTGTATATTGTATAGATTTAACTATTTGGGCGAATATTCTCCGCGAAATCAATCGAGTGAATATAGAAATTCAGAAAGAAGATATTATCCTTGCCCGTTCAGTCGCATTAATGGATGGTCTGCTCAAAACTTTGCAAAAAATGAGACAAAATCCAATGGAATATTGGAAGGTTGGAGAAGTTGCTGAAAAAAAGTGGTGTTGACCCTATTTTGCAAAACAAACGAATTCCGAAACGTAAAAAACATTTCGATGACATGTGTGAAGACGAATTACAAACACTCCAACCTGTTCAACTATTTTCTAAAGAAATAATGATGGTATTTGATCGAATCATATCAGAAATTAAATAGAGGTTTGATTGTGCTACCATGCTGAATTTGAATTTTGCTTTTCTTAATGGTACTAATATTTTGAAAATGTCAATCGAAGAACTGCAAAAGTATGGAGCAGATCTGGCTCGAAAATACGAGCGAGATTTAAGCGCCGTTGAATTCTGCCAGGAACTTTACGTTTTTAAAGAGCAAGCTCCGCTTTTATTTGGTGATATAGAAAAGGCTAACAGTTTCTATCTCTTGCAACAGATCTATGCGCATGATTTGCAGGATGCTTTTCCTAATATTTGTATTGCCCTACGAATTTACTCTACGCTTCCTACTACATCCGCAAGCTGTAAGCGAAGTTTTAGCAAACTAAAACTAATTAAAAATTATTTGCGATCTTCTATGAGCCAGAAACGCTTATCGAGTGTTGCAATCTTAGCGATAGAAAATCAAATTGCACAAGATTTAAATTATGACAAGGCCATAGATTTATTTGCTGAACAAAGCTCGAAAAGTAAAATTATAATTTCAATTCACAAATGCAATAATATATTTTATTTTTATTATACATATTTTTATTTTAAATCCTATCCTGTACTATGTATAAAATATATATCCCACACGTTCATGTCTATATGTCTGTAAATAAATAGGCTTAACACAGAAAGAACAGCGATGGATACATTATTTCCGGAAGGCTTATGTCCAAATGTCAATCAATTAGTGGACATCTGATAGCTGAAATATATAAAGATGATAAAGGTAAAAATAAATATAAGTGGGCGTGGCGACGTTTTTCAGTTTTTGCCCCGCCTAAAAGAAATTGAAGATCCGGGGCTGCCCCATTGTTGTTGCCCTTGAGGAAGATGACTACGCCTGCCGCAATACAGTGCAAACTAGTACGGAGGGTAGAACATTCACTTTTCTGTAACAATAATATTATATTATCATAACTCGCAATGTATTTTTGTTTACCTCATTTAAATTTTGATTTGTATTAGCTCTTCACCTAAATATGTAACGTTATAGTGAGGTGGTAAGATATGAGTGTTTGCTTTATTATAAGATGTTATTTGTAACTTGTTGATAAATAAGAAAAAAACCCTAATGTTATGAAAATAGCATTTTGATGGCAATACTCAGTGTATCACGCAGAGTAACCCTCGACCATAGTCTTTTCCATAGCTCGCTGAGCGAACTTGAGCTTCCTCATACGGCCAGCAGTGTAGGACCATCCATAATATTAAAGTTGGTAAAAAATTACCTTGCGTACATCCGCTCGATAAAATAAAATGATGTGTCTCACCTAGTTTGAAGAGCACCTCCCGCCCTCCCTCAATTGCGTGCACTATCCCCGTCACCACTAATCCCAGCACCACTACTCCCAACACCACTACACTAGGAAAGACACACCACTGACGACAATACGACACGTGTTACGCCTCTACACGAGGCATCTTCAGGTGATGTAGACTCTGCGGTGGCTGACCGCTAAGTGAGCGGCGAGCCAAAAACAACTGCCATTTATACAGCCCGCTGACGCAACCGCTCCTCCTCCTTAAGTAGCGAGCGACTGCGTCATGCGATAATACTGTCTGTTATTAGAGAGCAGGCCTAAAGATATTTAAGAGAGGCGAGTTAGCAACATTTGTTTGTTCATTCAGCAGTGCAATGTTACTATTATTATTTTTTAATATCTCTAACTGTTCCAGCACACACAGTCGCAGCACTTTATTACATGTATGTAAGACTTTAAAGGAGTGGTCGTTGGCTAGGTTGTCACTGGCAACACGCACTGGTTGTACAATCTCGTTTTCAAGTTTTGAGGTATAGGTAGGCCGAGAAGATGTGTCGTAATCTCCCGAACGCAGCCTAGCCGAGTTAAATCCGTCGATTGACCTCTTGATCGAATTTGGACTTACTTAGGCGGACTATTTGTAGTAGGTAAACATTCTCGTCGACAATTTCGAGCGTGGTGCTCCCGACAACTACCGGCATAGATGTGAAATGGACGTTACACATGACCTTTGTTTTGTCTATGTTCATCTTATAACCTTTCCGTTAGGAGACACTATTGAGATCATTGAGCATAGTGCTTAGTTCCTCCAGCGACTATATCGTCAGCAAATCGAAGGCGAATGATGTACTCGCCATTGATGTTAATACCGTATCCTTTCCAGTCTAGTAGCTTGAAAAGTTTCGGAGATATAATCTCACTATGTCTTACACCCTCGGCAGTTGGATAGATTTCATACTCGGGTTCTGTACTCGGATAGCCATCGTTGCCCTACTACTACCACCAATACGGTTTTCGTTGGGGTCGATCAGCTGGTGATCTTCTGGTCTACCTGACTCATAGATGGGCGGAGGCAGTAGAGTCCAAGGGGGAGGCATTGGCCGTTAGTTTGAACATTGCGAAGGCTTTCGATCGGGTTTGGCACAACGCTCTTCTTTCGAAGCTCCCTTCCTATGGGCTTCCCGAGAAATTGTGCTATTGGATCACCAGCTTTCTTGCAGATCGGAGCATCAAGGTCGTTGTAGACGGTGCATGCTCTGACTACAAGCCTATTAACGCTGGTGTTCCACAAGGCTGCGTGCTATCACCAACGCTGTTTCTTCTGCACATCAATGATATGTTGCAAACCGGTAGCATTAATTGCTATGCGGATGACAGCACTGGTGATGCTCTATACACCGGCCGTGCCAATATTTCTCGGGAAAACGTCGCCGAGTACCGGAACAAACTTGTGTCTGAAGTCGAGTCTTTGCTGAACAAGTCTCGGATTGTCTAGTCCAGTTTGATCCTCAGAAGACACAATTTTGCGCGTTTACCGCTAAAAATAACCCCTTTGTCGTATCTCCTCAGTTTCAAGGCACTCCTCTTGTTGCCTCAGCCAGTATCGGAATCCTCGGCGTCGACATATCGAGTGACGTGCAGTTTCGTGGTCACTTGGAAGAGAAGGCCAAATTGGCCTCTAAAAAGCTTGGCGTGCTCAGCAGAGCGGGACAGTATTTCATGCCGGCACAACGCCTGCAACTTTACAAGGCGCAGGTTCGGCCTCACATGGAATACTCCTTCCACTTGACCGCATCCAGCGCAGAGCGGCTCGAATCGTCGACGACCGAGTCCTTTCCGATCGGCTCGATTCATTGGCGCTGCGAAGAGATGTTGCATCTCTTTGCATTTTCTTTCGCATTTACCACGGGGAGTGCTCTGAGGAATTGTTCGGATTAATCCCAGCCGCCAAATTTCACGAACGCACATCGCGGCAGAACTCCCGATACCATCCACACCATCTGGATGATTGGCGGTCCACCACTGTGCGATTTAGAAGATGTTTTCTTCCTCGCGTTTTTCTTCCACCAGCGATTTTTCCGGACCGATAGACCGACTTAGGAACCTTCAAGAAAAGAGCCTACTCCTTTTTAAAAGGCCGGCAACGCATCTGCAACTCCTCTGGTTCCCCTGGTGTTGCAGTTGTTCATGGGCGGCGGTAGTCACTTACCATCAGGTGAGCCGCATGTTCGTTTGCCACCTCTCCTATAAAAAAAAACTATACGAGCACTTCAGCACTGCGATATACCGACAGTTAACTTGGCGAATCAAAGGCTTTCTCATAGTCCACATACGCAAGACAAAGTGTACTCTTCGGTCTTCTGTACAATTTGCCGAAGGGTATGTATGTGGTCTATAGTGCTAAAGCCTTTTCGGAAGCCGGCTTGTTCGGGAGGCTGGAAGTTGTCGAGTCTGCGTGCGAGACGATTCGTAATGACTCTCCAAAACAGCACGTAGACGCGGCTCAGAAGGGAAATCGGTCTATAGTTCTTCAAGAGAGCGTTGTCGCCTTTCTTGAAGAACAAGACCACCGCAATTCTGCTCCACGCCTCCGGAGTAGTGCCACCATGGAGGACGGAATTAAAGAGCTTCTGAAGAACTTCAAGTACTGGTTTTCCACCCGCTTTCAGAAGCTCCGCTGTAATTCCATCCTCGCCCGGGGACTTGCCGTTTTCAAGGTGCTGGAGAGTCATTCTAATATCGCTCAGACTGACGTCCCGGATATTATCGGAATAGTGTCTTATAAGACTTGCTCTTGGATCGTTACTCACCAACGATGACGTTTACAGCTGCCTGTAAAACCTCTCAATCTCACTCAAAATTTCAGGTGTCCCTGAAAGATGCTACCACATTCAGTCTTCAGCTTTAACAGTTGAATCTTTCTGGCAGACAGATCTCTGGCAAAGAATTTGGAGCCTTGTTTCCGTTCAACTGCTTCTTCAATACAAGCTGTATAGAAGTTGCGTAGATCCCGCCGCATGCATTTGAAGATCTGTCTGTTTAGTTGCCTGTATGCTGTCATATCTGTTGGAGACTGAATCTTCATTTCCCATCTAACAGCCATGAGATTAAGAGTGTAATCGGAGAGTGTTTGGGTTCTTCTGCGACGGGTCTTGCAGAACTTAGCTCCAACCGCATCAACAGTTTCCACGAGCTTGTCATTCATATTGTCCACTGTATTGCAATATTCTAGGAACTGAGAAAATTTTGTAATTCGATCTGAAAATTGTTGGAGCTTTGGATTAGAACACGAGGGGGGTGGAGCGTTGACTTCTTTAGACGTGACCTCTCAAATTTGACAGTAAGGTATTAAAGTTGGAAAAATTTTACTTTGCCAATATCCGCTCAATAAAATAAAATGATGTGTCTTACCTAATTTAAAGAGCAACTCCCGCCCTCCCTCAATTGCGTGCATTATCTCCGTCATCACTAATCCCAGCACCACTACTCCCACCACCACTACACTAGGAAAGACACACCACCGACGACAATACGACGAATGAAAAAATTTATATCCCGTTTCATCCAAGCGAAGTTTGTTGACCGTTGGCTCCACTGGCTACGTTTTGGAGAACCTCGTGAAAGCCGAAACAGATAAGCGAACAAAATATCTGGACCTGGCTCACGAGGTGACCGACATGTGGGGTGGACTGCCGACCGAAATTATACCTGTAGTCGTTTCTGCGAACGGGTTAATCCCAGTCAGCCTCTCGAGTCATCTGAGGCGACTGGGACTCCGTGACGGACCGCTCCAAGCTCAAATGCAGAAGGCGGTGCTCCTCGATACCGCCCGCATCGTCCGCCGGTTTCTTTCCCTTTCCCCCTAACCCTCGGCCGTTTGGTCTCCCCTGCCGAGGGCTTCCATCTGGTTGGGTTTTTATTTATTTATGTAATTTTTTATGTATTTATTTTATTTTATTGATATTTATGTATTTTTATCATTTTAATTTACAATTATATATTTATACAGCCCAACCAGATGAGAAAACTATATAGATACCCCACATAATAATAATAATACCGAAATAATCGGTAGCCGAAGAAATCAAAGGGTTGTTGACGATCTTTCCCCGGAGTAACATTTTTTTTGAAGAATTTGCTGCTACTGTTTCTTCTTTAGTACCTAATTCAAGATAACGTTTTCTCCAAAAAATCTGAAATAATAAAAGTTAATAAATAACCCTCGTGTAATGAAATGTACAGCAAAAGATATATCTAATCCATTCAATTTTTTAAAAGTAATAAAGTAGCCTGATGCGTTTTCCTTGGCGTGATCGCTGTCTAAAAATACCCGTGAGATCCAGTAAAAGCGTAACCGAGGGTGCAAATAAAGAAAACAAAACTTTCCCTTTTCGGAAGTCACGTTTAATGCAATATCGTACGTTCGCTTTAAATTGCGTGTAATAAATATATAGATATCCATTTGATTAAAATTTTAAAGTATTCACTTCCTGCTCAATGACACAACTCCACAATTTATATCGCCACCACTGCCCCAGAATTTGATACTTACTCGAAGATTCTATGAAATGCAGTTTCCTAAGTAACGTAAACTGTTTACCCCTCACAATTTATTAAATCAATACGTCGTAGTCATAGATTATTATTAAATCTTGTAGATTAATAGAGATTTTTTGAGTTTTATTTGATAATATCATGGATGTAGCATTTGGTATATGGTATTTTATTTAGGTAAGTAAGTATATTTCATGAAAAATATTATGTTGTAACTTTGTTTTGCCACTTTATATAAAAAAACATAAAGCTATTTTATGACTTAAATATTTCCCGTAAAAATTGCTATTTTTATTTGCAAATTTAATCATAAATTATAATATATAAAATAATTATCAACATCAAATAGATTAATATAGAGTAGGTAAGGATAAAACATATTTTTATATTATACTAACACAATGTGAATTCTTTCTTCTTTATTTAGTTATTGGTCCGTAAAATTTCCCACGTGAACATGGGCCTCTTACGTTGTAGGGAGGATTTGCCTTAATGTTCATGCTTAGTAAGAGGATTGACGACTGCATTGCCAGACGTCTTGCACCTTTAATGCTGTTGCCCGTCGTTGATCTAAGTAGGTCTAGCTATCTCCGTTACGTTTGTCGTAATCGAGACTGTTATACAAGCACTTATCGAAAATAATAAGATTTTTCTGGAATTATTGATAGTCACCTACCGGACGAAATGAGGTGACGGATTCTCTTACGCTGCTCCCTAACGACACCTAATTTTACATTGTATAATGCGATTTTACATGCTGGCTGCTGTGAAAACGTTTTATGTAATTATTATTAAACAAAACGATGAATTTGGTTTCTTAAATTTGCTCTCAATTTCAAACAATTGACTTATACCTAAATAATTGACTTATAGATATAAAATACCACTGATTTCCAACACAAATAGATAAAATTCAATTTATGCTATTGCGATCTAAAAAAATATTCACACATATATATTGTTAATGTTACATATTATATCGAGTTGCAGATTGAATGTCTTCATTAAGAAAAAAGAACTAGAATGTCTTATGGGGTGGTTAATAACTACCTTACTAGCACTATAATTATGTCCTGTGAGTTTCGATAGTAACTCAAATCCAAATAGGTACCTGCACCAAACGAATAAATTAATGGTAGTTATTACGATAATTTTTTAATTAAATAACAATTATCATAAGTTTTGACTTCTATTACAATAACACTACAATTAACCTAAGCACTACGCTCAATGACCTCAATGGTGTCTCCAAACGGATAGGTCTTAAGATGAACATGGACACTATGCCAGTAGTTGTTGGGAGCACTAAGCCCGAAGTTGTTGACGAATATGTTTACCTTTTTTTTTTATAGGAGAGGGGCCAAACGAGCATGCGGCTCACCTGATGGTAAGTGACTACCGCCGCCCATGAACAACTGCAACACCAGGGGAACCAGAGGAATTGCAGATGCGTTGCCGGCTCTTTTAAAAAGGAGTAGGCTCTTTTCTTGAAGGTCCCTAAGTCGTATCGGTCCGGGAAAATCGCTGGTGGTAAACTATTCCACAAGGAAGTTGTGCGAGGAAGAAAACATCTTCTAAATCGCACAGTGGTGGACCGCCAATCATCCAGATGGTGTGGATGGTATCGGGAGTTCTGCCGCGATGTGCGTTCGTGAAATTTGGCGGCTGGGATTAATACCTGGGACAAATAGTCCGACTAGGTAAGTCTAACTTTGACCGAGAGGTCAATCGACGGATTCAACTCGGCTTCATTGAGATTGTACAACCAATGCGTGTTCCCAGTGATGACCTATGGATCTGAAACGTGGTCCTTCACTGCTGGCCGTATGAGGAAGCTCAAGGTTGCTCAGCGAGCTATAGAGAGGGCTATGCTCGAGATTTCTCTGCGTAATAAACTTAGAAATGAGAATATCCGCAGTAGAACCAGAGTAACCGACATAGCTCAAAGAATTAGTAAGCTGAAGTGGCAATGGGCCGGTCATATAGCTCGAAGAACCGACAACCGATGGAGAAGAAAGGTTCTCGAGTGGCAGAACGTACCGGTAGGCGAAGTGTAGGGCGTCCCCCCACTAGATGGAGTGACGACCTGGTAAGACATACAGGAAGTCAATGGATGCAGGTGGCTCGGGACCGTTAGATTTAAGATAGTCAAAGACAGAAAAATATATCCTAGATCTCTTCTGGCATTGCCCTCTATCTGTTCGTAAAGTTTCATCATAATCAGTTTCTAGTGATCGCAAACGTGGTTACTAATTTTGAGGTACCGGGCTCGAATCCCCGGGTCGGGCCGAAATTAGTTATTGGGTTTTTTATCAAGAAATTCTCAGTAGCAGCCTAGAGTCAGGAAGTTGGCAGTATTCCACCCCAGTGCCTCGGAAAGTACATAAAGCCGTAGCTCCTGCTCTCTCTCTCTCTATAATCCTGTCCTACGCAGATCGCTAATCTCCGTTGAGACTGGTCGCCTTGACTGAAATTCAGTTTGGAGGACATTATTATTATTCATCATCATCATTACAGCCCTTTACAAGTCCACTGCTGAACATAGGCCTCCCCCAAGGAATGCCACAACATTTCTTCTGGGAGGCCTATGTTCAGCAGTGGACTTGTGAAGGGCTGTAGGGATGAAATAACAATTTGATATTTAACTAATGTTTCTAGGTCAAAAGCAAAATGAACAGGGAAATTGTGAAATTACAAAATTATTTTAACAATCTTAATTTGCGAAATAGCATTAACATAAAAAGTACGTTAAAAAAGATCGAAAATATAAAATGTAATGATTGGAAACAGATTTTAAAACACGACAGTGAAGAAATCAATAATGAATATGTATCTTATTTACCAAACAATGAAAATTCACAATTTTCAGCAATGGATAATAATTTTAAGCTTCAAATTAAACCTTTTAGACAGTCAAACGCATTCAACGATAAAAATATATATAATAGACATGAACTTAATACTGTTGTGCGCAGTGAAGAAGATTTAGATTTTACTGATGCCGTGGAAAAGCAAAGCGAGAACTGCGAACAAATAACAACTGATACAAATAATTATTTTAATCATGATTTAGATATTAATTACAATATTAAAGAACACAAGAATGGTGGTGTTGATGATAAGAAATCAAGTTCTGCGAACGAAATAAATGAATTTCGTACTGATTTAGAATCACTTTTAATAATGATGGCAATTAATTCTAAGACTGACAATATTGAGGATCATCAAAATTTGAAGCGGATTATCGTTATGATAATGAAACAATTATTAAAAACGAATTTGATGAGGACTATGTGCATAAAAAAGTAATTTCGAAAAAAGAAAATAACGAAATGTCGGATCTATTATGTATAATACCAATAAGAACGAATACTCAAAAGAGAATTAATTATATATGTAAAAAATATTTTAAGAAATGGAAGGATCATGTAGAGAAAAAGAAACAAATTAGACAAAGAGAAGCTGACATTACTAACTTTTTTGATAAACTTGCAAAGAAGAAGAGTAACATTATTCAATCACCGGAGTCTATTAATAAGACAAAGTTATATATTCGGGATCACAATACATATCAACACAGGTATGAAATAGTACGAGTGTAGACTAAAGTATAGGCTTCAAATATAGGTGTTAATTTTTTATAATAATAATAATTATTATTATCATTAATATATATGATGACCTTAGTTAAACTGACAATATCAGATTGCTACTTTTATCACCCGACTGCTCCAGAAGGAGGGTAATGTTTTTCAAGTGTATGTATGTATGTGACGGCGCCTGCGCCATTGCATGTGCGGCGGCGCCGGTGTAGCTGGACAGAATTCTTGTAAACAACACGTGCACCGCACACCTGCACCATCACGCCTGCGGTGGCGCCCGTGTGTCCAGCTACTTGTTTTGATTGTATAAAACGGACGGAGCGGTCGCCGTTAGGGGAGGCTTGGCTTTGGCGTGGAACAGTGGACTTGTTGTATTCCGTTACTAGCTCATCCTTGACATATTGAATAATTAATTCGTGCAAACGAATTAATTATTATTCTCAAATACAAAATTAGTCTCGGTACAATTTAGTTTGTATTATGTAATATATTGTAAATTAACCTTATTTAAAAGAAAAGTCCCGCTGGGTTTCTTGCTGGTTCTTCACAGGACAGAGCTTTTATCCGAACCGGTGGTAGTAGTACTATATTGAATAAAAGTGATTCTATTCTATTCTAAAAGCCTTTTCATGTGACTCTATACATCATTATAACATCCTTCATCAGAAGTGGCAATAAAGCTATCCATTTAAGTTCTCTATATTC
This sequence comes from Parnassius orleans, assembly GCA_029286625.1. NCBI lineage: Eukaryota > Metazoa > Arthropoda > Insecta > Lepidoptera > Papilionidae > Parnassius > Parnassius orleans. The sequence goes on from JAGSMP010000032.1 coordinate 2,741,270, forward strand.
TTAATGACGTTTCTACATATGTATGTCTATTTCTTTGGCACGCTCTGTAGCGTGAACGGCTTGATGGATTTTAACATATGGGGTGTCGATGGATTAGTCTTAGTTGTGGCAGTGACTTAAGGCGTAAAAGTTTTCTATTTTCAGTAAAATTTTTACGAAGTCGGGTGTTTTGATTATACTGTTTAAATCATTGGGCTTGTTGCCAATCTATTCCTGTGCACTTTTTGCACAAAAATATATACCTAGTAAGCATACACACTTATTTATCGATCTTTTAGGTGCTTACAAATGCGAGACAAATGTCCTGCACTGGATTAGCTTGGCAGACTATTCCCTACTCCATTAAATTTTCAAGAGCTTTTTTTAATTTATATAACGGTAGGTATTATTTCAGATATAAAGTGCAACAAAACATTATCGCCCTTCAAAAAATGAAATTAGAGGAACAAACTAAAATTATAGAGCAACTTAAGTATAACAAAATAATAGAATCATCAAAACAGTCGCTTGATGCGATGCGAGAAGAAGTCTGTAAAACTTACTATCAAATGGATCGACAGCTTAAACCGAAAATCAAGTGTTTGACTAATGAACTTAAGATACGAGAAATTGAAGGTACGTTTACTTATATTAGGATTTTTTTTATTAGAGAGAGAGAAGGAAATCTTCAAAAAGACACCGTCAAGTTGTTGTAAGACCGGTAGTGTGGAATTTTACCCACTAAAACCTCCTCTCTCTTAAGTAGGTACCCAGCAACACGGGACCGCGTTAGCATTACTTCATGGTGGTGGTACCTGGTACTCCTTCTCATCGCTGCATTACGCAACTACTCCTCCGTTTCTTCTTCTTTTTCTTCCTTCTTCTTCATCAGCATGTTAGGATTACCAATCCTACTATATAATATAGTATACAATATGGCCCAGATAGTATATTTCTATAAAGAATATAATATAGTAATCGAAACTACTGTAATTTAATATGGCTTATGGCTGTTAATAAAAGTTCCATCAAAGTAGCATGCCTTTAAAATATAATATTAATCTGAAACATCATTATCATCATTTGTAATACAGCCCTTCATAATTCTACTGCCGGACATTGGCTGCCCCCAAAGAACGCTACAGAACCCGGTTCTGAGGCAACTGCAATCATCAACTTTCTGCATATCACCAAATCATTACGCCATCTATTGAACCATACTAATTGTTTTCCTATATTTTCGACAACCGTTGAATTACTTGAAATGTATTAAACATTTAAAATTGTTTTTTTTTTAAATAAGTCTTAACGTAAAGGAAGTTTTGTTTTTACTTATTACTAGCGATCTGCCCCGGCTTCGCACGGGTGATTTCTGGATCTCAACAACAGTGCCACCTACTGGGCCCAATTGTGAATCTAAACCATTCTCGAATTAACTTAATCACACACAAAATTTCATCAGAATCGGTCCAGATGTTTAGGAGGAGTTCAGTCACATTCACATACACACGGACAGAAGAATTATATATATTAAGATAAGCCAGTGCTTGACTACAATCCCGCCTGGTGGTAAGTGGTGCAAGTGGTGATGAAGGCCCTAGATGGTAAATCGCACTTTCTTAGCGTAACAAAAGCCTATTCACTCTTACCTTGAGGATGCCTAGAATGTATTCGGACGGAAAGTCAGAAGCCGGCAAATTATTTCACTTCTTTACTGTACGCATTACGAAGACGAAGTAAACCGTTTGGTTCTGATACGTGGAGTAACGACAACAAAGGGTGAAGACCCGCCGACCGTTGTCCGATGGTGGAAAGGGGAGGGAGGAATTAAAGCATGTAATTCCTGCGCACACTAGCGCCGCTAAAACGTACGACGTTATTAGAAAAAAGGATTAATGACAATTGTTTCATAGAAACTGTTGTATTAACTATAAAGTATATACTACATACATATTCACCGTTGATGTAAAACGTACTAGGACTGATCAACATTCGAAGTAAAAACACAAAGTGTTGGTTTCCGATCTCTAAAATGTCTAGGCGGACATAATTATCGCTATCATGATGTACTATATCAGTAAATAATTACTCCATGTATAAAATAATTAAATTGTAAAATTTCAGAACCCTCACTGGTACTGCAATGTTTAAAAGTACCACAGTTTATACAAAGAATGGAGAAACGAGCACGGGAACGTGAGGAAAAACATGCAATGATTCGAGAAAGACGCCGTCAAATGGAAGAAGAGCGAATCAGGCTTAAGCAGCAGGTGACACGTATTACAAATCAGTTAGACGTATGGGTTCCATGATCATACCTCGCACTGCTAATCTATTTCTACCATGATGATATACTGGCATATTTAAAATAATAAAGAATAGGTCGACTTGAGGAAGGACTACGCTCACAAATGCAGAATATCGGCGTAAAATATAAATATAATGCGATGTGTTTCGTATTAAAGAGGCCTTTTTTTCTGGTAACGAGGCCTCCCTTAGTCCTCAGGGTTAACAACTCCTCTGTATTTTGATTCTTAGTCGAGGTTAAATATAGGTTGTATCTACAGTATTCACTTGTTCTCTTGTAGAGAATTTGGCTGGATCAGTATTAAAACTAAAAACTTATCAACAATGGATCAAGTGGGGGCAAAATATAATTAAATGTGACCAGTCATTCATCTCCATCATCATCATCATTATCATTATTACAAGCCATCACAAGTCCACTGCTAAACATAACCCTGCCACAAAGCACGGCCCCGAGCCACCACTCCATATAGTGGGGGGCCACATTTATTGCCTTCCAAGCCTAACCAAAACGAATCGAATCTAGGCTAGTCGACTTGACTTGCATTTGTTTCTTGTACTCTCTTTATAGGAGAGCACCGCGACTCTTTCCTAATCGCCGTTGTTACGTAGGAAACAGATAGGAGGAGAATTATTGCAATTAGATTCGGCGAGTCTAGTCGACGCTAGCCCTAGATCATTATGATATAATATAAGTTTTATTAACAATGTGTTCTATTGATTTGATCGAATTCCGAATGGGATATTTCAGTCTGAATTAGCCAAAGCAGATATGGATAAAGAAGAGAAGCAAAAAAGAATGAAAAAATTAAGAGAGAAACGGAAGAGAGAAAAAATAGAAAACATTAGAAAAAAACAACATGCTGAAAGAATGAGAGCGCTTGCAGTTCTAGCAGATTTACATTATGAAAAGAAAATAATGGCGAAATACGGAATAAATCCATTACGACGGTTATTGAATATTAAGCGACACAATATGGAAAAAGCAAGGTCACATTACTTCTTTCAATTGAAGAAGAATGTATTTTTGCATTGGATGTGGCATACGGAAGATATGTGGTTTGAAAGAAACTACAAAGCAGAAGAATTTTCTAGAAAGAAAATAATGAACATGGCTTTCGACAGTTTAAAAAAGGTACAGGTATATTTTAATTATCTCTATAATTACAGCATATCAAAAGTCCACCGCTGCAACATAAGCCCCCAATAGATAGCCTCATAGGTATTTGCCATAATTGTGACACTTGAGGTTGGCAACCGCAGTATTTACATAACAAACATTTATCTTTTTTATTTCAGAACCATCACGAATTTAAATTAAAAGTTCAGGTGGCTGAAGATTATTACGATTTATACATAACACAATTAGTATTTCGAAAATTTCGAGAAGGCATTGAACTGATGAAGAAAGAATTTAAAATTAAGATGTATAACGCTGTATTGTATTACAACAGGTGAGACGTCAATACATCAATATATATTATATCTATTAATTTGGCGTTAACCGTGGTTAACTATGACATTGGGACGTCAAATACCTCAGTCCCCCGTGGCCATGGGTGCTGTAAAGTACTCGAACCGTCGGGAATATAAAATAAGTTAATATACGCGATAAAATCCGTAAAACTAGTTTTATTTAAATCCCAGAATTTTTCAGTATCTCCAAAATGTAGAACCAAACTTCTTCCACCACTTGACTCAGCTCTCCGTGGTAGCGTTCTTTTCATTGCCTCTTTTCAGATAGGAAATATATCCGAACGAAAGGTAGTTATATCGCCTCAATCCGTCCCTGGCTCAATATTCCAAACAGCCACATCAGCATATGCGTGAGAACTCGAGTGATAATTCTAAGTAATGTAAGACGAACAACCTATCCGGTGACGATATGATAATTGTACTAGACTTATTCTAACATTAATATTAATTCATTCTGTAACTAACCACTTTCGAAAGAACATTAAATCATTTTATACTTTAAATTGTGTTTTTAAAAAGACTCGTGGTCGAGGTTCGTCGCAATTTAAGTGGCGCAGCCGGTAGGATATCCGTATATATTCTGCTGTCGTGCTAACGCCTTTCGGACCCCAAAATCGGTTTAAGCGTCAGTATAGCAGTCAGGTTCGGATATCCTCGAACCAAACAAATAACTCCCGCGACGCGCGCGCTATCGTTTCCAAATCAATCGATTACGCGCATTGGACCATCGGCAGTATCGAAGTGGTCAGAATCAACTGGAGGACATGGGATTGAACATACTGTGAGTAAACCTTTTCACTTCCTGTTTACATTTATCCCATTCTTTTCCGCATTTTCCGAACTAAAATCGTCGGGCCATATTATTTTTAATTATCTGATTTTGTTGGCACAAAATCGGCTGATAATATACTTGTTAATAGTTTGTTAGATTAAGTAAGATAGTTTAAATAAAATGGCAGTAACTGTTATTCCAGCACACATTTAGATTTAATTCCTAGATAAGATGGAGATGAAAAATTGCTCAATTTATTCATTTCAAAATGTGAATACGTTTTATTAAATTCAGGAGGCGACAATACTCCGATTCAAAATTTATATAGATTCCATGCTACAAGTAGTAAGCTTAGTGGTAGAGCTGCGACTCTACTTAGTGATAACCCTAGTTTAAGTACGTGGGAAGATTTGAAAGAAATTTTGACCCAGCATTTCGGCGACCCCCGTTCAGAGGAATGTATTGCTATCGAGCTAGAATCTCTAAAAATCAAACAAGGAGAGTCATTTATTCAGTTTTGTACTAGAATACAAAATGTAAAAAGTTCTTTATTTGCTAAAGTCCAAAGACATTGTGATGATTCCTTCATCACAAAATAAAGGCAGCCAAAATGATTATTTATAATAATACCGCCTTGAACGTATTTTTGTACAATTTACCCGAAGACCTTATTAGAATTGTCCGACTCAAAGGCTGTTCTACTTTGGAGATCGCTTTAAGTATAGTCACAGAAGAAATTAACTTTTTAGCTCAGTATAACGCCAAAAACAATAAAGCCAAACCAGTTCAACAATTAGCTCTGCAAAGTTTCGTGAGACCAACTGCATTTATAAATTCAAATTTGACATCAAACAGTAATAATAATAGTAGTAATTTCAAGTTTGGTGTACCCAATAACCAGATAGGATATAGGCCTAATTTGCACACGAATAAATTCACGGCCCCTCAGCAAGGCTACCATTTTGCATCACCACAAAATTCAATGCCACGTAATTTCAATAATCAATTTACCCAACAACCACGAGCACCATTCCAAGTTGGTGGATTTAAATTTGGCATTCCCCAACATCAAGCTCAAAAATACGGTGTGCAGAATCAACCTAACCAATTTAAATATGGCTTTCAACAACAGCCTAATCAATTCAAATACGGCTTTCAACAACAGCCTAATCAATTTAAATATGGCATGCAACAGCAACCCAATCAATTCAAATTCGGCATACAAAATCAACCGCCCAAAAATGTTTACGACACTGACGTATCTATGCGTACCGAACCAATTAGGCAAAACATGACGACGAATGATTTGTTCTTTAGCAAGGAACCTTCAACGTCATGTCAAGATTTCTCTCACGATAATACTGACGGTTACTACTACGACCACTATGATGGTTTGGCAGAAGACCCTTCATTTGAAGGTTAGTACCTAGAAAATTCTAATGAAATTAATAAGGAAGATAATGCAGTACCTGAAAATTTTCCGATAGTAGCCTTCGAAAGCCCTCCGAAATGATCCATTTTAATTATTGTGATAGCATTTTAAAATTACCTCATATACTAATTCCCGAAATAAATTCGAAATTTTTAATAGACACCGGAAGCAGTAGATCCTTTATTAGTCCTGCCAAGGCTGATCAATACTTTGGTGAATTTAAATACAATGAACCTTTCACAGTTGTAAGTACTCATGCGCAAAGCAGGCACGATGAAATAATTTTTATACCGCTTTTAAAAACATTCAAAAGTACTCTTCCACATAAATTTTACATATACGATGTGGACGGTAGATACGACGGCCTTATTGGGTCAGACTTATTAAAAAAATTGGCAGCTAATATCGACATGAACCACCAAATTTTACGAACACCTAATACTGAAATTCCAATAATTTATATTATGAAATTAATTTAGAACCAAGATCAGAAACACGAGTAAAATACCTACCAACTTACAAAACGGAGACGCGATCATTAATTTTACCCAATTTAGTGAGGAGTTCGTATGCCATGTGCCCTTATCAAGTGTGATAATTTCTTTGCAAAACCATTATTCAAAACGTGTCCAATGAAAAAGCTAATATTAAATTTATAGAACCGTTTAATGTAACTGTATTTGAAAATAATGCGTGTGCCATAAATGAGATAAATTCCGATTGCGAGATAGATGAGATTTTAAAAGAAAATTTAATTAAACTACGATTAGATCATACAAATGAAGAAGAACGGAAAGCTATAACTAAATTATGCTATGATTACCGCGACATATTTTATAGTGAGAAAATTCCGCTTTTTTTCACAAATCAGGTAAAACATAATATTAGAACAGTTAACGAAGATCCTATATATATCAGACCGTATCGCCATCCACCTTCCCAAAATGAGGAAGTACAAAGACAAGTAGGCAAACTTCTTCAAGATAACGTAATCCAAAATTCTCACTCACCTTGGAGCGCACCGGTTCACTTAGTCCCCAAAAACTAGATGCATCCGGGCAGCCTAAATTTAGAATGGTTATAGATTATCGGCGATTAAATGAGAATACAATAGACGATAAATACCCGTTACCTAATATAACTGACCTTTTTGATAAGTTAGGCAAGTCTTATATAGACTTTTTACCCTTTACTTTTTACATTTTAGTACCCTTGACTAGGCAAGTGGCTACCACCAACTAGAAGTTAATAAAGCTGATAGGCCAAAGACAGCTTTCACAACTCAATCCGGTCACTATGAATTCAAACGCATGCCGTTTGGATTAAAGACAGTTCCTGCAACTTTCCAGCGAGCAATGGATAATATCTTAAGAGGCCTCCAAGGTCTCCATTGCTTAGTGTACCTCGATGACATAATTGTGTATTCGGCAAGTCTTCAGGAACATATTGAAAAATTAAGGAATATTTTTGATCGTCTCAGAGAAACCAATCTAAAAGTCACGTTAGATAAGTGTGAATTCTTGAGAAAAGAAGTTCTATATCTAGGTCATACTATTACAAAGAGGGTTTGAAACCAAATGACGAAAAATTAAAGCAGTACTAAAATATCCATTACCGCGTACAGCCACGGAAATAAAAGTTTTCTCGGATTAGTAGGGTATTACAGAAAATTTATTAAAGACTTCGCTAAACTTACACAACCGCTAACCTCTTGCCTGAAAAGAAAAACAAAATTGAAATTACGAAAGAATATATAGACGCATTTGAAAGATGTAAAGAGCTTTTAACAAACGCCCCACTTTTACAATATCTGACTTCTCTCGACCGTTCGTTCTCACCACAGATGCGTCGAACTTTGCTCTCGGTGCAGTTATGTCGCAGGGACCTATCGGTAGTGATAAGCCTATAGCCTTTGCAAGTCGTACGTTGAACGATGCTGAAACGAAATACAGCACAATAGAAAAGAACTTTTGGCAATCGTTTGGGCAGTCAAACATTTCCGCCCTTACTTATATGGAAAAAAAATTACAATTTACACCGATCATCGCCCTTTAGCCTGGTTAAATTCCATTAATGAACCGAATAGCAAACTAACTAGATGGAAGTTACGCCTATCGGAATTTGATTATGAAATAGTGTATAAAACGGAAACAAAATTGTAACGCTGATGCTTTATCTAGAATTAAGATTAACGCCTTAACTGATAACGATGATGTTTCGATGCAAGTTAATATAGACAAAAACGAAAAAAAACTTCAACGCCAGTTGAGTAATGTAGTCTCTAAAATTGTAAAGCTAGGTAATTCGAATCAGGCGGAGGACGTAGTAACAGTATCATCCGATTCGGAAACGTTGAGTATTCCCTCTTCACATGGTAGACAATCTCCATATCCAATACCATCTCCAAATAGTAGCACTGCCACAGCTTCTGAAGGACATAGTAGTAACAATACAGTACATTCGGCTAAAGACATAGATACAGCAGGAATCCTAATTCTTCAGGAAGCGATTGATGCGAAACCAAATCAAATACTCGTTCATACCTGGAACAAAAATGAATGTTCAGTTAAAAACTTGTCTAGGGATAAACAAAATATATTGGAAGTTCACTTACCATTAAACAATTTGGATTTAATAAAAAAATTCCTGAAAGAGTATATTAGGCCTAAAAATAAATATTTCTTTTATTTCGAAGATGTCATACACCGCAAGCAGTTTTCGGAAGTCACAACGCAATTATTCAAAAAGGATAGTGTTAAATTTTATGAATGTACAAAGAGGATAGTCTATGTAGAAGATGAAAACGAGCAACGCGAAATAGTTCTTAAATATCATTTAGGTAAAAATTGCCATAGAGGCATTAGGGAAACATTAGTACATTTGAGGCGAACGTTTTATTGGAACAATATGGAACAAACGGTAGCGAGCATCATAAACTCATGTGAAGTTTGCAAGAAAATGAAGTATGACCGTAAACTCCATAAAACCTCAACTTCAATTGACTCAAACCCAGTCTAAACCATTCCAAGAAATTTTCATTGATACCTTTTCGATAGAAGGTAAGTATTTTGTAACCTTGATAGACGCGTTTAGCAAATTGGGTCAAGCAATTGAAATTAATAGTAGGTCTACCCCGGAAGTAATAAGAGCTTTAATAAAGTATTTTTCATTTTACGGAATTCCATCCAAAATTAGTTCAGATCGGTATGGAATTTAATAATGTACTCTTAAAATGCTAACATTATACAAAATCAATTTACACATTGGTACTGCGCACAACCCCAACTCTATGGGACTTATCGAAAGGTTCGATTCAACTATTACTGAAATTTACCGAATCGCTAAATACGAACATAAAATTACAGACGCGGCATCAGTGATGACATATGCTGTTATGTCATACAATCATTCAATTCATTCTTCGACAGATCTCACGCCTTTTGAAGTAGTATTCGGACACACCGAATCCAATAGTACATTTGCCATTAATTTCGATGAGCAATTCACACAGCAGTTAGTAAAGGATCACGCTAAAAGGACCAAATATTTATATGAATATCTTACGGATAAAATAATTGACAAAAAGTTGACGTTGAGAGAAAAACACGCAGGCGAATCGCAGTTCGATATAGACGTAGGTGATACTGTGTTCATAAAAGGTGTTAATACTAGACGGGGCAAAGATAAACCACGTTACCAAAAGGCTCATGCCATCGGTACTATAAAAAGAAATGTAGTTCCCGTTGAAACCAATAAACGTGTTACTAATGTTCCTATTAAAGACATAAAACGTCCTTCGCAGATTATTTCTACTGGTGATCCGAACGATGGCAATCCAGGCCTTCATCAGCTTCGCATTGACAAGAATCCGGGATTGTTACCTGTTGACGAAGGTCAAGCATTCGTTAATTATGATAATTGGATAGTTATTAAGATATTAGATTTAAATTTAATTTACGATGAATTAGAATCAAGTATGCATAGATATGGGTTACTTAAAAAGCATGTTCAAAGTTGTTTCGATACTAAATCATTTGATTCAGATTTTACTACCGTACAATATCAAACCGATTAAACTATGAATATTACTATCGACAAATTTAAACAATTAATTCCTTCAATACGAACCAAAAGTGGTCTCCTTGATCCGTTAGGCTCTTTGATAAAAGCCATCACAGGTAACTTAGATGATAATGACGCTCTTAGATATGAGAAATTAATAAATAAGCTACATACGGAACAAAACGCGATTAAAAATAAAATGACAATAGTTTCCGAAATGGTGGGCTCCTTTACAGCCATTGCAAATTCTACTAAAAGCAATTTTATACGAGTAGAAGATAAAATTCAAAACATTATTCAAGCTTTAAACAACTCCGATTTTCGACAAACGATTACCAAACTCATTCACCTTTATAATATCTTCCTTGATAATTTTCATAATTTATATTTCCATTTGAATGAAATCGAAACAGCCATTGCTTTTAGTAAAATTAATGTACTACAACAGTCAATAATTGATACAGAAGAACTTATAGTATTGTTAAAGGAAATAGAACAAACTGACAAATTAGTGTTTCCTGTCACTTATGAAAATATTGTAAAATTAGAAAGATGTATCGAGATAAAAGCCTATATAAAACAGAATCAGATAAAGTTTATTATGAGTATTCCACTTATTAGAAATGAAATTTTTAACTATTATAAATTAGTTCCCTTACCTGTATTACATAATGGCCAGACGACTCTCATCCTTCCTAAAAATCCGTACCTACTTGTGAAAGGGTTGAAAGCAACACCGCTCTCTCAGTCATGTCGCGAGGTTGACGAACGTCGATTCCTGTGTCATGAGAACGATATACAATTCTTCACCAATGACAACTGTGTCGTAGAAATCATGCAGTTTCACACAAATATCTCAAGTTGTCACCGATCCTGTCACCCTTGAACATGTGAAGATCTACCTCATACAACCAAATCGCTGGATAGTTTACTGAAATAATGAAACAGCTATGACTAAATTCTGCGACAGTGAAGTAAGCCAAGAGATTCTACTAGGAACCTACTTCTTAACTATGGATGATAACTGCAAGGTGAAAATCAAAGGATACGAACTGAAAAGACATCAGACTCAAGGTAAAGAAATAACCTACCTAAGACAGCCAGTAATAAACTTACCAAAGATAATACTCAACCCGTCAAGTACTCTGAAGAAGCCTATGAATCTCGATGGAGTTAATATAGCAGACGTACAGTTCCTGAATCTATTACTACAGAAGAGTATGGGAGAAATTAGTGACAAAGAGTTAAGTGAAAATAAAAAAAGTGAAATTACTAATAAAAGTGTTAGTTTAATCAACATTATAATCTTAGTTATTATATTAATTATTTTAAGTATTATTTTTAAACATAAATTAATTGATATCTGTAAAATCTGGAAAATTCGAGATAATCCCGAGGATAATCCCGAACTTGTGGAGGGAGGAGTTATATCGCCTCAATCCGTCCCTGGCTCAATATTCCAAACAGCCACATCAGCATATGCGTGAGAACTCGAGTGATAATTCTAAGTAATGTAAGACGAACAACCTATCCGGTGACGATATGATAATTGTACTAGACTTATTCTAACATTAATATTAATTCATTCTGTAACTAACCACTTTCGAAAGAACATTAAATCATTTTATACTTTAAATTGTGTTTTTAAAAAGACTCGTGGTCGAGGTTCGTCGCAATTTAAGTAGGTATTTTTACTAATTAATAAAAAAATATTATTGTTATTATCAGAGTTCCAAAAACGTGAATTTTCGATATGTATATTCGACGCGTATGTTTTTTTATGTACATTTACTGAATTCTGGGAAGTGGTTGAACCGATTTAAATGATTCTTCTTTTCTATATAAAACTTATAAAAGTTTCAACCCTTGGGGTGGGAAAATAGGAAATAGAGTTTTTAATGTAAACTATTTTAATTATTTAGCCGAAATTTTAGTTGATACCTTGAAATTGTAATAGTCGTTAGTCTACCCGAAAGAAAAAAACAATAACACTTAAAAAAGTAAAAACCGATTTCAAAACAAAAATCAATAAACTATTTTCCACATAATAGCTTCTGAAGCCGGAGCTTGTATACTTCGACACACTATGTGCGTTGACACTTGAGACCGCAAAGCTCCAGATATATCAGCTTTAATAAACGGGCTTTCAACATCTTACAAACGCTAACGTTGCGGAAAGGTAGTTTTGACTGCATTAAATATAATATTGAATATTGACGTAAAACTATCTGCCAGACCATCCGACAGTAAACCTTTTTAATCTCTTGATTGTGGGGCTAAACTGCCTCCGCTGGTAAAACTGAATGACACAATGCTTTCTTTGCTTGTAACATACATATTGACAACAACATTCCACCTCAAATATCTTACTTCGGTACCTCTATGTCGGAAATCCGCATCACTAATAAAGAGGTTCTTAAAACTTTGCGGGATCTAGAAGTAAACAAAGGTAGTGGACTAGATGCTATATACAGCTCTAGTCCTAAGGCTTGGACCCGAGTTGCTTCCTGCGACGCGCTTGTTCCGTCTAACACTAAGGACTGGAATAGTGCCAAAATCCTGGAAGCTGGCCAATGTGCAGCCTGTTCCAACCCTGCTAAATATCGGTCAATCTCAATTATCTCCTTACTCTGCGAGATTATGGAGCGTATATACTTATATTGAACGCCCACAATTTTTTATAGAATAGGAGTGACAAACGAGCACACAGTCCATCTGATGGTAAGTGGATACTGTGGCCCATAGACATCTACATCTATCCTCGATTAAGAATCAAAATGCAGATGCGTTGTCACCCGTGAGGACTAAGATGGAATGCTTCGTTTCCAGTAAAAAGGGTCTCCGGTTTTCTACACTCACCATACGAAACACAGTAGCATTAAGCTGCTTTACACTGGTATTCTGTGATAGCATAGTCCTACTCGGGTTGAGCCGACCCATTCGAGCTACAACAACAATATAGCTGCAGCGTGGCTCTATCACGTACAACGTATCTCATGGTCTTTCCGAGTCGTTGTCGGAAGTTGCTCTTCCAAGCCTATGACTACTGATACCGGAGTTCCTCAGGGGTCTCATCCTTCTGCATATCAATGACCTGCTATTCCCGGAATCTTTGGGTACGCAGGAGACAGCACAGTTTTGGAAATATCAGCTGAGTGTTTGGACCAATTGGGTTCAAATCCAGTCCGAAAAACACAAGTATGTCTCTTCATCACGAAAAGGAGCCAAGGCACCTTAACACCTTCTTACCGAAATGTATTAAAGGAATTCACTGACCGCCTTCAGTTATTGGGGGTTGCGGTTTCCTCGAACCTGAATTTTGGGCGGTTCATTGAGTCCAAGACAACTGCAAGGAAGTTAGGTGTCCGTGCAAAGGTACGGATAAATACTTCACGCAGGGATAGTTATTTACACTATATAAAGCTGGGCTGGTGCTGCTAGCGGCTTTGGACTCAATGAAAAGGCACGCTAAAAGGCTTATTGGTGACATCAACCTATTGGTCTGGAGCACAGGCGCAAAGTGCCTTTCGGTTCAGGAAAAAGCATTTCAGTGTTTAACAGGTGTGTTAATACATTTCGGAGAGTGTGCGTAGTAATCGCACGACTTAACTCCTCCTCCTTTTCTTCATCGGACCTCCAGACGCTCTACTGGCCTCCATCCCTTTGTTGTTGACATACCACGCATTAAATTAACGCGTTTATTAAAAACAAAAAGTTAATTATAAAAAATAATCTTTTAATAATAAAATAAATTTTCTTATAATATACATCACAATGACGACTTTTTCTGCCACCAGGGCGGAGCCACTTTACAATGAGGTAAAATATTTGACAGATTTCATAGCGGGGACGATCATTTCCTAGGATAATGTAAACATTAATGTTTCTTTCTGTATTATTAGTTATATTTTATATTAATTAGATTAGAAATGTATAAACCAAACTATAAATATAACTAAAAGTAGAAAAAAAAAGAAGAGTTATAAAGCACAAATAATTAAAAATCAAACCACTGACGAATTGTCTTGTTTATTAATATAATACTCTAGATAATGATAAACTATGATTTAAAACTAATTTATCAACTAACTGACATTGTGTAACAAAAAACTTTACCTCAATCACAACTAGCGACATCTGGTGAGTGGAAGATTATTAGCCCTCATTAAAATAACGCAATTTTAAAAGTTAGGTATATAATATGAGCGGTGACAGAAGGATAACGTTCTAGTACCTACAACGTATTAAGGAGGTACATTTTCAAATATACAAAATTGATGATTGTCTGAATGAAGGCTAAACCAGGCCTTTAATGCAGTTTTACCACCTGTATATACATATAATATACTAACCTATGATTTTTGCTTTTTGTACAATTTATAACTTATAAATAATATAAAGCTGTCGACCGTAATTAAACACGTCTAACTTTAGCTTACCATTCAATATTGCAAAATAATATGGAAACGATTTTATATATTAATATAACCCTTGCAATAACATATATAACTGCTATGTTTAACAATGTAGGAATTAACATACGAGACTAGATCAAGCTGTTTACAAGATACAACGTAAAATATACAGTATCTAAAAGTCTAAAACATACTATTATTTTATGTGAACACCTTATTTCACCCCCTCCGGGGTTGAATTTTCCCAAATCCTTTCTTAGTTGGTGTCTTACCCGAGAAAGGAGGTATGTATATATGCCAAATTTCAATCAAATTGGGCGTATGGTTTTGGAGATCTCGTGATGAGTGAGTGAGTCAGTGGTATGTCGCTTATATATAGATTAAAAATAAAACACAGGCGTGAGGACAAAGACGTGAAGAAGTGCTCATTCATAACATTGTAAAATGTTGTACTTGTTGGTTAAAAAATAATTGTTTTAACAGTTTCCCTATCCACAAAATAGACATAATAGTTCAAAGTTAAACAATCGAAATTATCATATATAACTCGCGGGACAGGGAAGGGTTTAAATATAATATAAAAATATGCTGCTCTCTATTAAATCTTCCGTTTTTGTTACTTATGTAATATAAAAATAAAAATTTTCATTGTTTGCATTATCGCAATTAAGATATGATATTGTTTAATTCGTAAAATTCCCTAAAAGTTTTACATAAATATATTAGGTAACATTCAATTAAAATTATTAGAATAACTGGTTAGAAAAAGCTAGTAAGAAAAAGTTAGTGTTGCGTAGGCGGTGCAGTATTGTACCACAATTATTTCGCCGTATTGTATAAGTGCCGTGCCACACGTATTGTATAAGTGGCGTGCCACACATAGCTGTGGCGGGTGCTAAGTCGCAACGCATCGCAGTAACCGTTTCACTTTCACTGTTTAAATGTTTTGGTTCTGGCTGTTCTTCCTATACACTAATTACATCATTGTTTAACGAATGAAACCGGTATAAAGTGGAGATATGCGAGCGAGACGAAAATTAACCACAAACGTACATACATAGACGTAGGTACATATAATATACAAACTCACACACACACACACATACAGAGAGACATCCTCCTAAAGACTATGGCATTGGACTCTGTAGACCTTTAAAAGTGGAAACACGACAAAATTTAGACGTTGCAAAATTAGACCCATTACAATAACTTACTACTGGGAAGTTAATAATTGAAAGCAGAAGGTATTATGACGTCAAATCATGAAACAAGTTAGTTCGTCCATGACAATGAGTACAGCAAAGCACTGGAAATAGGGCCGATATAGATATAGCTGAATTAAGAACCTCCTCCAGTTTTTATATAAGATTTCCAAAAAGAGGATGTTCTATAGCTTTGAGAGTCTGTGCAGTATGCTATCAGCATTGCGAGACATCTATTTAAAAACCAGGCTTGGAAGGAGAAATTGTTTTATTTGGTCTCTATTACCCAAATCCAAAAGCTTATGATTTTAATTATGTATGTTTGTATATATGTATGTATACTCATCTGCTCCCTCATCCCTCAGATCTTCTAATCTACTCGCCGTGTTTTAAAAAATGTGGTATTGTTAGAAGACATGCTCTTCCACAAGTTATACGCTATGGCATCGTGTAAAATTTAACATTGCGGTTAGTTGCGGATCTTAAGTGCTACTAAAAATTATATGATGATTGATATATCGTGTATGGTGTATTTAAAGAAAGGTCTTAACGAGTAAGTTCCGAAAATATAAAGATTACCTGTAAGTAGGTATAAGTACATTAGCAGCATTTTTTTAATTTAAAGTTAAATTAATACGGCTCAATTAAGATGATATTAAAAAGGTATCCGTTAGGCTGTATAACGTCCTTTAAAATTTTATTAACTACATACTATTTATAAATCAAATAATTAATATGACTGAAACGCCTATTTAAAAAGTAATAAGTTAAGTAATACTTAAGAGTGCGCCGAGCTCCTGGCACTAATTGATTTTAGTTATTCTGCTTAAAATAACTAAAATCAATTAGTTACTGCGCTTCATGTGTGTGCGTGGTAAAGTCGGCGCGTTCTATCTTGGCCGGGCTGAAGTTAGTCGCGAGTGGATGCGCAGATATAGTTTTAGGAACAAAATGGTGACAAGAGGAGTGGGAGGGTGAGCGGTAACTAAAACTAGAGATGCGAATACGCATATTGTGCGGTTACAATTACGTAAATAATGGATTATCGTTATTATCAATTATTATTCGATTTTATATTTTTTATGGTTCAGTGGTATTTTAAATATTTTATTGAAAAATTTAAAGTATATTATTTTGGAGAATTTGTTGTCCCCGCTAATATCGTATATTTACTATATATTAACTCTTTATCGTAATTCTTTATTGGATACTATTGTTGAAATAGATAAATATATTTTCATAATAATAATAATTTTTCCATTTATTCCATAATCGATATAGACAAAATAAACTGTTTCCCTAAGCAATCTTAGGAGCGAATATGAAGTGGCACATCTCTATCGACTAGCGTCTGTACATGCGCGAATGTCTCGTAAAGCCAAGATGTAATGTAGTTTTATTCAAAACTGAAGAATTTACGCCGTACTAAGGGTTTATTTTGTTTTTTTAGAGAGTACTTTGGATTTTATTCTATCGAGGATACAAGTAATCGAGTTTCTAAAGTGTACGATTTATAGAGTGAATCCATAAATATCTAAAGCCGGCAATACATGTTGGCCAAGCCTCAGCTAACGCGAGCGTAGGCAAATTTATACAAGGCGAGTGCTACATTCTACATATTGGCCAAGTTTGAATGAGCGAACATACTGACATGGCCAACTAACATGTGGACACGAATTGCAGAGTGCTGGCGAGAGCCTTGGATTTGTGCAGAAAAACCGACACAGTTCCGAAGTGAGACGAGTTGTGTCGAGCGATCCCGAGTGGTGGCAAGGCACGCCAAACGAACCGTATACACGTTGGCTCTCGCCTGCACTCGGCCAGCTAGGCGAGTGACGACGAGCAATGGCGAGCTAGGCAAATGTCCTGTCCATATGTTAGTACTCGCCTGCGCTCGGCCAACATGTATAGCCGGTTTTACATATTAATTGCATAACTGAAGGTTAAGTAATAACGATGCTGCAAGGGATCAAAGGAACAAAATTATTTTGCAATTACGTATCGCTCCCTCGGTATATCTTTATGTAATAAACAAATAAAATAAAATATATATACATAGCTCGAGTTTTGTATTTAACATGAGTACATTCTTAATTCACATATTATGTATTTACTAAAGGATAACATTAAAAATGACTTATAAAAATTATATCTCTTGAATTTCTCAAAATAAAACAACTAGCTACCTACGATACCTATCCCCAAAATAAATTATATAAAAGAAAGTTAAAAAAATAAAACCGCGTTTTTCGTCATAGTTGGGTTTTAGTTTTTAACTTTATTTTAATTACATTTATATTTTTTGAGTGTAACTATAATTACATAATTTGGTGTGCCTTCTGGCAAAAGCCTCCTCCAACTTCTTCCATTGATCTCTGTCAGCTGCAACCCTTATCCAAAACGATTCCAGAGTAAGCCTAAATCACCCAATTACTCTACTTTTCTTTGTTGCAGCGAA
Organism: Parnassius orleans; assembly: GCA_029286625.1. Lineage (NCBI taxonomy): Eukaryota > Metazoa > Arthropoda > Insecta > Lepidoptera > Papilionidae > Parnassius > Parnassius orleans. Next base: position 2,759,373 of record JAGSMP010000032.1, read on the forward strand.
ACATGTAGCAAGTCCACCTTCATTTTAACCGATCAATATGCTTTAAAATATTTGTTATTTTGGTACTGTGCCTAATGTCGGTTTATGGAACTTAATCATTTAACTTCTCTTCACAGCTTTTTGACATTAATATTCTAAGTTTGCCCCTATTGTGTCCTGTGAGTGTCCAAGTCTCAGTTATTTTTCTATTTTGTTGCTATATCTTTGCTTCTCATAATTTCTCTCAAATACCAGTATTTTCTTTTACCAGAGGCTATCCTTTTTATTTATTTTTGTCATCCCATCTTTGGGAGATATTATTTGGCTCACTCTTGTACCCGAGTTCCTGTATATTAAAGTGCGTGTTTACTTCGTCTGAATTTGTCATCATTTTGTTTTGCTTGAGTTCATTTTCAGTCTAACTTCGCCGCTTCTTTTTGTTAGATTTTATAATATAGTTCCTACAGTTTTAGGTCTTCTTCAAGAATAGTCTGATCAACGGCGAATTTTAGATGACTGATGCGGGATCCATTTATATTTAGGCCAAGATGATTTCTGTTCACTATTCTCAACATTTGCTTCAACACTGCTCAGAATGGCTAAGACGAAAGTGCTTGAAAGAACTTGCTGAACTCTTCTGTTGATTGGTAATGGATCACCTACACATCCAATTTGATGCTGGCTCCATTTTACGATTCTTTGAATTGTTACAAAGAAGGATTAGTTAATTCGTTAAATCCGCGAAGATAATTTCTATAGTAAACTAAGTTTTGAATGGTTTTGAATATTATGTACACCTACTAATTATATTTTTATGGCATTGTTCTCTTGTCATAAAACACAATTTACTTTCTGTAATTTTTTTTAAGTAAATAGCAATATTCAAAAGTTAATCACACATCAACATTTACCAATTTTCTCCACCGTGGTGCTGAAAACACAAAACACATCTTGTAAAAAGCATGTTTAAAATCGAAAACCCTAAGAAAAAATTGGATGTTAAGTATATCTTATTATACAATAACAAATAAAACTAAGGTCTGAAGAAGATTGTATTAATTTATATATTGTAAGTAATTACAACTTACCAATAAATTTTGGAATAAATACTAATATCTGTCGTATCAATACTAGTGCAATGACACATAAGTATCCTAATCCATAGGTACAAGATACAAATGATATGGCAAACCTGAAATCAAAACAGAATGTTGAAAAAATTACTACAACTAATCTGGCCATAAGTAATTTTACAATCTAAGAAGTTCTTTTTCCTTTTCTACCGACTTCAAAAAGGAGGAGGTACTCAATTCGACTGTGTGTTACCTCATAACTTTTTTCTAGGTAAACCGATTTCGATGATTCATTTTTTATTTGAAAGCTGGTGCTTCTCATGTGGTCCCATATAAATTCAAGGTCTGACTAATAGTTTTTGAGTTATCCTTAATAATTTATATGAAGTCGATTGTACAATTTTAATTTTTGTTCAAATTTGTAATGTGTTTATATGTAAAGGGTCTGCGAAATGGTCAATTACCACTGTCGATATCTACGTGAATGGCACTTGTAGATGCGAATTATGATCGTTTCGCAATTGTCGCGTCGTGCATTGAAAGTTCAATGAAAGCAAACGACAATCGTTTTTTGTAAGAAATACCAAATCTACGTGTGAAATCATAACATTTATGATTGACGCACGCGACTTTTCAATCTCATCACAGTTCAACAATTGACTGAGGCATGTGCAGGTGCATTTTGTCCTATTATCAACATATATTAAGATTTCTAAAAATACTATAAGTAGGCAGACATATTCAATAAAAAATAGTGGTGTTTACTTTTTGTACTTGCTGGTTCTTCCCAGGACAGAGGTTTTATCCGAACCGGTGGTAGTAGTACCACATGAGTAAAGAAACCGTACCGTACAGAGGCAAAGCTTCATACAACCGCGCTATGATAGGTACAATACCACAAGCTTGAGGCGCGTGTGCGTGAGCACTGGCGACTCGTCACGTACAGAGACTGACATAAACTGCTTTAAACCGGCTCGGCCAGTGCTCAAACTCAGGGTTGTGTAAAGAATAATAAGTTTCAAATTTTATTTTTTAAACAATTATTCGTGTTCAATGAACTTTTAAAACGTGTAAATATGGTTTAGTATACTTGTTTGTATAAACAATAATAGAATAAATAAAAATATATAATTTTTTCATTATCCTAGACTCTACTAAGTAACTTAACTATAATTTATAATTTTTAATGCGGTAGATAGATACCTCATACATATAGGTATATTATGTTTGAGGTATCTATTAACATTGAAAGAAAACGTAGTACGTAGTACCTAGTAGTTATTTTTATAATGTTTATAATTGAATAATTACGTTTGTAAGTTAAATATATAGGTTCATGTTTTTTTATTATTTTATACGACAAGAGTGGTTAAAAGCTGTCGGGCAAAAAGATCTCCTTTAAAAACTTTTTTATTATAAAAATGTGAGGATCACTTCGAAAAATCCTGTATTAAATTTAAAAAAAGGACCGTAAAATATTTATTTGGAGATGCTTTTCCAACGGTCAACTTGCCGACATATGACGGTGCTTGTTCGAGTTCCAATCAATGTGAGAATGTATCTGAAATAAATGTATGAATTGCTTGAACAAAAATTTCGCGAATATTTTGATCTCGAAAGAAACATTGTAAATATTGGTAATGAAATATTAAAACGTGTGCAAGATTGTATATTCGTTATGCCATATGAGTGGTTTCCAATAGATCATTTAAAAAAAAGACATTAGATTTAGAATTTACCATTAAATTTAAAGCTGCAACAAATATTTGAAGAACAAAAATTATAAAATAAAATATTTAGAATATAAATAGTTTGTAAAAAAATATTCTACATTAAGTATTATAATAAAAGCTGATAAACGTTTTGTTATTTAATTTTATCCTCTTGTGGCAACCCTACAAAAATATTTTAAAATTTTGACAACTCCTTAGAAGCTTTGCCTCTGTACGGTTTCTTTACTCATGTGGTAGTACTATATTGAATAAAAGTGATTCTTTTCTATTCTAAAAGCCTTTTCATGTGACTCTATACATCATAATAACATCCTTCATAAAAAGTGAGAATAAAGCTTTCCATTTAAGTTCTCTATATTCTAATGACCTTTCTACACATACATTTCAGTAAACCTTCATATTGCAATCATATTGAAGTTAGCAACACACTAACAATGTAAAATATAACCTTTGTGCTATTTGTTGTTATTTGTGCTTGACCAATTTTTTTAAGATGTTGTTGATGAAAGTTTTTTGTGTTACTGTAACTGAATATGAGTGTATATCATCCAGAATCCACATCTTTAGAACTGCTAAAACTAGGCGTATGTGATTAGTAGGTTAAAGTCCATCAAAGCCGTGAAAGTTTACATAATAGAAAGTTTATAGCCTGCCTGCCACTAATGATTTTAAATAAAACGGAATGAGTGTAGTTCATAACTTTCGGCAGACTGATGAAAGGTACTGGTTTCAAGATTATTATAATGGAAAAAAAAAACTACCATATCCACCAATAAGTGACATAATAATAATATTTAATATTTTAGTACAGATATTTTTACCACACCTGCAATGTTAACAAGGAAGCAAATCAAAAAACAATATTTTATCATTAAATTAGGGCACTTACTGGAATTCAAAGTAGACATCTTCGCAATTCTCAGGCAACAAAATAACACCATAAAGTAAGAATGGTTGGCAAACTGTTGTAAGACCCAGATTGGTTACAAACAGGATTGTTGCAAAAGCAAAATATTGTCCCGTTAAGAAATATAAATAATTTTGCCTTAGCACACAACAGTTCCACCTGAATGAAAAAATATAGTATGTTTGGGATAAACTTTGTCATTTTTACAAAGAATTATAACTAATATAACTCACCATATAGAGTGGAAAAATCTATCATTTACTTCAATTTGACATATCTGACAGTATTGTGAATCAGATGTTAATACTGGGCTGTAAAAAAATAATGTTACCCATAAGATTGATTTGAAAATGATTCAAAATAGACTGGAAAATAGACTAAAATATAGATAATACCTGTATTCTTTTCCCTTAGATGAACCTGTAGCCAGTTCAAAATCAGCAATTGCTTTCATTTTATAAAAGAAATAACATGTGCATGTTAACAGTAAGAGGAAAGCAAAGTTCTCCAATTGAGTTATTTCTAGCAACCTTAGCACTGCAATCTCAAATATAATAAACATCCAAACTCCTGAAGACAAAGTCCAGGAGAAAAAAAATGGTGACCTGTAATAAAGTTTTACTTAAATTATTGATCCTACCAATATAATACCAATATTTTATTACATGGTAGAGCCACGCTGCACCTATATTATAGTTGTAGTGAGAATGGTTCGGCTCAACCGGTGAAGGATCAAGCTCTCGCAGAATAGCAGCTTAATACTGCTGTGTTTCGTATAGCGAGTGTAGAGAATCAGAGACATGTTTTACTGGAAACGAGGCATCCCATCTTAGCCATCAGGGGTGACAACGCATCTGCATTTTGATTCTTAATCGAGGATAAATGTAGATGTCTATGGGCCACAGTATCCACTTACCATCAGGTGGACTGTGTGCTCGTTTGTCACCCTTATTCTATAAAAAAAAGTTCATTAAAATATTTTCTGACCAGAACTCACAACTGAATCTAAAGATGTAGCATTTATTTTGATTATAAAAAAAACACATTTAATGAGAGAGAGTAGCATGACCTTGTCAAGTTGATAGTGAAGCTCTCTGCTTAAAGTTCAAGGTGTGCAATACCAACGCATTAAGTAATTTTGCTTCATTTTCTACCCACTTCAAACAGGAGGAGGTACTCAATTCAACTGCATGTTTTTTTTTTTAGTGTGTTACCTCATAACTTCTTTCTGGTTGAACCGATTTCGATGATTATTTTTTTATTTGAAAGCTGGTGCATCACATGTGGTCCCATATAAATTTGATCAAGGTCTGACCAATCGTTTTTGAGTTATTCTTAATAATTTATATTGAAGTTGGTTGTACAACATTTTTAATTTTTAATTATTTATATTGAAGTCTAAAGAATACATTTTAATGCTGAATAAATATATGGATTTCATATAAGAACTTGAGTTTCTGTGAGGTTTCTGAAAGTGGTAGATCTCAAAATTTGGCAGATCATGATAAGATGATAGGACAGTTTATAGTGAATGGTTATTGCGCTAGCCAATATTCGCCTCATCTCTTTCATATGCTTGGAAAGCAAACATGTAAGAAAGGGATGCCACAATTATTTTAGTTGATTACCAACTGTAAGCCAACTAACAACTTGTTATGTGAGGTTGTCAAAGGAAAAGCCGCAATATTGAAGACTTTTCGCAACTCGAGAGTGATGATAATCAGTAACAGTTACTGAACTTTATAGTATCAATATGCTCTATAAAAATCATTATGAGCAAGGCAACAGTTTTCAGTTACATTTTGCTATAGTGAACACATGCCTAATCATGGTTAGTGAAAATTGTAGCAAATACTTCTGATATGTCAACAACGGCCTACCAGCTGAATGTGAAACTGAAATGACAGACTCCAGTGCAGTTCACAGATATTAAGAATATGTGGATCACAACTGTTAAAGCATTGCCATAAAGGATTAAGAATACGCTGCTTCAAGTGATGTTGCAATACCTAACCGAGTGATTAAAAAGACAAATTGTGCTTAATGTTAATAATGAAATACTTTTCAATATGACTACAGACATTCTAATTTTGAATATACCTAGAAATACCTAGAATAGCTACAAAAATAAGTTGGAATAACCTGTTTTTCTGACGAGGTCTTGAGTGAACATATAAAGCTCCCATACCAATAAAAATCATAACTATTATTGTGATAGTTCGGGATAAGGTAGCTACTAATAATAAAACTGGTAATATAATAAACGGTAAAACAGCATCTCTATCCACTTTTTTGCTACTTGATTTATAACATCCGAAAGATAAAACGTCCTGAATTGTAAGTGTTGTCATCACCATTCTGCTATTAAGTCTTCTTATTTCTTGAATAGTACTTATAGTTTAAACGTTATAGGCAACAATATTTTGTTTGTCTACTCGTTTATAAGCTAACACTTCCATAATATTATTTAAATACTTGAATAGTAGTGAAAACTGTAAACCAAATAAAACAACTCGAAAAGTCGAAAGAATCTTATTTATATTTTTGATAATAAATAGCCACAGTCAGCTGTCACTGTCTGTAATTGTAGTTATTACGATTCGTCAATTGGGGCAGTAAAAAGTATTTGACCATAGAGCCTAATCTGATTTGTTCTGTCTGTGAAGTTCTCGGAATATTTCGGTGAAATCTTAACCCAGCGGACAGTTGATGTAGATAATATCTCAAAGCCCCTTCAGTTACTATGATTGGTACTATTGCTAGTGTCAAATAATTAGAAATTATTACTTGTATAATATACAAAGGTCAGTGGAAATTATTAATCCGATATAAAATTTTACAAATATGTCGTCGCGAAAGTGATTAGGTAGCCTACGTCAGTATATTCTAAGTCTATGAGGTATCCTGTGTCCTCGCGAAAATATTTTTGTCATTTTGTAACAGTAGTTGTAATTGAAAACATTTTCACGTGTTATGCATAAGTTATTTACGCGCTTCAGTTGAAAATTGAGAAATCTCAACAAATCAAAATTCTTATAGTGATAATAATCAATTGTAAGATCAACAATATGTCCCTTTTTTGGTAGCAATATTGGGTGTTTTGGGGAATCCAATAAAGATGAATAATCTAACCGACCACCTACTCGAAGCAGACCGTCTGCGAAAAATGGCAATAATCGGCGTTAGAGCATCATATCGGCGGCGATGATGTTGATGAGCACGGTACGGCGAAATGCGGTTAGCAACAAAGGTGTTGAACTTATGCGGTGATGAACACACCCAACAGAATGCGACTTCCGAATCTGAAAATGCGTAAATGTTATCAATCGGATGCCTCAATTACAACGAATCATAAACGTTGCGTACTAACTTAGTGAGCAAAACTAAGACGTATAACTCAAGCCTAGCTAAAGTTATAGTTTTTAATGGCGACACCCAAGATTTAGAACAGATGAGCGTTATAATGGGAGGATCATTTCCGTTAACAACGTGCAAATAAATGATACATCCATAAGTCTTTTCATTAGCGTCGGCGAAGGCGAGTAGCGACACATGCGAATTTTCATTTAAGTACGTCTATATGACGTGAAAACTGTAAATGTGAAATTAAAGATAATTCTGAAATATATTGCTGCCATATATTGACAATATTACTGCCCTGATACGGAAGAAGGCGGCTAAGTCACAAAAGTATGTTTCGAGAAAAATTGAAAAAAAGCGCGAAATTGGTTTTCTTGATAGATATCACTGAGAAAAATGTTTCAACTATTGGAATGTATGTGAAAAAATTTTTCATACACATTTTTGACTGAAATTATTGGCACACTGTTCTGTAAAATATAAAAATGTAGTTAATGTAAGTATTCAATCATTATATCTGAATGTTTATCACAATATAAAAGGCAGTTAAGTATACCTTAACTGCCTTTTAGTATAGCACTGACAATAATCATACACAAAAATGCGGCTAACCTACTCTAACTTTCTTTTGATTTCTGACGCATTGTTTAAATTATACTCTTAGACAACGATTTATTGCTGTATAGTGATTTTCTGCTCTACCGTTTTCAATTATTATAATTCTCCATCGTCTGCCAAATATGATCTGATGAATCTATTTTATTTACTGCTTTTTTAACTGGAAATAGTAGGCGGCAAGAAGTATGATATAGACTGATTGCCTTCTTCGGAATCAGAAATATTTTGCGGCATCTGCAATGACGGCACGTAGTCCTTATCTTTTACAGAATCGTCAGATTGATCAAAATTACTTTTTCGGATTTCCTCGCATTTAATTTACTCTTAACACAACTTGATTTTAATTCCCGACGTTTCATGTGCTTTCCAGCACCCATGGTTACGGGGGAATGAGGTGATTGACGTCCCGATGTCAGAGTTAACCCGGAGTACCTTCAGCTTTTTAACTATTACTTTTGGTTCGATCTAGGCAGAATGAACTTACTGCCTTGAAGTCTTGCAGGGGTATGTTGGGTTTAGTTTTACTTTTATTAATTACATGATGTCAAGCAGTTGGTAGCACCCAGCCTCCTTCTCTATTGAAATTAGGATGTTTTTTTTAATTTCAATAGCCTCACATACGAGTATCATCATCCTTGGCAGGAATCGATGTTCTTTCACGAGGATCTATCAAATCTGATGTAATGGCTGGGGCCATCTAATATATGACCACAAATTGCAGACTTTTCTTGTGGACATTGGAACGTCGAACTCCTCAGTTCCCCTTGTGACCATGAGTACTGTAAAGTACTCGAAACGTCGGTAATATAAAATAAGTTAATATACACGATAGAATCCGAATCCGTAAAAACTAGTTTTATTTTAATGTGTAGTGTTCGTGTAAACATAAGAAATCATTATGGTTTACGGTCTTCTGCTACCTCTTTTATCGCCATGCGCACTAACTTCTTGCTTTTGTTAAACCAAGGCATTATTCAATATGTAAAATAAAAAATATATAAATACTCAAGTAATGTAAGAGAGAGGAGGTCAGCTTCCTTACGTTCGGAATCTATTTATTATCAAATAAGGAAAAATATTAGTTTACGAAATGTATAACAGGTATGGTAATTTCATACACGACTTCATCCACACTTATGTATGCACAAGAAAGACTATTGTCAGACTTATTGCCCGAGCAGCAGTAGTAGCAGCGCATGCCTCCCCAAATTGAATTGAAAGTTCCTTGGCCGCAGCATATTTTAATATTATTTTGTTATGAATATAACGCAATTTTTTTTACATATTAGAGAGATACTGAATAAAATGTACCATTATTGACCACTTTTTAAGTACTAACTAAATCAGGGTTTTAAGATATAAAAGTAGCTACAATTTTTAATAATAATTAGGATCAAGCACTAAGCTGTATGTGGTATGTGGCAATCTCAATGGAGGTGCCAATTTAGAAAAATATGAACTTAAGTTTAAAATGAGTGGAAAATGTCATTGTAAAAATAAGGATAACTATTATATTTCCTTTAAATTCTATTAAATTTCTTCCTCGCAATTTAGGTTTGATCTGCAAGCGGCAAAACGTTGGAGTAAAATTGAGTCTGAAGTTCATATTCATTGACTATTTTACTGTCCGAAAAGACACATTTTTTCGGACAGTAAAATCGTTTTTTTAATCAAAATCCAATCAACGGAATATACCTATGACGCACTCTGACAAGAGCTCTGTAGTCCAGTCAAACAAGGTTTGAAATCAAAATTTTGCACTCAACTTTGCATTTTTGATATAATTAATGTAGTTTTAATGATACAAAAACAATGTGTAAAGGTTTTCGTATCTGCAACCCCCGGCAAGTGTTGAAAAAAAATTGTCAAGTGTTTTTTCGCAATTACTCGAAAAAAATAAAAATTAGACAAAAAAGTTCTAATAAAATGTGTAGAGTACATGTGTATGTTTTCCTCCGGTCAAAATTAACCGAGTTAGGGAGGTTTTAAGTTTAAGAGACGAACGTAAATTTAAAAAAATCGTAGGTAGTAGAAAAATTTATAGTTTATACGTGGCTATAAACTATAAATATTATAGCCGTATAAACTATAACTGCCATGCTGCAGCTATATTAATAGTATAGTTGTAGCACGAATGGGTCGACTCGACCGGGGAAGGACCACGCTCTCACAGAATACCAGTGTAAAATTGTAGCTTAACATTACTATGTTTCGTATGGTGAGAGAACGCATCTGCATTTTGATTCTTTATTGAGGATAGATGTAGATGTCTATGGGTCAAGGCAAACCACTTACCATCAGGTGGACTGTGTGCTCGTTTGTCACCCTACTCTATAAAAAAATAAGCGATTTTCATTTTTTTAAATTGCTTAAAAAATCTAATCTTTAATTTTATGGATACAGATTTTTTTATTGTTAAAAAATATAAACTAATTTTATACCTGCATAAATTCACACCTGCCGAAATGTACAAGGTAATTTTTTTTACAATCTATTATTTAAAAAATAATATGTAAAAAATAAAGAATAATAGGAATCTAAATATGGCAAAAAATAAATAACTTATTAATTTTTAAGCATTCAAATTTCAATTTGAAAATTTCAAATTCTTATATTTTTTTTAACTTATTCGACAAGACTACTGATCATACTTGCCGATCGAATTCTTCACGCACGCATAAACTTAGAGTTAAACGCTTTTAAGCGTAGCACATTCAGTTTACCGCTGTTTAAATATTATTTCAAATATAATTCAAAGTTCATCATACACTAAAAAGCCGTGACTGCTTTTTTGGGAAGTATGTGATTTTAATATATTTTATTAATTCTACGCTTGAAAGCAGATAGGTGTTTTTAGCCGTGTTTTAGCTTCTACTACCATTGTTTACCGCTTTTAGCATATTATTAAGGTATATCCTAGCCAAACTGCTGCTAAGGAATAAAGCAAACGCTTAACTGCCTCTTAGCTTAAGAAATGTGCTTAACTGCATTTTTTCGTTGTTTTACAAAATCAAATTTTATAATTCTACTAAGAAAATAAATCGTTAAAATCAATTAACGGTTTTATAGCGTAACGATGCATAGTAACTGATTTCTAGCGTATGACAGCAAAGAAAATTTTGCACTTAACCGCCAAAATGTTTAATCTATCTCTGGAACTATCAAACGTAAAAATATAATTCCAATATTGGCCGATAGAGAATTTTCTGCTTAGTTTAGTGGTGCTGAAAGCTCAAAATCGACAAAATGCACTTAGCCGCCTTCTTCCGTATTAGGCAGAATAGTCGTGATAAATATTACATGAGGAGTTAAGTGTTTTTTCATTTTCTGTCGCATTGATTCTAATGCAAGCGACAGAAAAATTAACTTTACTGTGGTTAACTGCACGGTCGTTAATTGAATGCGAGCTACATGCGTTAGGTGACTGTACAACCTCCGATTGGTCTATCTGTTTATACGTATTGCTACTATGAATTAAAATGAATTAATGAGTGGTGGCAGTGCGCGCAGTACATACACTCGATTTGCAAAAAGAAGTCGAGTGCTTGTCACTCATACAATTAATACAAAAATTGTTTTGTTTAACAAAATCGTAACGTTGTAGTGTATTTAATTTTAGAAAGCGTGGAGAAACATATAAGTGTTCACGATCATTTGATTTACAAAAGATACAAACGATGTGTATTAATAAAGGTTTTACTAATTTTATTTGAAATCGACTTCTTTCGATTGTTAATGTTTGTAGACAAAGTATGCGAATTATTAAATGTATGACCTATAGCTCTATTTTGTTCTTATAAAAATTGTACTAAAGAGGTATATGTTGGGATGTTAATATTGCGACAAGACATCAAATATCATCATTCAAATGACTTAACAGTCTCAGGATCTAATTTTCTAAACAATATTTAAAAACAAAAAATCAGCTAAGTCATCAATATTTAATTTGCTTTAGAGCATTAATTGAAGCGTCAAATTGGTCCATAAATTAGCCGGTTGTTGTGTTTGCGTTCACTTGTTTTAAGTTCAGTCGTTGGTTAATATACGTAGATGCCAGCAACGTTTTTGCGCATTCCAAATAATAGAATAATTTTCTGCGGTAGGCACTAAGCCAGCGCAAATCGACAACGCTTTGTCACTTAATTTGTTTACTAAATAATAAACACGTTTGGCATGGGTTAACTGTAAATTATCGTGAATTAATGTCTTAAATTATTGATAAAACATGGGCCATTGGCGTATGTCACCCTTAGAGTAATTACATACATACGTATGCATGTAGAGAACCTACAATTCTACATAAATTAAGTAAATATAATTGTCTCGCTTTTTCGTTGGAAATAGAAATGTCAAGTGGTCATCTTTGGTCTCTTTATACTAAATATGAGAGTAAGTACACTCGCATCTTCTGATTTACTAGAAAAATGACATCCCTATTGTAGTAGTATTATATGTGACGTTACTTTACAAGACATGACGTCTTTAATCTATAGTGATTTCGCTCGCAATGTTAGCAACAATCGACATCGGTATACTCGTTTTTGTTTATTTATTAATTTTTATTACTTTATTATATGTCTAAAAATATAAAGAAAATAGGACTAGACTTATTATTATTCGAACTATCAAGTAAATTGTTTTCTTACTCAAGTGATGATTATTATATTACATTGCAAATATTCGTTTCGCAAACTTTAAAAACTAGTCTTGACAGACATACGGTACATAAGCGAGTTGGATCGTATTTATTGACTAACGATCCGCCCCGGCTTCGCACAACTGTTTTCTAGATCTCGACAACAGCGCTACTTACCGGGTCCAATTGCGAGTGTGAGTGTTCATCAATATCTGATTTTAATTTATATAGATTTACCACTTGCTTAGCGGAAAATCATCGACTATATTCAACAAAGCTTCATCTGTTTGGATGAAAATATTTCGTAATCATGAAGTTAGGACAGAATCTTTATAATGCCGTGTAGCGGCGGCGTAAAAGAAACTATTACATCTCGTGACGTTTTCACTATATATTTTTAATTATACAACGATAGTACGAAATTCCGCATTATTCGACTACGTTTTTGTTGCAAGATATCAGATGAAGCTTCCATAAACTTTCATTGATATAAATAAGTATTACAAACCGGACTAATAAAAATCCCTAATTTTACCATAGACTTAGAATATACTGGCGTATACATTTTACTTAAAAGGACTATCGATAAATGATTGTTAAGAAAGCGGTATAAAGACTAAAAAATTGTTTAGTGCACGAAACTGAATAACTTTCGTGCACTTACTATTTTATTAAAATTAACTGAATTTTACCATGATTCTAAAATTTACTTTTAATATACTACAGTTTTATAATGTATAAAAATCTATCTCAATTTTTACCTAAAGTTTTTAAAGTTAAATTTTTGAAGTATTACTGTAACAATATTATACTTACTGGTACAAATAATGTAGGAATGGCTCCTTTTAGTAAAATTATTTTTAATCAGCTTTTTCTTTTATATTTCTCAAGAAAATGTTTGCTGCAAATTGTAAAGTTCTTCTTTGGCTTCCAACCAACCCGCCCAATTAATGCCAACCATTTTTTTCTAACTAAAGAATCCAGATCTGCTGGACAAACGGCAAAATAAAATTACGTATTTTGAACGCAAATCGAACATTTAATTTCATTCCTCTTTTTATTGTGTGGGCAAGTTTATCGATTCTTTATAAACATTAAAGATAAATATCGACATTAATTTTGATATAGTTGAGTCCATCCCTAGAGTACATGTTGTAAAATATTTTGTTTAAAAATGAATTCACCAAATTCATACAAATTATCATCAACGTGACTTTTTTCTTTGCAAAATATATAAAATAATTGAAATTATACTATATTTTATTTAAACAGTATATAACATAAATTTTAACCAATAATAGACGCATCATAGCAGTAACGACGTCTTGCGAATTTACCTGGTGAAATGTGCAACCATCAGGATTATTTCTATTATTGACACCACAATCACTCACGGAACATGTAACCATTTTGGAAAACTATGAATAATAAAATTAACCGTTATTATAATCTAAAAAATTACAAAATATCTACGAGCTTATTTCTTGCGTGCCGACTTGTGCCGACCTGTCATTCAAAATCGGTTGGATGTGATTTCGTATCCTTTTCTATCTTGCATTTTTGCCATAAGGGATTTTCTTCTCCCTTGCACACTATGTCCATCTATACGCCAGTATATTCTAAGTCTATGAATTTTACTAAGTCATAGACTAAATGAATTTATTGACAAGGTTTTTGTTTCGCTAATGGAACATCAATCATCAAAGAAAAACGGCAACAACCTTGTAAAAAGGAAGATAAGAATTATATAGCTATCTTATTTTGTACCACGCTAAACGTCATAATATGTATAAAGAGTTCAGCTATAAGAATATTGTTCTTATTTTAGGACTCTCTCTATGCTAATAATTACTCTGAGATGTCACCATTAAATGACATTAATTCAATTGGCGGTAATGACTGACGTTTTTAATTTAGTAGGAAATCTATTTTCTAACGTAACAGTGGAAGGCGATATGGATACTTTCGTAACTTGATCCTTAATACGACTATATAAATCCTCAAATGAGTTCCAAGCGTTATAATCAATGTCTGCATTAGGGTTTAATTTTAATTTTTTAACATTATAGCCATCTAAAACTTCTTGAAATTCACTAGGTACGTAATTTTTCTATATTCGAAGCGGCACTAAGAAATAAATTCTGCTCGTCCAAAGAAGTAAATGCGTTCTTTGAGGTCTCGTAAATTTTTGTAAGTGTTTATAAATATAATTACGCTTAGGGTCAATCATTTTTAAACTGACTTCTTCATCCGAAACCAGTTTAGATTCTTTGCTTCTCGTCGTCATTTTTAATAAACACTAACTTGTTTACAGTTTTTGGCCGGAGCTGAATTAATGTATGCTTACTTGTGCTTAAATTTTTTTGAAACTAAATAGCTCCTACGGATCCGTAGCGCAGAAGTTAAGCGATTGATCGCGGCGCTGCAGAGCCACGGGTTCAAATCCCGCATGGTTTTTTTTTTAGAAAAAGGGGTGACAAACATGCACACAGTCCAACTGATGGTAAGTGTATGCTGCGACACATAGAAATATACATATTATATCCATCCCCGATTAAGAATTAAATTGCAGTTGCGATGTCACCCATGTGGACTAAGATGGAATACCCTTTATCCAGTAAAATGGATCTCCGGTTCTCTACACTCATCATAGGAAACACGCAGCATTAAGCTGCTATTTTACACTGTGAGAGCGTGGATCTTTCCCGCTTGAGTCGACCTATTCGCTCCTATGAGCGACCTATGGCTCTACATTTATATGGCCTACTAATAATTGTTCCGGGTGTGTTGTCTGTCCTTGTGCAATTTATGTAGATGCGTGAATCGGCTCCACGATATATAAGCAAAACCTGCTGTAGGGATAACGTTTAAAAAAAATATGGGATACCGTCCAGACAGATGCGTTTCTGCGTTAGCGAAACCACTTATTCTCATTTACAATAAGTCTTTCATGTTTCCTGTCATCTGAAAAGTCTCATGAATAGTTCCCTTATTTAAAAAGGGTGAAAGGGGCCTGATCAAAAACTATAGGCCTATTTCTATCCTTTAACTATAGCCGTACTATGGCTAGGGTGGTGTACAGGATTTAAAAGATTATGTTTTAAAATGTAGGTGCTTAGTTTATTGTGTAGTGTATGTAGCGGGGTTGAGTGTGTAGACAAGGCGTTTCAGAACTTTGGAAATAATTTCTTTATATTTTATGTGGACTTTATTTAAGGCGCTGCATAAACGTAGACACTTTTGTGTCTTTTGTGGGATACAAGCTACCAGTGAATATTTTATTTTCATGTAATCAATATGAAATCAGCCATTCCTTGCGCAGACGCAGACATTTTTTGTGTCCAGTTGCTTCCACTTGACACATACCGACCGCCAATCAAAAAGTGTCCGGTGTAGGTAACTGGAAACTTTAAGTCGTCAGTTGAAGACACAAGCAACACAAAGCAAATTTCCTTACAATTGTACGGCGCTGACATTGACGTGGTTGATTTGCTTGTAAATATTGACGGCGACGACGTCTACGCCAACGCGTAATCAACACAACAAGCAAAGGTAATGCTCCTCCATCTACATCCAAGGTGAAACTGATGGAAAACAAGCCACGAATTGTTACCAGTGTCCAGAAGTTGCAACCGGCGACTGTGTCCGATTGCCGATACCGGACACAGCAACTACGGTTTCCTGTGATGGTGTGCCGTGTCGGTAACACAAAGTGTCCACGTTTGCGCAGCGCCTAAATGTTCGCAGTAGAAATCTAGTTGATAGTCTAATGTTATAAATGGTTATATGTGGTTATAAAGATAAAATATTATATTTCTTGCTCAAATATTGTACTTTGCATGTCGTCGCCTTTAATTACTACTTTCAATATTACTTATTTCGGTTTACAATTACTTACCTATATTTAGTATTTATTACACATATGCCTATAATATGTTGTAAGTTGGTGACTCCATATATAAATAAAAACATTTAAGTAATAAAGCACCCATCGCGTCATTTCAGGGTTGACTGGCAGAGAACATGTAAACGACACATATAAAAGCCAAACAATCTGCTTTGGCTCCGGTTCCTGTCAAAAACTAACATTAGTTGTTGTTCACAAAATGCGTCACAATATGTTGATCTTTACGTTTTTTTTTATAGGATAAGGGCGACAAACGAGCACACAGTCCACCTGATGGTAAGTGGCTGCTGTGGCCCATAGACATCTACATCGCTCCTCGACTACGAATCAAAATGCAGATGCGTTATCACCCGCGAGGACTAAGATGGAATGCCTCGTTTCAAGTAAAAAGGGTCTCCGGTTCTCTACACTCACCATACGAAACACAGCAGCATTAAGCTGCTATTTTACGCTGGTATTCTGTGAGAGAGTGGTCCTTCCCCGGTCGAGTCGACCCATTCGTGCTACAACTATACCACTAATATAGCTGCAGCATGGCTATACCACGTAAAAAAAACGTTAACGTTACGTTGAAGTTTCTAGAATTTTTTTTGACGACAGGCTTACTCAGTTTAATTACGTCGATGATAGAATAACTATGACAGTGACAGACACGGTAATAGTATATAATAAACAAAATCGCTCCACCCTTTGTTATATAAAACCACTTTATCTATTATTTAAAACACACTTAAACCATAATACATGAACGACATTCAACAAACGCAGCCCACGAGGCCTGAGGCTGAAAAAATTTGAGAAGCAAAATTCTAAAAGGACTATATTTCAAGTTCGATTGGAATTGCTACCTACTAAAAGTTACAATTTAGTTTTCTTTTTTATGATTCAAAAATATTTAGAGAGAAAGTCCACGATACAAGGCAGTCTCGTGATAAGCTTTGGCTGAAGTACTTACTTCTTCCATATTTGATGCACGATGATGACCAAATTAAAAATCCAACAACTAGCGAGACTTATTTAGAGCAGTGACTCTACAATTTCACTTCACTTTACTAACTACTGAAGAGTACTACGTTGTGGTACTCTTCAGTAGTTAAAGTTTACGTATAAAGAGCACATTTCTGTACCATCCACAGGTGTATATTGGGATAGCAAACATTCGCGACAGGTTTTCTGCGGAAATCTATATTTCACGTGATATTTTTTTTGCATATACGGTTTTGTCGAATTCTGGCTTTGACAGCGTACACAAATCTTGTTCTCACAACACATGGTCGTTCTTAGGGTCCGTTCACACAGACCGGCTCGGAGAGCATCGGCCTGCTTTTTTCTTTTCACACAGACCGGGTCGTATACGCTTGGAATTGGCCGGAGCGGAGCCGCCAACTATTTCACATCGACCGGCTGGAAGAGATCTGAAAGCGGGTGCGGTTGGATGTGCTCGGAGCCGGTCGGATGCGCTCGGAGTCGGGTGGATACACTACAAAGGCAGTGCCAGTATTCCGCGCAGTCTAAGTTTTGTTTTCGGTGTGTTAACGTGTGCTTTTCGAAACATGGATTTAGATAGCTCCGACGAAGAAATATATTTGTTAGCAAGATTACTTGAAATAGAACATAGGAAACGTAAGCGCAAGCGGAAACAAATATGGGTAAAACATATTTGGAAAAACAGACTAATCCATGGGGAGTTTCACACCATTTTCGAGGAATTGAAGAGAGATAGCCTAAAATTTTATGAGTATTATCGTATGGAATATTGGCAATTTTGAAATTGACAGATTTGTTAAAGTACATATAACAAAAAGACTACAAATTATCGTTGCACCATTACAGCCGAAGAAAGGTTAACGGTAACTTTAAGGTAAATAAAACAATTATTTATACTAATCATGTTATTTAGATCACAAAATCACAGCCCTCCATTTATTAAGCATTGTTTACGTTAATGAAATGTAAATTACTTATACTAATCATGTTAAATAACACAAACATCTAAATAGATCACAAGTCACAGCCCTCCATTTATTAAGCATTATTTACGTTAATGAAATGTAATTAAATAGTACAGATTTGTGTGTGTTTAATTATTATTATTATAATTATTATTGTTTTTGATTGTTTATTATTTTGTATTTTGTGTGCTGGTATTGTACCCGTAAGTAGTCTGATCTGGATAGTTTTGAGGAATATAGGTTTCGTTTGACACTAGGTAAGTAGATTGATTAGTCGATGGCGGTGAATTTATAGACAAAGAATAATTCAAATCTGTACTATTTTCATACAGACTTAATTCAGCTTCATTAACAATGTTAAACACGCCTTTTAATTCGTGCTTGGACTTCTTTTGAGAATGTTTCCACTGTATCTGACATAGACAAAAAAATTACGTAATGCCTTGTCACGGGGTGTAGTATTTCTTTTTCTTCAAGATACTCTTCGAAAACCGTAGCAACATCTTTGCTTAAGCGTGGTCTCTTTTCGAGCCAGAAGTACTTGCAAGCGATTCAACTTCAGAATGGTCAGAACGTTTAGATGATGTCGATGGTGGTGGTATTGGTGTGCCAGGCTCTGAATCATCCGATGATAATGTTACATTAGATATTTGGTTTCGATTGCGAAAAATGGTACTATAAAAGAAAGTTCTTTTCAAATTTTATCAATTTGGACGTAGTTGCACCATCGCCACTCTTGCCTTTTCGGTTATAATAGGCTTTTCTGAAGTTATCTCGCAGTTTCTTCCAACGATCCTGGCACTGCGTCACTGGAAAGAACAGAAATGAAAAATTAATAACATAACTCTTTTTATTTTATAGTTCGTTTTGGTACAGCAGTCTTATATTTCTATTTTGTGTGTTTGTTTTATTTTTACAGATTCCTCATCACTGGTTGCAGTTTCAAAACTTGTCATTTAATTTTCAGATAGAATTTCTACAGTTCATTCAATTATTCATGAGACAATCAGAGTAATTTGTGATGTTTTGATGCCCATAGTTATGCAGATGCCAGATGAAGAAATGTGGGAAAAGGTTTCACGTGATTTCTTTAATATTTGGAATTTTCCTAACTGTTTGGGCGCTATAGACGGAAAGCATGTCAATATACAGGCACCAGATAATAGTGGAAGCTTATACTATAATTATAAAAACCTTTTCAGTACAGTGTTACTAGCTGTGGTCGACGCGAAATACAGTTTTTTAATTGTTGATGTCGGATCATATGGTAAAAATAGCGACGGCGGAATTTTACAGAATTCAAAATTTTGGAAAAAACTCAACACCAATAAGTTAAAGCTGCCCCCAAATAAACCTCTACCTAGTACCACTGAAAGCTTACCACATGTTTTTATAGGAGACGAGGCATTTCCTTTGAGCAATAATATATTGCGGCCGTATCCAAGAGAACAAGCAAGAACAGAATTATCAAAAAAAGTATTTAATCTGCGTTTAAGCAGGGCAAGAAAAGTCGTAGAATGTGCATTTGGAATGCTAACTCAAAGATTTGAAATTTATCAAAAACGAATGAAAATTCAGCCGAAGTACTGTGATTTAATTATATTAGCAACTACATGTTTACATAATTTTTTAATAGAAAATCGGACGCCAGGACAAGAGAATGAATTTCACAGCAATATAAATTTATTAACAGCAATAACAGACAATAATAATGAAAACAGTTCTAATAGCGACGCAGTTCTAACCACAAGGAATAAATTTAAGGATTATTTTTCATCAAGTGGTGCTTTAGATTGGCAAGATCAAGTGGCTACATGAGTTTCTTAAGTTATATTTAATAAAAATTGTCTACTACATAAGTATATTCTAACGATCAGATACTCAAACGAGTTTTTAAAGTAAGGGCGCATTTAAACTCATGTTATTCCTATTTTGACTTTGAATCTAACACGTCGCAGCACGAGTTTAAAGCCCTTGCTTTAAAATTCGTTTGAGTATCTGGGGGTAGGTAAAACAATGAAAACCTTACCACTTATTCCGAGACATTTGCTAATTTCCTCCCATGCATTGTCTTTCATTATCCGATCGCTATATGATGGCTTGGTTATGTCAAATAAACACTCATATTTTGACACGAGTATTATTAATTTTTCATCATTCATCTTTTCGTACAAGTACGCACAACTATTACGTTCAAATGTTGCTATCAAAATGGCGGTCGGCGCGGCCGCAGCGGGCACGCAATCGGAGCCGATCGGCTACGCGATAGAGAAAGAGCACGCAATCGGAGCCCATCGGCTGCGCGAGCGAGAAAGAGCACGCAATCGGAGCCGACAGGCTGCGCAAGCGAGAAAGAGCACGCAATCAGAGCCGATCGGCTGCGCGAGCGAGAAAGAGCACGCAAGCGGAGCCGGTCGGCTCCTTTTATTACTTCACACGAAGCGCGTTCAGGCATTTTTAATGACAAAAAAGGTGCAAATGCAAAAATAAACTTTACTACAATCACTCAAAACACTGTTTCCAACGTGATAAAAATCTGCTCTCTCCGAGCCGGTCTGTGTGAACGGACCCTTAGACAGAGGAACTGTTGGCGTACCTGTACTAGTACTAGTGCATTACACAAACATAATATAGTCGCACAGTTTTTGAAAATAACAGACTTTGTGCAAAGTAATAATTAGAAGTTGTTTTTATTAACGCGCCACTTCATAATGTAGTTTAATAATCTCAGTGAAAAAATATGTGAATTTTCGGCAAATCGATCGAAGTTTCTTACAACATAAACGCATTCCTTTGAATTTTAGCCAAAAATAAATAATTAACTTTTCAATTGCAACATTATTTATTTCACATTTTCATTATTCGAAGTCTGTTGTGTCTATCAGTGCAAGTGTGGCCACACTGAATGAAATAATTTAACTTAGAATAATTACCCTATTTTTCTAAGGATAAAACCGTTTGAATAGGATATTCGCTTTCGTCCGAATATAGGTTTTAACAGTGGTAGAGCCACGCGGCTCGAACCGGGGTGGTACCATGACCTCACAGAATACCAGCGTGAAGTAGAGATTTACCTCTGCGTTTCGCTTGGTGAATGCAGGTGGCCGGAGGCTAATTCTCCCCTCCCCATCAACATGGTAGCGGAATGAAACGGAAGACTACCCCAGGAGGTACCAGCACCCTTGAGAATCCCCGCTGAGCACCTACGACCAAGCTACACCAAGCTGCTCAGGCATTCTGGGAGGGGGCAAATTGCGCTAACGCCTAATACTGCTCGGGCCAAGCGGAGCAATAAGACAAAGGCGACCCCTGTCACGCTACCAGGGACTTCATTCCAACCTTAACGCTGCCCACTTCCATCTGGAGACGGCGAAGCCATGCCCGCTCTTTAACCGAGACTCAGGAATAGAATAGAATAGAATAGAATAATTTTTATTCAATATAGATTACATGTGTAATTCTTATTGAAAGTCATTTTTACTTTACCACTGGTTCGAAAAAAACCTCTGTCCTGGGAAGAACCAGCAAGAAACCCAGCGGGACTTTTTAAAGTAAATTTTACATTAATGGTTGTACAAACTATTTAAGTACAAAATTTATTTTAGAAACTGCTTGGAAGCGACCACCTCATTCCCAGGGATTATTATCAACCATTTATTTATTTATACTATAATAGCCGTTTTATACAGTTTCAGCAACAAAACATTCAAACTTGGTAATAGAGAGCCTGTACACTTTCCGGACTTTGTTGTAATAGCGTATACATTGCCCAGAATGAATTACTGACTCTGTGGAGTCGAGAAACTGGTATCACTAGCTTTTTTATATGAGAGGGGCAAACGAGCATGCGGTTCACCTGATGTTAAGTGACTACCGCCGCCCATGAACAACTGCAACACCAGAATTGCAGATGCGTTGCCGGCCTTTTAAAAGGGTATGCTCTTTTCTTGAAGGTCCCTAAGTCGTATCGGTCCGGAAAATCGCTGGTGGTAATCGGTTCCACAAAGTAGTGCGAGGAAAACATCTTCTAAATCGCACAGTGGTGGACCGCCAATCATCCAGATGGTATGGATGGTATCGCGAGTTTTGTCGCGATGTGCGATGGTGAAATTGAGCGGCTGGAATGGTCGAACAATTCCTCAGGCACTCCCGTGGTACATGCGATAAAATACGCAAAGAGATGCAACATCTCTACGCGGTGCTAGTGAGTCAAGCCGATCGGAAAGAACTCGGTCGTCGACGATTCGATCCGCTCTGCGCTGAATGCGGTCAAGTGGAAGGAGCTGGCATTGGGGTCCTGCCCAGAGATGGGAACAGTATTCCATGTGAGGCCGAATCTGCGCCTTGTAAAGTTGCAGGCGGTGTGCCAGCATGAAATACTGCCCGCTCTACAGAGCACGCCAAGCTTTTGAGGCCAATTTGGCGTTCTCTTCCAAGTGACCACGAAACTGCACGTCCTCGATATGTCGACGCCGAGGATTCCGATACTGGCTGAGGCAATAAGGAGTGCCTTGAAAGGCACTCCGCCTTGAAACTGAGGAGATACGACAAAGGGTTCTTTTAGCGGTAAACGCGCAAACTTGTGTCTTCTGAGGATCAAACTGAACTAGATTTAGTCGCCCCAATCCGAGACTTTGTTCAGCAAGACTCGACTTCAGACACAAGTTTGTTCCGGTACTCGGCGACGTTTTCCGAGAAATATTGGCACGGCCGGTGTATAGAGCATCACCAGTGCTGTCATCCGCATAGCAATGAATATTACCGGTTTGCACCATATCATTGATATGCAGAAGAAATAGCGTTGGTGATAGCACGCAGCCTCGTTAATAGCACACCAGCGTTAATAGGCTTGTAATCGGAGCACGCACCGTCTACTACGACCTTGATGCTCCGATCAGCCAGAAAACTGGTGATCAATTGCACAATTTCTCGGAAGCCCATAGGAAGGAAGCTTCGAAAGAAGCGCTTTGTGCCGAACCCGATCGAAGGCCTTCGCTATGTCCAAACTAACGGCCAATGCCTCCCCTTGGACTCGATCGCCTGCGCCCATCTATGTGTTAGGTAAACAAGAAGATCACCAGCTGAGCGACCCGACGGAAACCGTACTGGCAGTCACTAATCAGCTGGTGCTCCTCAGTACCATGAGCTGGCAGTTAATAATGGACTCCATTATTTTCGTGAACAATGAGGTGATGGCGATAGGCCTGTAATTGGACGGATCAGAGCAGTTACCTTTTTAGGGATCAGGTGCAAAGCTGTCTTCCATGAATTCAGGACAACGCCTAGGGGTAGGAGTACCGAAAAGACGCGTTAGAACCGGTGCCAACTCTGGAGCCATTTTTGGGCATATTATACGGTAATATAATTTTAATGCCATGATATTCGACACGCGGCACAAACTTACTAAAGCAAATTATCAAACGACTTAACAAACACGCTCATGATTGATGCTCGCAGAATTGCTAAAATAAAAAAAAGCTTCATGTTTTTTTTTTTCAATTCTTGGAACGAGATCGCAAACTAGCCAGTTTATTGCGCGTTTCTAACAAAGATTGTATAATTTTTTTTACGCTTTTGCTTAGCTTTTTCTAGCGGCTTTAGTCGCGTAGACTTCGCTTTACCAACGTTGTTAGTACCATGTCAAAATTCAAAAAAAACTCCAATGTGCTTCTCTGTCTGTCACAAACGTTCTTCTTAGAAAATATGTCACGTAGATGATTGAAATTTGATATAGTTCTAATAATATGCAGTTACCTGAATACTATCTTTGACGCTGCTTAGCGTCATTGGTCTGGGCATTTTACGTCTTATATAATCAGTGCAAATGCTCTGATTATATAAGACAAAAAATTATAATGAATATTTAATGATGTCAAAGAATAAAATAATTTCCGCCATATCATAAGTGCTTCAGAAGTCGCAGCTTTAATACTTCTTAACACTATGTCTTAACATCGAATTCTGAAGCTATTATGTGGAAATTGTATTACTTTTCATTTAAATTCTCATTTCTTTTTGTATTAGGTTTAAATATAATGTACATACGATAATGTGGGCTTCAGTATCCACTTATCATCAGGCACTATGTGTTCTCTCGTCTCCTTAGTCGAGAAAAAGTAAATAATAAGAAACATTTAAAAGTGTATAATATAAAAATCTACTCAGAGAATAATGTATTGATTTGCTGCTTTATCGGCATCAGCTGGCCAAATGGTTTGTTCAATGAAGATAATGAATTGTAAAGTAAACTTTACCCTAGGCACTACCGACTTTGTTGTTATCCGAATTTCACGCGAGCCATGCAAGTCGTATAATGATACTTATTATGATTTGGATTGAACAAACTTAAACTTTGTTCAAATTGTTATATCCAAAATGTTACTTTTCATAAAAAGTAAAAGCCTACTTCAAAGAACTACAAAGAATAAAATAATTTCCCGTAACAGCTTCAGAAGTCGGCGTTAAGACATATGTATAGAAGCATTAAAGCTTTATATATAATAATATGTGTATATTATATAATCGTTGATGCGTCTGTTAGTAATCGTGTAACTTCTGAAAGACTATTGATCGAGGTCATATAAATATGGTGTAGTAGGTAGCGCCATAATCAAGTTTTAATAAGGCGACGAGGTGATCCCAAATTTTGGCATGGAACTCTAATGATGTTGGTAAAGCGAAGTCTACGCGGAAAAAGCTAATAGTCGGTATATCTGTTGAATTTTGACAAATTATGCTATGCTTGGCATTTTGTATTATGATATACAACTAATAATGTTGATTTGCTACTTTTACACTAACTAGTACATACATACATAGAAAACATAAATGCAATGTGAGAATTTATGTCGTTTCAATCATGGCGAGCTTAACTTTTGATTTCTAATAATAGGATTAAGTGCTGTGTAAGAAATATAAATAAACCTATCATCAAAGTAACCAAGTAGCGCGTTCGATTGCGTAAACCGCAGTAACCGTATTCAATCTCTTTATCTTAGTTATATAGTCATTAATCCATATTAAGTTCCAATTGAATGAATTTGTTGAATAAGAGAGTTCATTACCCTCTTGTATTCTCACCTACCCTTTCAAAAATCATCTTCATTCTTGTCAGTAGGCTGCGGTCTAAACAGACTTTAAAAAGATACCTCTGGTGCCTCTCTCACCTCTGTTACCTCTGTGTCACCTTTGTTACCTCTGGTGTCACCACTGTTATCTCTCGTGTCACCTCTATTACCTGTGGTGTCACCTCTGTACTTCTGGATCCGAATATATTATATGCATATATGTAGGTGGTATTTGCAAGCACTTTGTTTTCGTGGGGTATATAGTTTGCTGATGACTTACAATTTCCTATTAAATTCCACTGCTGAACATAGGCCTCTCCTATAGATTGCCTCATAGGGGGGATATTTGCCATAGTTGCCACGCTTGGCAAGCGGGTTGGCAACCGCAGTTTTTATTTTTAGTCGTTATTAGGAAGACGCTGCTGCCCATCTCCTGATTTGTTTCACTCTGTCGCCTCTTACGACACCCACTGGATGATATGGGGTAGGTTATAGGATAGGATATGACACGGCCCATTGCTGATGACTTACCGGTGTTTATATCATCGCTTCATTTAGTCAGGAGGCAATTCAGTTACCTTCGCCAAAGTGTGGTTTTCATTGTGTAGCACTTCGAGGTCGACGTCTTTTTTCAAATATGTTCGTGGTATCATATATACGAAACTTCTTGTGCTGCAGTGACTTGCTAAGCAAACCGGCTACGATATCCCTCTTCTGAGGATATTGTGTCGTCTCTTAGTGAGGGAGAGGTCTACTTTTAGTGGAGTACTTGGGTATGAATTGCTATTTTTTTAATTATGGTAAGTGATTACTGTAGCTAAACCTGCAATCAACTAAACAAAGAGACCTACAGATCCGTTGTCATGATTTTTTTCCGACATTTTCGTCGTAGGTACTATTTTCATTCGGATACGAAGTAAGGGTGAAAGTGGCAATTAATCATTTTAGTGATGCCATCGGGGGTCGAACGCGGGTAACTTAGGTACGTTCTATGGAATTTAAGGCAAACTTTGACTTTCGACTTTCTTCTTCGTTTATTGTGTAACTTTGTTTTTAAGTTTATAACACAAAACAGTAAGAAAAAGGTATCTTTTTACTGATCTGTGGTTTAAAAGTTAAAACAAACTATGCTATACAGTACGGATGAGACTGTCGAAATCGTTGCATTATGTAGAGTGAACATAAGTACATATGTAGTTCACCGATGCGAAATGACGTTTCATGCAATATGTATCAGTAACGCTTCGTTTTGAAATCCTCGATAACTTCGTAACATACATTCAATTTCAGAAAGTTATAGCTATACCTAGTTAAGAATCATATTGCTTGCGATTGATACTGCAATGTAATTATTGTCTAAGACTTCAATTAGTGTTGTTCGGTGCCGTGCCGGTGACCTCGTGTAGCCGTACAGTGGTACTAGGACCAGGGGCCGGGCCAGTCGTGGCACTGGCATCACAGATTGTCATTACACATGCGCTTCAGTCAACAACATTTTGCGCGCGCACGCGTAGCGAAACGCTGTTTTTTACCTCATCCGCCGGCAACGATATACCCATTACCCACTACCCAGTATTGATCGGGCCTTCGCCGTGAAACGGCGTCTTGAAAATGTGAAACGAATTATACGCGGACTAATAGTGTTCGATAGGATTCTTTTTGCTTCAAATCAGTTTGTTTTAAGCCTTCACCAAAATGGCAGAGTGAAAAAACGGCGGTTAAGTGTTATAAAGGACGAAGCTAACCCTCACGATTATGTCTAAGGTGAGTAGTGATGTAGATTAAGCAATAGTTAAAACTCTGCAATTGCAGGTAGTTCCTAAATCATTGCCAAGGACGTATTAATTGAATGTATTGTAATTAGTTTGATTCGTTAATTGCTTTTTTAATATGGGTAGAATTTGATTAGAATTTTTAGATGCGGTATTCGCACATTATTTCCTATAAATTTTTGTTTTACTGATTTAAAAAAATGTTTTGGATAATATGCTTCTCATTAGTTAATGGGCGATAATTTAAATTTACAAACATGATTTCTTTAGTTCGTATTATTTTTAATTAAAAACATGTTAAAAACTCAAACGAACAAAGACAGCAATCGCACTCTGCCACATTATCTTGTCGCATCTTAGGCACGGAATAAATAATAGTACCTACTACGTACCTTAGGTATGAACAAAGGCACCGATTGTAATTAAAATAACATTAACTAATCACATCAATCACTATAATAGATTTCTATTCTTTAAAGTAAGCGATAGGTAGAGTAGGTACCTGCTTTCCTGCCTTGCAACATTGCAAAGCTTTGATAATCCTTATAAAATATAGTTTGTAAGTATGTACATCCTTATTTTAAACTTACGTAAAAGCTATTCACAACATTACTTAATTTATGACAATGTGGAAAGGAAAGCGACGACATTATCTTAGTAGATTAGCGCTTTAGCGTACAGGGGTTATCAGTGTTACCAACTCGAATTTTTCCAAATTCGTAGATTGGTATAAAAAATTCCGTAGAATTCCATAGATGCTCTTTCTTTGCTATTGCTTTCAATAATATAAGAAAAAAGTACCATAAAAATTGATTAAAAATTAATTGTTTTCTTTTAATTAAATTATTTTTAGTAAAAAACAAATAAAATAATTAAGATTTAAATATTTGTGGATAGTTATACTAAAAAAAATGTTTTTTTGTTGTTTTAAAAATCTAATTGTTCTGAAAGGACTGCGAAGTACAAAAAAAATATTAACATGGAAATCAAATTCCGTAGATTTCAGCTCAAATTCCATAGTTCCGCAGACGATGAAAAATTTCCGTAGATCTACGGAAAAATCCGTAGAGTTGGCTACGCTGGGGATTATCCATAAGCCTCACCCTTTCATAAATGGCCAGCCGAAGACGAGACCTGTGCTGTGCCCATCTGTGGGACGAATATAGGCTGTAACTTAACTTTATAAACTTTAGAGGAGTTTGAAACTAAAATCTTTAAAGTTAAAATAGCGGGGTTTAGATTATCCTCACTATACATGTAAATAAAATTGAAGTATCTATCTGTAATATCGAAATAACTGAAGGAAAATTTTTGCCTGTCTGTCTGTCCGGGCTAATCTTCGGAGTGGCAAACGATTGTAATGAAACTTCATAAAGAGATAGAGAACAATGTCAGGAGTGATATAAGCTATTTTTTATCCGAAAATCATGTTTTTTTATGTTTTTAAAAATAATATAAATAGTATTTGATGATAATCTTAAATCTAAATAACGTCACATTAATGGATCCTACTCAGGCGAAGCCGGGGCTAGTTCAGTATGAAATATGTGCCATTTTTGATAGGCTTGGCAGGCGGATAGTCTATGGTAGTAATATACTTCGCGCACATTTAATGCTGCACTTCGTCGCCCGTCTGGGTGAGGTGTTTTTTAATTTTTTATAGGATACGGATGACAAACGAGCCGACAAGTTCACCTGATGGTAGAGAAACACAGCAGCATTAAGCTGCAGTTTTACGCTGGTATTCTGTGAGAACGTGGTCCTTCCCCGGTGGAGCCGACCCATTCGTGCTACAACTATAGCAGTAATATAGCTGCAGCATGACACTACCACGTAAAAAAATATATTTAAATAATTAAATAAGTAATTTATATTTGGCTTAAACGTCATCTATTGAGTGGTATGAGGTATTTTTATCATACTGTCATAATATAGTCGCCTCTTATGAAACCCAGAGAACGAAACGGGACGGTGGATTCGCTCTTGTCACGCCGCCGCGCCGGCGTCACTACACGGCAAATTAATGATGTTGTTTACTTAAGTTTCATGGTACACGAGCATCCCAAGTTCTATCCAAGCCAGCACTAGTGTGATTGCGCTTATGTATTACGAGAATTGTTGATATTATCGTGTAGCGGCGGTATATGAATATCTACTACCTCATATCGTCCCGAGGGTTTCGTAAGAGACGACAGATGTAAACGAACCACGAGATGAGCAGTAGCATTTTCTTCCTTATAACATATAGAAAAAAAAACTGTAGTTGCCAAGCGTGCAAATATCCCCCCTATGAGACAATCTATTAGGGAGACTTAGTTTCAGCTGTTGAATTTTGATAGGCTGCTTAATGATGATTTGACAACACGCATTGAAGGTTGGGGCCTCTAAAATTTTGTTCTTAAATTAGATAAGGCCTGTGTCTAGCAATGTTATGTATCTATGTATCATGTGTGTGTGTGTGACATCAGTGGAGTAGGTTTTTATATTTTCGGTCAGTATGTAGTCTGTACGTATGGGGAAAGTAGAACTGAAAAATCTATTACCATTTCTTTTATAGAATAAGGGTGACAAACGAGCACACAGTTTACCTGATGGTAAGTGGATGCTGTGGCCCATAGACATCTACATTTATCCTGAATTAAGAATCAAAATGCAGATGCGTTGTCACCCCCTGAGGACTAAGATGAAATGCCTCTTTTCCAGTAAAAAGGGTCTCCGATTCTCTACACTCACCATACGAAACAGAAACATTAAGCTGCTATTTTACGCTCGTATTCTGTGAGACGATGCAGGGTTAATAATTATTTTGATGCTGTTTGAGGAATCAGGTATACTCGGTTGTGTTGAATAAAGAAAATAAAACCGTTCTTTTTGAGAACAAGAATAATTACATCGTATTATATGTAATAAAAATAGAATAAATTTAAGCCACTGATGAATAGAGTCAATTAAAAAAAAACGTTTTACGGGAAAAGAGGTATCATTTACGGCGCGTATACTGAAAATAAATAAAATGCATATGGTCAAAAAATGTTGCAATAAATTCAGTTATCAAATATCTGCAAAGTCAACATTACGTATTAACACCGAAGCATTGCATTATTATGTACACAGACTTATATAGTTTAAATATTATTTACAGCTTAATTTAAACTAAATTGTTACCCTTATAATATCATGTGATTGATATTTAATTATTTAACCTGAAGAGGTTAGATAAAAAGAGGTATATATTTAAATGATATTGGACTCCAAAATAAAAAAAGTAGTCCTGACGTGTTTTTAAAAATATCGAATGTCTAACATTTATAATTTTATAAGCGCATAATGAGATTAATTTATAATATGTGGAAAAAACCATAGCGAAAATAAAGAATTTATTAATAACATGAAATTTATTTAAATAATGCAGAGGACAACGACCAAAATATTTGAAATGTGAATATTAGACGGTGATAATGTTACGAATTAAATTAGCTACTCCGATCAATATAATTAATAATAATTTAAATAAAAGAAATAGGTAATAAAATCTCAGAGATTTTAAAACTTGATCTGATGTTAGATTAGCCTTGTTATCTATGCGTGTAAATAACCTTGTAATTGAATCGTGTTACACTCGATATTTCGTATGAGTTACTGTTAGATAGATTTTGTCGCAGTAACTAGGAATTGTTTTAATAAGGTCTTGCCTTAGGCTGCCTCGTCAGTGTAATGGCCAACTGTTCGCCTCTAGCGCTGCGCAGCGGGTTCAAATCCCGCACGAAACAATTATTATTATGGCTTTAAATAATTGTCCCGGGTCTGGATGATAGTTCACAGTTAATTTATGAGTTGAAACGCCTCAATGTTACAAAATAAATTCCTGTTGATACAAAGAAAGAAAATAAATGATAACTAGAATAGTTATACAGGTTTATTTTTCAAATAGTAGCAAACTTAAGTTCAAATATATAAATAATCATATACCGTTATTGCAGTTTTTGAAAATACGAGTAAATAAGGCTTCTACTTTTATTTGATATTATCCCAAATTGAATGTGATTTATGGGCAACAACTACGCTTACGCGTGCTCCTCAGTGTGCAATTCAATTCACTGGGGATGGGCAAGTGAAATAAATATATCGATATTTATCGTAACGATATTTTTAAACAGTATCGACCAGTACCGATATATATCGCGTGAAAAATAACGATATATCGATATATCGTCATGTTTTACGGGATGAGCTTTGTAGTTTGAATTATATTGTCTATTAAAATACTCGAAAATAAATACTACTCGATACATCGCAATTAAAAATATCGCCGATAAATATAGATAGTATTGTGAGAAAATATCGATATTTCGATAAATCGATATTTTTTACCCAAACCTACAATTCACAATGTTTTTGCCAACCGATCGACCCTTACGAATGTGCACGTAAAAATAATGGATTTCCACGCATTTTGAATTTAAAAGTTAAAAAGCACAGAATGTTTGAGATTTTTTTTATTAATTTTTCTTCCCGTTTACCTATATTACTTATTCAAAACCTTCTCAGCATATTTGCTTCTCGCCGGACGATCCCAAAGTTGTTGCTAATTCTGTCGCTGATGTGGTACTTCAGGGTATGGAACTTTTTATCCCTTCATCTGTGGTGCCCGTCGGAGGCAGATCTCAGCTATGGTTTAGTCGCTCCTGTAAAATAGCATCACGCTATAAGCAGGAGTGCTACCGGGCCTGGGCTGACGCATCAACGTCCCGGGATGTAAACACCAGCACCCTTAAAAAGAGGTATAATTCCGCCTCCAGGTCCTTCAAAAGGGTCCTTGCCAAGGCAAAGTCAGAGCACATAGGCAGAATTGGCGTTCGCCAATTTTCCCTCGCGGAATCCCCTCAATTGTGCTGAGGACGTCTTTTCCGGTACTCCTACTCCCTAGGCGTAGTCCCGAAATCATGGAAGACGGCTTTCGTCCACCCGATCCCTAAAAAGGCGACCGCTCTGACCCGTCTAACTACAGACCTATCGCCATCACCTCCTTGTTCTCCAAAATAATGGAATCCATTATAAACTGCCAGCTCATGCGGTACCTTGAGGATCACCAGCTGATTAGTGACCGTCAATACGGTTTTCATCGGGGTCAATCAGCTGGTGATCTTCTGGTCTACCTGACTCATAGATGGGCGGTGGCAGTAGACTCCAAGGGAGAGGCATTGGCCGTTAGTTTGGACATTGCGAAGGCCTTCTATCGGGTTTGGCACAAAGCGCTTCTTTCGAAGCTCCCTCCCTATGGGCTTCCCGAGATTTTGTGCAATTGAATCAACAGCTTTCTTGCAGATCGGAGCATCAAGGTCGTTGTAGACGATGCATGCTCCGGTTACAAGCCTATTAACGCTGGTGTTCCACAAGGCTGCGTGCTATCACCAACGCTGTTTCTTCTGCATATCAATGATATGTTGCAAACCAGTAACATTCATTGCTATGCAGACGACAGCACTGGTGATGCCTTATACACCGGCCGTGCCAATATTTCTCAGGAAAACGTCGCCGAGTACCGGGACAAACTTGTGTCTGAAGTCGAGTCTTTGCTGAACAAAGTCTCGGATTGGGGGTGACTAAATCTAGTCCAGTTCAATCCCCAGAAGACACAAGTTTGCGCGTTTACCGCTAAAAAGAACCCCTTTGTCGTATCTCTTCAGTTTCAAGGCACTCCCCTTATTGCCTCAGCCAGTATCGGAATCCTCGGCGTCGACATATCGAGTGACGTGCAGTTTCGTGGTCACTCGGAAGAGATGGCCAAATTGGCCTCTAAAAAGTTTGGCTTGCTCAGCAGAGCGCGACAGTATTTCATGCCGGCACACCGCTTGCAACTTTACAAGGCCCAGGTTCGGCCTCACATGGAATACTGTTCCCATCTCTGGGCTGGGGCTCCCCAGTGCCAGCTCCTCCATTTTCGGTGAGCTTTCTAAATTCTCAGCTGCTACTTTGCGTACTACTCCTCTTGTTTCCTGAGATGAAACTATCCTTTGTTTTTGCCGAGCCACCAGGGCTACCTTTTTTGGAGAGGTATGTATTGTAGCTTCTGTTTCTATTTTTCCCGTCTCCCATTCTCCAATGCTTTTTCTCACGCTTGGGACTTGCATTTTACGATCTTTTTTAGGGGAAGGACCTGCCTTCTCTGTCTTCTCTGTCCCACTTGGAGAACCCTGAGAAAGTCTCTGGCGCTATCCTCTGTCTTTTTTGTGGGAGTACGGAAACCGAACATTGCGTCAGGGGAACGCGTCCTTGGGTATCAACAACTAACACGAATAAATAAAACGTAAATATTTGGTCAATTTTAAGAATTGTATAAAGGTTTGTGTAAGTTATAAAAAATAAAAATAATAATAATATAAATTCCAGCCGAAGTCAAAATTTGAGTCACAGTAAACTATTGATTTTCGTGTCTACGTAAGTTGGAATTTGCGTGTGTTAGGGTGATTAAGAGCGTTTATGATTCTTACTTACATTTGTGGCACACTATATTTTTTATCTGTGACTCAGTTGATCACTGCCGAAATTGTCCTGTGGTCGGCCAAACAACATCACCATCATAAGCATTATTTATGTAATGAAAAGGAGTTGAGGCGACGCTGGCACTGCGCCACAATGACGCATATGCACCAAAAAATAAGCGAAGGCTAGAGACACTAATATATTATATCTATAACCTACCAAACGAAACCTGTAACCTTCAAAACCTTACCAGTTTGTCCCCTTCGTCTTTAGGAACCCTTCCTTTCACTCCTGAGGAACCTACGTGTGCAGTCTTCAACTTTGCCAACTATAACCTTTAAAACGTTGGAATAACGCTTCCTGTTCTTTCAAGCTACTCTGCGCTGCAGTGGTCGTCACGGCTTTGAGCCTAACTGCTAGTCTTTTCCTTTGACAACCAAAGAGTAATCTCAAATCCCCATAAAAGTTAAAATTCAAAAATAATAGTAATGTCATTTAGTCACCGAATCAAAATAATGTATATGTACTTCAAAGAATAACACAATTCTCGGTGCAACGACCTGCACCAAACTTTTTTATTTCTTTTTTACTTAATTTACTGTTACAGTTTGAGTTTGCAAAGAGATTTGAACCTTATTGCGAAGAGATCTTCTGAAACTCATCTTGGGGTGCTTACAAATTCAATATGGAGAGGACTACGTCATGCCTTAATCCGTGCTCTGAGCAAGTAAAAAAGAAGTTATAAGTATATTCAAGATGCGGAGAACAAGCTATTCATAAACAATTCAGCTACTTTACTGTTGCGAACCGAGCGCGAATCGATAATATTGCTTACGGGCATTGGTAATTTTTCACAAGTAGTGACTGACTTATTGTACATTATACAAATTCGTATTATGTGTTCTTCACAGTCATTTCGTAAACCTTTTTTTTATTTATTATTTTACATCATATTATTCCGTCTCTACTTGTCATTGTCAAGCACAAATTAGTTATATCAGTTACTCGACTCGAAAGAATTAGTAATTCTTTCATGGGGTAATGTTTACGCTTTTACAACAAATTCCAGAAAATATTCAGGCCTTATCTATCAAAAGGTATTTTAATAAGGGTTATTATACTACTAAAGAGGTACTACGATTGATAAACAAACATAAATAAATGAGGTGTTTGCTACCATGCTGTTTCTAAATGTTTTCATACTAATTATATACAATATTATAATGTACATTATTCTTTTTTTTTAAAGTCTCGCTGGGTCTCTTCTTTGTTCTTCCTAGGACATAGGTTCTTTCCGGACCAGTGGTAAAGCTTACATGACTTTCAATAAATATTCTTGTAATCTATATTAAATAAAAATGATTATATTTTTATTTAATATAGATTTAATATGTGTATGCATATCAAATAGTTAATATGGATCATGGATTTGCCTAATTGCAACAATTCCTAGGTCAATTGGCCGCAGTATATAGTAGCAGTATGTAACCTCCTTGTATCTTTGATCTTCTTCTGCTTAACAGGATAGCATACGTGTTTGTCCATTTTTAATTGGCCTTTCATTTATTGCAAATAGCGATTATAACAATTCTTTCTATTTGGGAGGGATCTTCGTTTTTATATTATTGACTGTTAAAACTAATGGGAAGGAACACAGATATTAACTGAATTTACATAATTTACATTAAACAAATATTAACAGATACTGATTTTTTGTGTGTAAAGCATCTACAGGATTTTCACTAGTTACTCGTATACATGTTACCGATTAAAATTTTGTGAGTTTATTTTATAAAATAAAGGTGATGAACGAGCAATGGATTCTGCGACTTATATCCATTCTCATTTAAAGTACTTTTTTTTACCCTTTAGAGTGGGCTCAGGAATATGATAAATTCAAGTTAACAACAAGAATATTGTCTAAATAGTTACATAAAGTTTTAGCCCCTATTTTTGCTCCTTAGTGAATTTGTTTATCGATTTTTTTTTAATTTTTATGGGATCATCCCTGATATATATAACTTATCTATTAAAAGAAGAATCTTTGAAATCGGTTCATAAACAAAAAAGTTATGATGAAACATAAATAAGAAATATATACATAATATATTATACACAGAGAATTAAGAACTTCCTTTTTTAAAAACGGTGAAAACACATTAAATCCGTACAATTTAGGTGTAGGTAATAAATTTTCGCAAATTTGTATGTGCCAAGGCAGACCAAAACAGTACATATAATCAATTCGTTTTGATTTTGCTTTACGCGCAATACAGCACTAGAGAAACATTACAAATTCTTCATCGGCTATCGCGTAGTTTATATTATCTATGTTTACATGAGTTATGCCACGACAAGTAAATAACCTTTGTGCGTTAACATTTTGTATGACACGACAGTAATTTTAACATTCAATGTTCTGACGTAACCACTTTCGTTTTCATTTGTTTGGGGATCGTGAATTGGCAGCCATCATGTTTAGACTCAAGTAGAGAATGAAAAATTCGATTCCCCAAAAAAGGAGATTCTTTGCAGTCCTTCTCTTGTTCGGATGAATTTGACTACGGCGACAACTTCCAATCAATCAATCTAAAATATCAAAATATGCAAGATATTATAGCGTTACAACCATACCTTCCGTGAAGCATACCTAATTCAAACCTGTGCCACGCTTATGCAATAAGGTTAGAATGAAGTGCCAGAGTGCCAATCGTAAAATAACTAGACCGGATAACTAATAATTCGTCTTTTGTTTACCAAAATCAGAGAAATCATGCAACAAAATTGTAGAGTCAACTCTACATTTACGATAGACGTGTTAAAACGACAGAAAGTGCCGTTTGTGTAGTATAATATGTTACAGTAATAGCCAACATACGTTTCCCCGCTGGACACAAGCCTGTACTAATTTTGAACAGGGTTTTTACAACATAACATAAACACTCACGCCTGTCACCCAGAGGGGTAGGCAGAGATTATGGACTTCCATTTGGCACGATCCTGACATACCTCTCTCGCCTCCTCCACATCCATATACCTACGCATACACGCTCGTCGGTTAAGGGTACTCTTAATTTGGCCCATTTTCAGTATATCGCCAATTTGGTCGATAAACCTTCGTCTAGGTAGGGCGTCCTTCACGACTCTGCCGTTCACCTCTGCCACATAAATTTGCTTTGTCACTCTTTCCTCATTCATTCTTTCTACATGACCAAACCACCGAAGCATTCCTTTCTTAATCCTGGTCACAACATCATCTTGCAAACCACACTCTTCTCTTATCACACAATTTCTCACTCTGTCATTCAGATTCAGCCCTAACATACTCCTTAATGACCGCATTTCTACAGAATTTATTCTACTCTCGTGCTTCTTCTGCCACACCCAACTTTCACTACCATACATTAAAGTAGGGACTAACACAGCATTGTGAATTGCCATACGTGCCTTTTGGACACATTCTGACTTTCCACAACAGTGTGTAGAGCCCCATTTACTTTATTTCCTGCGTTCACTCGTCGTTCTATATCCTTATCATACCTACCATCCCTGCTAAATACACATCCCAAATACACAAACTCATCTACTTGCTCGACCAATTCCCTTCTATCCTTATTTCATATTGTTTTACTTTCTTCTTTCAAAGACCATAACTTTCGTCTTACTTGCGTTCACTTTCATTCCCCTTTCTTTTAATGAAATGTTCATTAATGTAATCATCATTTGCAACTCGGCCGCCGACGATGCGAGTATGACTTGATCATCGGCGTACAAAAGGCATTTGACGTTTAACTCACCCATTTTTAACCCGCATTCTTCAACTTTCAGATTTTCCAAACAACTGTCCATAAATAGGTTGAACAGCCACGGGAAGCCACACAGCCCTGTCTGACCCTTTATGGATGCCAAACCAGTCCAGTAGGCCCCGTTGATCCTGACACTTCATTGCCTGTATCAACCCAGCACTCAACCCAAATGAGTTCAGTGTTTGCCATAATACATCCCTGTCCA
The DNA here is from genome assembly GCA_029286625.1 of Parnassius orleans. Lineage (NCBI taxonomy): Eukaryota > Metazoa > Arthropoda > Insecta > Lepidoptera > Papilionidae > Parnassius > Parnassius orleans. The sequence goes on from JAGSMP010000032.1 coordinate 2,796,871, forward strand.
CTCTATCATAAGCCTTTTCCAAGTCCACGAACGCACAAAAACCTTTTGGTTTTGGCCAAAACTTTCACGACCATGCGCATGGAAAGACCTGATCCTTACATCCCATTCCTTTCTAAATCCCTTGCATCCCAGATTTTTCCATCAGTATCTTTCATAACTCTTTCAATTAGTACCTTGGCATACAGTTTTCCCACAATGCTAAGAAGACTGATACCACGGTAGTTTTACAGTCCTGCTGCGATCCTTTTCCTTTATATAGTGGGACTATCACGGCTTTGCACCAGTCTCCCGGTACCCGCTTAAGTTCCCAACACAAATTAAACAAGGTGTACAGCAGGTCTGCCACCACTTCCTCTCAGCCCTTAGCATTTCGAGTGATACTCTATCATATCCGGCTGCCTTACCTGCTTTCATACTTTTCATACTTTTTTTAACAAACAATTTATAAGTCTTTCAAACAGGAATTCAACTCGAGGCTCTAAACGAGGCCACAATTTAGTCCACGATTGTTGTGCGAATAAAACTCATAAAGGAAAAACTAGGGATTAAAGGTCTCCATTGTTGTTAAATTCCAATTTGTATTTTTTCTGTTTGTAATAGGTCCGATTATAATGAAATTCGGACAACAGCCTTTTTTAAATTTTTTCTCACTCTGTTAGCAACCTACAAATATAAAAACAATAAGCTCGCGTTCGAACCGTTAATTGCATAGATAGTAAACTAGGCCGTTGCGTGCGAGTTGTTTTCGTTAGACTACGTGTATATTAGTGGTAATGTTTAAAACCATAATCGATTCTCTTAATCCAGTATTTTACAAAGACCATTTTTTTTAATAAAATTGAAGTGGCAATCAAACTTACAGCCAATGGACTACTGCAATAATCTTCAAACAAAGAAGGTTACGTATTATTGTTGTTAACTCTGTAAGATAATTGCCTCTGATGACTAAGATGGTATATCCTTCAGGTCGGAACACAGCAGTGCAACCACTGCTGCTTGGCTGTAGGAATAGCTTAGAGCGTGGTTCCTATCCAGATGGACTCCCAGATAGAAAAGGGGTCCTATCACCTGGTGAATAATAGTCCACACCCCGAGCAAAAAAACCTACTGCATCTGATGGTGATTTCTAATGTAGCTTTAGATTGTAGTCCGAGTTACCTATTCTATGACATCAAGGCGTCTCAAATTATCATAGTGTTGAGAAATTTTAAATAAATGTACACTAACGCCCTCGGTAACTGAGCGGGTCGCCACGGAATCCACTCATGTTTTTACGATATTAAAGAGTCGAAATGTTTACTGATTTCTTGTTAAATCGTTCTAAGCTCATATTACGGAAAAATCAGACTCTCGTTGGCATAAAGTAAGAACGGAATAATTTAGATAACAATTTGGATTTACCGTTGTGACAAATAACCTATACACATATATATATATATAAAGTTACTGCTTAGGATATGATAAATGATTATTCGTAAAAGACTATACTAAAAATTAGTTTGAGCTCGTTTAAAAACTATAAATTCACAAAAGCATGTACATCCTCCGACCTCATATCCAAACCGATAGCGTCTCACGGCATATGTGAATTCATGTCCGATAAGACACATCAGTAGGTATTACTGGTGAAATCTGGTTTCACAATCGTCTACAATTTCTCTTTTCTGTACAAGTAATGTTTATCTGAGTAAAGTTTATACGGTTAATGATGACAACAATAAAATCTACCATGATGTGTAAATATTACTTTTAATGTGATTTGATACATCAAAATGAATAAACTCATTAATTACATCTAGTAAGTAATAAGTACTTTTGTATGTCGTAACGAGATCTATTTTGCACCTTTTTAAGGACTAAAACCTATTCAGCAAATATAAATGTAAACTGTAATGGATAGGTATCTTAAATCAATCCGAAATCGATCAATTTAGAAGTTTCGGGTCGTTGTAACAGATAATGATCAGACAACCTTTAATGATATTGTATAGATTATGGATAAGTGTATTGAAAGAAAGAAGAAAAATACATTTATGAGCCAGAAATAGGCGTACCTACACATATTAAATTTAAGAATAATCAAATATATCTGAGAAATAATGTGTAGTAATAAAAACAAAAATTCTTACTTATCAAAGTAAAACTTAAATAAAATTTAATAAAATAAAATAACATTCCAGTTTCATTTAATTGTGTGGTTCAGATTTAGTATCGGAGGTATGCCAATTGTTCTCTTGCATCATAAAAAGTATATTTAACTCGTCGTTGGAAGACTGTTTGACAAAGTAACGTACTAGAGCTATCTGGCGAAAAAAGTTTTACCAATCTATTGTCTAAATACTGCATCTTTTCAAGGAACAATGCCTAGCTGGTAGCGGCCTTGTATTGTATGGGACTACTTATGATTGATTGTATTAGCGACTACAGCGACTTTAAGATTTTTGTACTTTTTGTTATTAAATTAGCATATTTTTCGAGCATAATAGATTTTAATAACAAACTGTTATTAAAATACTTTAGTTATTAAATAGTATTTACACACGAGTAGGTCTGTATAAAAAATTCCCATATTTAGCATAGTTCCCCAAGCAAGGCTTCAGTTATTCGTGCTTTGTCCAGGTCATAAGCAGCCTCGCTGCAAAAATAACGGTGTTATGGTTAGGTAGTAGTACCATACACTCTCTTTTCTTTGATGTCATTGCGATTACTTATAGAATAACAAACAAAATAACGCGATATTAAAACAAACTATACAAACAATAACCATAAAGAACTAGAAAAACTGAAACCTCTAACTTAAACTGACACTCGACATTAATTTGATAGTGACATTTTTCCCTCATAGAAAATGGAAATAGTTTGTCTTGCTCTAACGTTTGTTTATGCAATTGTTTTGTTCCACCTCTCAAAATAATTTATATACGTTGTAGAGCCATGCTGCTGCTATATTATAGTTGTAGCACGAATGGCTCGGCTCGACCAGGGAAGGACCACACTCTCACAGAATTCCAGCTTAAAATATTAGCTTAATGCTGTTGTGTTTCGTAGGGTGAGTGTAGAGAACCGGAGACTCTTTTTACTGGAGACGAGGTATTCCATCTTAGTCCTCAGAGGTGACAACACATCTGCATTTGATTCTTAAGTGAATATAATATAGTTTCGATGGGCCACAGCGTCTATACAGCATCAGCTAGACTGTGCTCGCTTGTCACCTATATTCTATAAAAAAAAAGTGTTGTTGTAGTACAAATCGTTTGGATAGCTATTTGTGTCTATTGAAAATTACAACCAATTATTCGACAGTTCATTAGCCAAATAATTTTATTCGTTAGGTAGATAGTTATTTCTTTCTTATTCTTTCGTTTTAAAAAACGTTACCCCCACACTAGGATTTTCTCCTGTATCGTGGAGGCAGTTTACAAACATAAATTGCACGAGGACAAACATCCAGACCCGGAACAATTATTTGTAGGCCATACAAATACTTGTTCCGTGCGGGATTCGAACCCGCGGCCCCCAGCGCAACAACTCATTGCTAAGCCACTGCGCCACGGAGCCGTCAATTTAATTAAAAGTTATTAGATATTTCGTCTGAGGATTGAAAAACTGGCTTGAATCTATTAACACTGTGGAAGTCATAACTAACAGATAAGGAAAAACTAATATCCTAGTAGTTTTACGAATAGTAAATCAAACCCATTAGAATGCTTTGATAAGATCGTTTTTTTAATATATTCTCATCACATGTGTTTGTCCTTCATGTTCGCTGGAAACAAAAGATAGCAAGTGTTGATTTATAAACTGAGTGAACATGTTTGCTTTTAATTATTTCAGAAATACGTGAATTAAATGTTTAAACTTTTAAATATCAGCAAAAGTGTCCTTTTTTCCCAACTGCAAATGTAAGTTATTAATCGCAATATATTTTATTTTATTATTTATTAATTATTTGTGAGATCAAACAAGAGAAGACATGCGGGAGCTGGTGAGCCTCGTCACAGCCCTCTTGTTCTTGTTACAAACTTAGGGTAACCAGGGTCCCCTTTCCGATCACCCTGTAAAATCCGGCACCATCGACGATGTTCGACGTGGCCTTGAAACATTGTAACAGTTTCCCCGATCTCTCGACCATGACTCGTCGATGCTGAGAGCTCCCGCATGTCTTCTCTTGTTTGATCACTCCTCTCTGGTTAACGCTCAGCAGCTTCTTTCTGAGCCACCGAGGACTCACAGAAAGAGGCTACGGCCTTCCATGCCGCTCCACCGCTCAGCATCGCCAACACGACTGCTGGCAGGGATAGATCCCAGCCGATACGGCTAATTAGGGACCGCCGTTCCGGTGCCAGTGCTGGACATACTGTGTGCGTATGGGTTGCAGAGTCCTGGTCTCTCCCACCACAGTGGAGACAGTTCACCGTCGCTTCGCGTCCGATCATACACTGATAATTACCCAAAGACCCATATCCGGTAATAATCATCTGTGTTAGTCGATAAGTGAGTCTTCCAGTCTTATTCTGCATCCAGGCTTTGAAGTGCGGTAGGACTGCTCCGATAACGCCTCTATGTGCATGACGCGCCTCGCAGAGTCGAACGTGCCACGTCTCTAGAGAGTTAAGTCGTTCCTGCCGCATAATCCTCTTTCGTGCCTCGAGCACCTCCTCTGGCCCACCATCACTGCTTTAGCGAAAGATGAAGATCCCGTTATATAAACGTACATACATGTCCAGTATGTCCAGCGGCGGTAAGCGAGCCAGGATTGTCGCTGCCTCAAAGAATACTGTACAATTTCTGTATCCTTGTACAACTCGCATGACGAGAAGAATTCTAAAATGTTGCCAACAAAATAACTAATGAGGAAGTGACTGAATGAGCTGTGTGTGAATTTTGTGCAATTTCTAATGTATGTAGTCTGAGTAGTGTGTCAAGGCAGAAAAGCGTTTATTTTATATTTTGTATATTTCGTATTTATGTTGTATATATTAATGTGCAGTTGCAAGCATAGATAATACATATGAGTATATATACTGAGAGTTGAAAGTTGACAGCTTGCTAAAATATATATAAACCTAAAAAAATATTAATTATTTTATTTTTAGTTCGCGAACAATCCAAGTTTATGTGAATAACCCCACCTAATGTCTATTTGTCCGTTTAGTTAACAAAATTAATTTCATAACGATGGACTGCATGCGACACATATCATTCCAACATGTTTTCAAAATCACACGCATACGCACATCAGTTTTAGGCAGCTATTCCAACAGCAATTTAAGAGACAAGCGAAATAACAGTCCACCTGATGGTAAGTGGCTAATGTAGGCCATATATACCTGCAACCAACGTTAAAAAAGAAGGCTGCAGATGAGGACTAAAATTAAATGCCTCTTGGAACACAGCAGTGCACGCTTTGCTGCTTGGTGGCAGAAATAGGTACTAGGACCAGATTCATACGGACCTAAGCAGAAAAAAGAGTCTTACTGCCGAGTATAAAAGTAAAAAAAGTTAAATATTTAAAAATGCAAAAATTTCAAGTCAATTCAGACAATTTGTGTCTTAAATGGTAATAAATAGATGTAGGTTTTTAGTTTTTTCGAGGACATGTTCGTACCAGCTTACACAGTGTAGGCAAGACCTCCAGGGATTGGTACAGGCTTAGGGTACTTATGTGGTTCGGAACTGTATTTTAAGCTAAAAAAAATAAAAAAATGCCACTCATGTGAGTAATATAATTTAAAAAAAAAATAATGAGTTCAATATGTTTTGTTTGCTTGTTTCCTAATTTAAAATCATGCATGTCCCCCCCTCCCCATTTACAAGAATGTCCGCATTAACGTTTTAAGTTGGCCGTCTTATTTTAAAGTAATGATAATGACGATGATAATAAATGTTATATAATGTTGCAATTAAAATAAATTACTAAGTTTTCTTGAAAGTGATCCAAAATTGCTTTGCTATTCGTGGTAATCTCTTAGTAGGGTAATAGAGTAATAGTGTTCTGTGGTGGTAACAATACATCTATCATAAAATAAAACTTGTTTAATAATGAAAATTTAAATGCATTCAAACATAAGGAAGAAAGGAACTTCCTAAGCAGCATAAAAACTGCGGAAGCTAATTTAAAAGCAAAGCGTCTGTTTCACAAAATTATTTACGTAATTTAATAAGTACCATAGTAATGAACGTTTTTTACGAATTAATTAATTTGTCAATAATAGATACTTCCCTGCGACGCTTCGGGCCCTGATTTCGATTCTCGCAGAACAAGTATTTGTATGGCTTAAAAATAATTAAGCCAGCTGTGGTTGTTGGTCTATGCAATTTCAATTACCATTACAGCCACTTCATTTTATAAAAGTCTACTGTTGAACATAGGCCTCCCCTATAGTTTGCCTCATAATAGGGGTATTATATATTATAATACTAGCTGGTACCCGGCGCATTGCTGCCACAGAAGGAATAATTGTGGAAATCTCTTTTTAAATTTGGAAGAGTTATATTGTTTAATTAGGATTATTAGGATATTGAAATTTAATGATATATTATGTATAACTTTCTAATGAATTTGTCGATAGGATACGCGCGCCACCTACTGTAAGTTGATTGTACTATGTCTTATAAGCTTATAACCTTCGCGCAAATGTAGGCAATAAGTTGACAAAGTTTTAATGCAATCTGATGAACGGTATGGCAGCGCATAAAATACGAACAAACAAATATTAATGTTTATATATTAAGACAAAAGTAATTTTGTAGTAAGAAATCCCCACATTTTAAGAACATTTTATCACAAAATAAATGATAGAAAATTTTGGAATAGTGACAAAAAGATATATAAATACTATCTTTAGTAGTACTAGAATTAGTACTTTTGTTATGATAAGTGATGATGATTTAAATGGTTGTCAGCGTTAAATTACAATGAAAATACAGTCCATTAGGAATTTAATGTAGGTTGTTGTCAAGGTCCAAGCATGGGATAATTAACATGGCAATGGGTTTCTACGTGATGATGTAACGGCTGCGGAAGATGATAATATGTTTAATGCAATCATGTTCAATCTACATGTTAATAAAACAAATCTGATGAAATCACTCAAAATCTTTTTAAATGCTATTGAAATTAGGTAGTAAACGATATAATTGCTAACTAACTATAACTAACTTAATATTTCGAGATCAAATCGACCATTGGAAGTTTATACAAATTAATTTTCTGTGCCTATTTCGCTGTCTCGTTTACTACATATAGGCCATTGCTATTGTCTTACTATTGTGTCTGAAAATCGGACAGTGAAAGTGTTAAAATTGAAGCAAAATTTCCAAGTTTAAAAATCTTAGTATATACAACATGAATAAAGTTAGCAAAAACAATAAAATCTAGTTTTTTATAGAAGTAAGGATGTCAAACTAGCATACAGTCCATCTGATGGTGAGTGGGTGCTGTGGCCCATAGACGGCTACATTTATCTTCGATTAAAACCAAAGGCAGATGCTTTCTCCCGAGGAATAATATAGAATGCTTTATAATTTGTGATTATATATAGCGGTAGGTGCAATGCTGCCTTGTGGCACGTATAAGTAAGACGAACTCCTGAGTAGAAATGAAGCCCTGGGTATTTGATATCTGGGAAATGGAATACTGCAACTTATCGAGGTCCTTCTTACCTTCACCCATGGAATGAAATGAGGTGATGAATTATGTTAATAACTGTTACGCCAACACCTTACAACAAAGTAATAAATCGATCAATCGTAAACAGAACAATAGAATTATCTTAAATTAGTCTACCTAAGGGAATATTATTTTAACTGCTGTTTCACTGTTTACGACAAAATTAGAAATTAAAGACTTCTTAGGTTTTGGAAGGAAAAAGGAACACGTTATGAGATTAGAAAATAAGTGCCGAGCAATAACCGCGTTTGTTTTCGTGTGAATTTGCAATTAGTAGCTTAATATAAAGACCTATATATGCATTAGTAAGACTGTTGGAAAATTTTGAATTTAAGATCGTGCGAAAAGTGGACATTAAGACACAATGCACCGTTTCTCATGTGAACAAAATGTTAGGTCTTTACTGCAATAGTGAAAAAAATATATTTTAGTCAAGAATTTTTGTCGTAATTTAATGAATTAAGATAATTCGCATGATGTGATGCTGACGTGTGGTGGTGCTGTAAAATAATCAATCACAACAATTTATTCCGTAAAAGGCGACTGTGGGATGCGCTGGAAAGATCTTGTCTTCTGGCAGATGGTCATCAAACTATCTTGTTTACGCCAGGCGTGAAATACCCAGACCGGCGACGGCGAGCAGCGTCAAAGATGTAAAATATCTGGTACGGCAATCGCCAATCCATTTGCCATGTTTGTCGATTATGGCTAATTCTACAACGGGAGAAACTAATTCTACAAGGGGAGAGATCCCTATCCAATAGCGGACTTTTTCGGGCCGATAAAGAACGTTGACTATAAGAATTGTCTATCATTATCACCAATCATCTACTGCTTGAGTTCGAAAAAAAATTAATAAAATGAACACGCCATGCCTTGGCAAACCATTTTATGGTCGCAGCAACTGCTGTTGTAGAAATACTTTACAATGGAATTTTAAAAAATAGTATAAATAAATTATTTTACTTATTTTGCATAATATGTAACACAATATTCAAACTGAAGAATATTTAAATAGATCCGCGTAATTCTTCTTATTAGACTTTCCCGTCAATTTTTAGTCGACTTTAAAAAAGGAGGAGGTTATGAACTTAAACTTTTTTTACTGTACTAGTATATAACACAAGTTAGTTAAAAGTTATTAATATATAAACTAATGTTAAACGATTTACAGTACAATCTTTCGACATTAGCTTATATATGTACCTACACATTTAAAGTAACCCTATTAAATTTCATCAGTTTGGTCGTACACACTTTTCTTTTGAAACAAAATATATCATTCTGGTCTTATTCAAAAATAATGTTTGTAGGTAATATTTAATTGCAGAGCCAAAAAATATTTTAATTTACCGTTGGCCATTTTTATCTTTTGAGAGGTCAATTGTCAATTCATTGAATATATTACAGCGCCGCAAAGTTAACCGCAAGCAAAACTTCTCACGCAACCCTACCTTCTCATATTTTATATAACGTAATTGGATAAGATCAAACAAAGATTTTTTGCAGTTTGGATTTTAATTCATGTGCTCAGGTAGAGAATCTGTAATGTGTCAGTATAAAATAATATAATCTTTATTTTATTTGCTTACAAAGTGGTATTAATATAAATCACAAATGTGTAGTATTCGCGTAAATATAAGAAATAATTACACCTGTAAATTTAATAATAATAAATTACATTATTAGATATTATATTCATATTATATTTACATTACACAATTTATAAAATAAAATGTATACTAGAATAATGAACCTAAAACTAATAACCTTAAAAAAAATATTGTAATAACCAAAATATATTATTAAAAAGAGTTCAGGCAAGGTTCCGAAGATACTGGCAGCGTTCCCCCTTTGAATAGCTAGACTAATTCTTTGTCCGAGGTAGCTGCCAGCTCTTCGGTCTCCTATGACGTCGACTAACCTTTTTTCTATTTCCTTAAAAAGCCTTATAGCGCTAGGACCCCACGGACCAAGGGTCTCGACACCGAATGGGACAAAAACATATTCGGAGCCTAGACCCCTGTATTTGCATGCTTTAGCTTTTTCAGCCGCTTCACAAGCCGCACTAGCTCTGTTGTTGGTTCCATGTAGATGGGAAGGGGCAAGTGTGTCCGAACAGGTTGCATCCCATACCAGCACCCGGCCCATCTTCCATGGAATCAAACTCATACCGTCCGGTCTCTTGCCATCGCCTCTTGCAATACCAGACGGCTCAAGTAGACTTGGCACGTTGACGGTGGCAAGGGACCGGCGTATGATATCGTTAAGTGCTGCATATCTCGAGAAGCGGCCTGCACTTTTTTGGCATGACAGTCCGTGATGTCCTAGCTTGTCGACGTCACTGCCACACGGACATTTATGAGGAACGCAAACCGGAACCCCAAGCCGTAGACAGGTTGCGATTCGGAGCGTGTCAGGCTCAAGAAATGTTCCTGTATTTGACGAAGGGTACGCGTGAAGCCAGTAGCCGGCCTCATGCGTACTCACGGCCAAAAGCCTAGCACGCGCCGAACCTGTATTACAGCTCAAAAGATTGTCATAAGTCAATTTGCAGTTTATGTCGTCCCAGCTCCTCTGTGAATTTGGAGAAACTGGAAAATTTTGACCTGGGCATGCAATTAAGAAAGCGTTTCTAGCTTCTTCCAGGCCAGCAATCTCAAAGTTTGAAGGGGATGCCCTTAAAATTTTACTTATGAGATTTGCTGAACTATGGACAGAAGATAGGAAGGCTGGTAAAGAGACACTGGAAATTTTGCGAATCCCTAAACCACCATAGCGGATTGGTAGGGATGCTTGGGTCCAAGATTGCTCGTTCAGGTGCATATTAAGAATCGATTCTAAACTAATTTTGATTAAGTTGTCTACTTGTGTCAAGAGATCTGGGTGATTCCAAAAGGAGCAGCAACAGAGCACATACGTAAATTTTGGGACGAAAAGACAGAATTTTAAGATGCAAAGTGCATAATGTGGACTAATTTCAAGGAGACGGTCAGCAGAATTTTGAAATTTAGTAATTGAATTATTAATATATTCAGAAATAGATTCATTAAAAATTGGAGAACCTAAAAGGTAAAGGGAATTACTGTTAACTATTTTAATATTTGGAGCCAAAATATTAAATTTTTGTTTTACGTCATTTAAATTTAAGTTGCAGTTATTTATAAAAAGTTCGCATTTGCTAAAATTAAGCTCCAAACCAATGGCTTCAAATTTATTTTTGATTAAAAAAGGTCCGAAAACACAGTATCCACATCACCTCCTAGCGTTCCGTCGTCCAATTACCAAACGTTGAATTTAGAGTTAAAATTTTTGATTATCGGATTTATAGCCAAACTAAAAATTGCAGGCCCAAGGGGATCACCCTGTTGACAACCTACTTCCGAGGACAGTTCATTAGAACGATATAACAATTTTGTTGGGTCAGCGTAACTGAGAAGAAGATAATTGTATATTTCCGGTATATGTTGTTTTATTTCCGTCAGCAGGGTATCCCTATTTACCGAATCGAATGCATTTTTGACTTCAATTTTGAGCAACACGTCAGGATGTCCGTAAGTTAGGAAAGAGCGTAGGGCATGGACGGCTGCCTCACACCCTCCTTTTACACCGAAGCCTAACTGTACGGGTTCAAATTCCGAATTAAATTTTGGTAAAATATGACGAACAGCAATTTTGGAGGCCAGGCGTCGTAGTGTTGATCCAACAGCAATTGGTCTCACCCCTCCGTCCTTTTTGGTGAGGGCAATGAGGTTCGCGCCGAAAAGAATGGGAACAATTTCTGGATTGACATTACCGGAATACATAAAGTTGATTTATTTAGTGATCCAATTTACAAGTTGCTCGCCTGCATCACCCACAGAGTGCGATATTAAGTCTTTCAGATGTTGGGGTGAGATTCCATCCAAACCTGCAGCCAAACCTGGTTTAAAAGATAAAATGGCACCTGTAACATCTTTGTTATGAATTTGAAGGCATGCTTGCCCTGCTGTTGGTCGGTCGAGAAAATATGGGTTTACTGGAGCTGGAGGATGTTTTTTCCGTAAGGCCTGAAGGGTGTCAGGGGTATCTGGTGATAGCACGTCGTTGGAGAACAAAAGGCGAGCGGCACCTTTGAGATCTCCGTCACAGATTTTGTTTTCGATGAGTTTGTTGCGATTACGAGGGGCATCATATTTGATTAGAGGTGCGGAAAAGGTGAGGAGCTTACAGCACAGTTATTTTTAATCTTTTGTGTCAAGGATAAATTCAGTTCATCAGTTTTTATTATATGTAGTGTGCTGTATGAAAATAAAAATAGGTTCTGCCAGTCTTGAGTACAATTGCTTATGTAACATTTCTGGATTAATTGTGACAAATGTGTAGCAATGGTTATTCGAGCTCCTCGAGGGATTCTTTTAACTATCGGTATACTATTTTTCAAATGGCTAAGATATGTGTGGAAAGGAGTTATATCGTTGGCTACATAAGTAGGCGCACTCGAAATAATGGGATGGATGTCTAAAGGTGAACTATTTTGGCTAATACATTTCCTGTGTGTTTTTGTAGTGTGTATGTTGAGGCCTTTCAAAGATTTGAATGACTTTTTGCACTGTGTACATGTATGGGTCGCGTTCGACGTGCCATCACAACAAATTACAATCACAAAAAAGAATAACTTTAAACAAATTTAAAAATACAATAAAGTAACTTAAAAAGTACACTGAAAATATAAAAAAGTCAAAGTCCAAATATGACGGTTGCTTGTTTTGTTAACAAGACGCAGGCGTCGTTAAGTAGGTGCGTCACAAGATGGTCTTGCAATTGGACGCTGCAGTGGAAGAGATCTAGCGACGGATGTCGTCGCTAGGACAACCGATGGCGGCTTTAGCAACCGTGTCTTGAGATTATCACACGCGGATTAGAAGTTTTTAAAGACTGAACAGGCACTGAGCCTGCTTGTCACTTTTGCGTCCAAACAGCAATATATATTTCAGAAATCCTTTGTTGCGAATTTTTTCGTTACATTTGTCATAAGTCACCATCTTGAAATATTTTTATATCTCGTAGTTGATTTGACATTATAATATCTAAATTCAGATTATAAACCACTGTTATATTATTTATATTTATGTCAATAATAAACGTTTTCCTTGTACACTAAAATTTTACAATTAAAATATATAGTTATTTTTATTAAAATATTTAGACAAAATAAATACAGTTGTCACCTGTCACCTTTATTTTTCTACTCGTCCAGGAATTCCAGGAGTTGTCACCGAAGTACACCATCAAGTCTCTCCATCAAGCCTGGGGGTTAGGTCTCATAATAACTAACAAAACGAGTCCAAACTCGGCACACCTAGTTCTACTTGTCCAGGAATTCCAACAGTTGTCACCGAAGTACAGCATCAAGTCTCTCCATCAAGCCTGGAGGGTAGGTCTCATAATAACTAACAAAAAGAGCCCAAACTCGGCACACCTAGTTCTACTCGTCCAGGAGTTCCAGTAGTAGTCACCAAAGTACACCATCAGCTCTCTCCATCAAGCCCGGAAGTTAGGTCGCACCATAACTAACAAAACGAGCCCAAACTCACTCCTAGTTCTACTCGTCCAGGAATTCCAGCAGTTGTCACCGAAGTACACCATCAAGTATCTCCATCAAGCCCGGAGGCTAGGTCTCACCATAACTAACAAAACGAGCCCAAACTCGGCACACCTAGTTCTACTCGTCCAGGAATTCCAGCAGTTGTCACCGAAGTACGCCATCAAGTATCTCCATCAAGCCTGTAGGTTAGGTCTCATAATAACTAACAAAACGAGCCCAAACTCGGCACACCTAGTTCTACTCGTCCAGGAGTTCCAGTAGTAGTCACCAAAGTACACCATCAGGTCTCTCCATCAAGCCCGGAAGTTAGGTCGCACCATAACTAACAAAACGAGCCCAAACTCGGCACACCTAGTACTATTCGTTGAGGAGTTCCAGTAGCTGTCACCGAAGTATACCTTCAAGTAACTTCACCAAGTCCGGAGCTAAAGTCTTATCATAACTAACAAAACCAGCCCAAAGTCCACAGCCACCATCTCACTGCTAGTAGAGGGCTTCTAGTGCCTAGCAGTCTCTGGAGCAGCTATTCGTATTTCGTATCTAAGGCCCGTATTAATAAACGTTACTCAGCTCAAGTACACACACTTGAGTACAATCTTGAGGTTATGATCTTATTAATAAACATATCTCAAGATGTGGTTTAGGTTTACGATATCAGCTGAGTGCCACATTGATTAATAAACGAAACTCCACTCTCAAGTGTGTATACTTGAGTGCAAGTCACAGAACAGTATTCCTAAGTACAGCGTTTTGAGATACTGTTTTATGTGTTTATTAATTAGCAACGATCTTGAGATGCTGATTTCGTAATGAGGGCTTATCAAATGATTACGCACTTGAGTTCGTCGTTGAGCAACGTTTATTAATACGGGCCTAAGTATATTTTTGTAGGTATAAGAAAATAGAAAAAAAATCAATCTTTCAAATTATCAAAATGTTTTTACTTGATTACGATTCCCGCACCCGCAGCTAACCGTGCGTACACTTGTGTGTGTGACCCGTGTCAATGTAATAGTTCGATTCTAAACCTATCAATTTTGCAAACGCGTCCTTAACCGTTACATCCTACTAAAGTCCACTGCCTCATAGGGGGGATATTTGCTATAGTTGCCACGCTTGGCAAGCGGGTTGGCAATCGCAGTTTTTTATTTTTAATCGTTATTAGGAAGACGCTGCCGCCCATCTCCTGATTTGTTTCCCTCTGTCGCCTCATACGACACCCACGGGATGATATGAGGTAGTGGATATTCTTACACCATCACTACACGTTGAAAGAAAGAAAGTGAAAGAAAGAACGTAGTGATCTGTTAAATAGTACTCGTAGCTTGTACGTAATAAAGTGTTTATTCTAACAGAATTCCACTAAATACATTTATAGTAAAATATTTTTAATTATAGTAGACTTAAAAATATTTTAATCGAATTTTTCATACAAGTATTTCGTTTCTTGTAGCCTTTAGACACCATAACCTACAGTAGGAATATGTCACCTTTACTGGCAAAAAGTTCCTATCAAATGTTCACTGCTGAAGATCTATATCTCCTTCATAGATATTTGCCATAGTTACCACGGTTCGCCAGCGGGCCTGTGAGAACTAAAGTGGAATGACTTCGTTGCCAATAAAAGGTATCTCCGGTTCTCGTTACTCACTACGTAACCGCTATTATATTGCGCTGGTATTTTATGAAAGTAGTCGAGCAGTGTAGCAGCCTAATTAGCGGGATGTCTCTACCAAAGAAATAAATCAATTAGCAATTACAGAATAATTATGCGCGAGAATAATTTCGCGAAAGTTTGTTATAATTCATTTTTGACCGTCACTAAGGTGCCGATTAATCAAACATTTAACTACAATTTAATTATAGGTAAACACATTTTATTTTTTTATTTTAGTAAAGTAAAAAAATATATATAATTCAACGCGCAAAGAAAAAAATACTATAATTTTATTCCTTGATGAGCCTTCAGATTCGCAGAGATAATATTACAAGTAAATTACACTTGGAATAAACGAAAGGAAATTTATTTGAGGTTATGGTATATACTTGAAAACGGAAATTATAATTGCGTAATCGTTTTATTGCATGATTAAAAAAAGTTATTCATTTTTTTTTAAATACCGGTTACATACAAACATGTATGTCAGTATGAATTAAATTGCAGTGACAGTGGACACTAGGATTGTTGCTTAAGCAACGTATCGTGATGATTGTGACAGCCTGTTGGTGTTAAAGACTGGCGCCCTCAACCTTTAAACTTACCTACAATAACCTATATTTTTATTATTATAACAATAAATTATAAATCGAATACACAATCATTCCTCATTTTGACATTACACACAGACACTTAAATTTTATTTATTTGTATACAACGTGTTACAAAATACCCCGTAAAAAATATAATTAATTATCAAAGCCAAAAATTTTGTCAACCCTAGTAAGCTGTCATGTCAGGGAACCAGATTATTTAACAGAAAGGCCTACGTACCTATTTTACCTAATAATTGTCTACTTTAATAGTTTTTTCTATTTTTCATTCATAAATGTTTGCTACCTCAATACAAGAATGTCATTATACTCAAGTACTGGCTTCAAAAATGTCAAGTTGGAAAAAAAAATATGTTGTCAATTTCAAATCTTCTAATCGATATCCTACATCTGTTACGAGTTTTTTTCCCAAAATTTTTTGCAAAATAACGATGCTTTCTAACTCGGAATATTACGATATGATGTTATGCGTAGGCCATGAAGGCAGCAATTTAAATCGTGCTCGCGAACTGTATCGGCAACGATTTATCGATGGTAGACCCCCCACTGAACAGCGACGGCTGCCTTCGTACCAGTGTTTTCTGAACATGTCAAGACGACTTCATTCCACGGGCTGTTTTCATCGGTCTACTGGAAGTGGACGTCCAAGCACAGTCGCCAGGCAGGCTGAATTAGTGTTAGAGCATTTTGAAGAAGAGCCGACCACAAGTACGAGGCGAGCCGGAACAAGATTCGGTATAAATCATGTTGCAGTTTGGCGAATTCTTCGTGACGACAATCGTCACCCTTATCACTATCGCCGTACACAGGAGCTGATACCCTCCGATTTTGCACCCAGGAGGAACTTCTGCGAGTGGCACCTCTGGCAGTTAGAGGAAAACCCTAATTACGTAAACTACGTTCTTTGTACGGATGAGGTCAGGACTTTCAAATATGCATAACGATCACGTTTGGGCTCACGTGAATCCCCATGCTTCACGGCAGAGCAGATTCCAACACCAGTGACGGCTGAATGTGTGGGCTGGCCTTTATGACGGGCATGTCATCGGTCCCGTCATTATGCCATCACGTCTGAACGGTAGCAAGTATCTAACGTTTTTACAATCGAAATTCGGAGAGGCGATTGACGACTTTCTTGTGGCTGACTGGGATTACTCTGAGAACCAAAGAAACATGGTGTTTCAGCATGATGGAGCTCCGGCACATTTTGCTCGCAACGTACGAGAACATCTTAACGTTCGCTTTCCGCGAGGATCCGCAAGGAGGAGGCCGCGGGGGACCGGTGATATGGCCTGCTCGTTCTCCGGACCTCACACCCTTGGACTTCTTTTTGTGAGGTTATGTGCAGGACAGAGTGTATTTCTCCGATTGACCAACGGTTGCCGAGATGGAACAGCATGTTAAATCGGTTTTCGCATCAATAACACCGACGATGGTGCGAAATGCCACACAAGCCATATCCCGACGAGCGAGGTTGTGTATTGAGCAAGGCGGAGCACACTTTGAGCCGTTTCTGTAAATTTGACGTTAATTATGAAAAAGTAAGTATTCGTTTAGGTTGTTTCGTTAGGTTAGGTTAGTAGCCGTGGCTGGCCGGGGTGTAGGGCCGGCCGAGGTAACCACTCCGTGTGGGCTTGGCGAGCCCACTTCGGATGTGTCGGTGGGCTGCTGCGGGAGGGATTGGTCCGCTTCCCTTACCGCTGCAGCCGAGGTGAAATCGCGGAGGAAGAGGAGTGTTGGTATGGCGATGCGCCACTCGCTCTATAAGCGCTCTTCCGGCCCCCATGAATGGGTCCAGGGGCGAGGGACTTGGGAAAGTCCCCCCCTCCCCCTCTATTCGATGGCCCCGAGGCGGAGGCGCGTGCGAGTGCCGGCGCGCGCCTCTGAGGCGATGCACGGGGTAGTTGAACACCTCACTACCCCGTGCAGGAGACGACGCCCGGACAGACCGGGCCAGCACTAGTATGGGGCTGCGGAAGAATTTGTATTACCGCGGCCCCGCGCGCACGTGCGAGGAGACACCGGGGTGGTTTTAGCCGGTAAGAGTCCGGCACGCCCCTTCGCCTTTCCCCAGGCGGAGGTAGTCCATGAGGATTTCCCCCCGCAAAAAAAAAAAGGTTGTTTCGTTAGGTTAAACACGTGATATCCATTGGATATCACGTGTCTTCACCATATTGGATGAGGCAATCTATGGGAGAGGCCTATGTTCAACAGTGAACTTTTACAGGTTGTAATGGATGGATGGAGTTGGGAACAACTCGATATTCCTTTTATAAGAAACACTTTACCGAGTATGGAATTCCTTTTTCCTTTCGTTCCGTTTCCTCCTTCATACTAAAATTTATCAATCGAACCATATAATACAAATCTGATTCTGATATAGAGGAAAAATTATGTCGAAATTAATCCATAATCATTGAATAAAGTTTTATAAAATATTATAATTTATAGTTTCAGAAATAAAAAATATACCTTGCAATGGTTTAATTTAATGGCTGCAAGTTATCAATAACGTTTAAAAATAAATTCAAGTTCGACCTTCATGGCGCGCCGTATGTTACCTATTTAATTCGTTTTTTATTGCTTTGAACATTGTTTTCGTTAGTTTTCAATCTTTACTTTGTAGTACTATTTTAATTCAATTTCTCTACAGCATAATTCAAATATTTCAATTATTAATATAAACATAATATATGAAAAGAGATGTAATACGTACAACGGGCCATAAAAATTATAAAGCATAGCTGTGATTCTCCTGTTTTTCAACCGACTTCAAAAAGGAGGAGGTAGTCAATTCGACTGTATATTTTTTTATGTGTGTTACCTCATAACTTTTTTTTTGGTGAACCGATTTCGATGATTCTTTTTTTATTTGAAAGCTGGTGCTTGTCATGTAGTCCCATATAAATTTGATAAAGGTCTGACAAGTAGTTTTTGAGTTATCCTTGATAATTTATATTGAAGTCGGTTGTACAAAATTTTTAATTTTACCACTTCTTATGTCAGAGTTTTTCACCCTACTGTTGGAGATGTCCATACTCACAATTGCGCAAACAGGAATTCAAGCAGAGCCGATACCAACATCAGTGTTTGGAATTGGAACATGAGATCGGTATTTGTAAATGAATTTTCCACCATTATTATAATAATTTGCTATAATTGCCACGCTTCGCTGGCGGACTGGCCATCACAGTACGAATCTTTTCGCACCTTTGATGCAGCTGGCCATCGCCGGACTCGGAACGGAAGCTTTGAGATTTTCCTTACATTTCCCATAGTCTCTCTTAGGTCACTCGTAAGCTAACACGGTATCTTACATGATCTTGTCAAGTTCGATCCCCATCGGCACCAATAATTGTTAGTTGCGATTTAAGCGCTGACTTACCACGTGCTCAAAAACATCGTTAGGAAACCTACATGTCTGAGGTATAAAATATATTGAAGACATGTGAATTTCGCCCAAATTAACTGGAGCAGCGCGGCGGACTATTTGCTCCGTAGTCCTCTCACAAACGAGAGGAGGCTTGTTCCCAGCAGTATATAGGCTGTAACTTTACTTTTTGCTATACTTTGATAAGATTAAAAAAAATATATTATCATACAAAAACAATCATCAGCTTTAAACATAGCATAATTTTCTAATCCTCCCTATATATAGAGGCTTATGTCAAGTAGTGGACAGACTACAGGCTGATGATGACTTATGAAATTCACTAAATATCTTTCAAACATCACGTGCTAATTCCGACTTAAAATAAGTATTAGAAGATAATATTATGTCAAAATGACTCTATATCGTTTGTTACATTTATTACAGACAGTAACACGCTATAATGTTATTTATGTACCGTAGAAAGAATACTTAATTGTTGTCTCTTACTAATACGAGTGCCAAATTAGTTGTAAGTTTATGCATATTATTATGTTGTTTTGTTTCGTAAAAGTCCTGAACGCTAGAGGAAACGCCTCTTCAAGCAGTGCTGAAAGAATTGTTTTATAATACTATTATTTAAAATTAAAAGAAAAAAAAACATAGTACAAGCTTAACTTAAGTAAGCTTAATGTACGTGCACCAAATATTCTCTTTATAAAATTCGCGGTAAGTCTGTGTACAAAAGTAAAAAAAAATCTGATAAAAAATCATCAAAAATCTCATAACCGGTTCACAAGCGTCCATGATTTCGTCATACTCAGTCTTTAAAGAGCAAGGTATCTTATCGTAAAATGGAATTCCTATTATCATGGCGACTGTTCGTGCTTCGAATCCAGTTTAATAATATTACGTCGAGACGCCGCAGACTGGTTATGTTTTTTTAATTAAAAGTTAAAACTAAACTTTAAATAATCAATGTATACAGACAGTTTATAATTGATTTGTTTTTAAAATATCAGTTTATATTTAAATATACAAACTGTCTGTATACATATATAAAGTTTGTATAATATGTATACAGACCGTTTATATTATGCTAACCGTTCTTTAAATTTTAATAGAAGTGAAGGCACACAGTACACCAGTAAGTGAATTTCGGCCCATAGACATACACACACAAAATGGAATGCCTCGTTACCAGTAGAACAGTGAACTTGTGATGGCCTGTAATGATGATGATAAAGAAGAATAATGATTTTCATTTTTAGCCGACTTCTAAACAAGGAGAATGATCTCAATTTTACTGCATGTTTTTTGTATGTATGTTACGCGATATTTTTGTCAAAACCTATAGCAGAATCTTAAAATCGGTTGGATTTTGCTATAGATGCCACGCTCGGCAAGCAGGTAGGCAATCGCGGTTTTTTAATTAATTTTTGTTGCTATCAGCAATTTGCTGCTGGCTAGTTCCTGTTTCAGTTTCCCTCTGTCGCCTTTTACGACACCCATGGGATGATAATATAGGGTTGTTTTCCCTTACACTGCCACTACACGACTTGAAGAAATTAATCCATACGTGTAGTGGCGGTCTAAGAATATCCACTACCCCATAGCATCCCGTGGGTGTAAGAGGCGAGAGAGGCAAACAAATCAGGAGATGCCCAGCAGCGTCTTCCTCATAACGACTAAAATAAAAACTGCGTTTGCCAACCCGCTTGCCAAACGTGGCAACTATGGCAAATATTATTCCCTATGAGGCAATCTATGTGGGACGCCTATGTTCAGTAGTGGACTTTAAAAGGCTGTAACGGTAATACGCCAACTTGGGAGAGGCCT
Organism: Parnassius orleans; assembly: GCA_029286625.1. Classification (NCBI taxonomy): domain Eukaryota; kingdom Metazoa; phylum Arthropoda; class Insecta; order Lepidoptera; family Papilionidae; genus Parnassius; species Parnassius orleans. The sequence continues at coordinate 2,817,610 of JAGSMP010000032.1, forward strand.
ATATCCAGCTGTGTAGTGCCGTAGGCTGATGATGGTACGCCAAAATTTATGTACCTTTTTTATTAAAACTCGTTTAGGTCCTGTAGGTTTGTCTTGTATTACCTATTTAAATGGCTTACATTACTTATTCTTTGGACAGAATTGATTCGAGAAGGGAACAGTTATTAAATCAAATCAAATGATCCAATGAAAAAAATACCGCCGAAATATTGTGTCCTTCTATGGCTTACTGTAAGGCAAGATACAATCGGCTTGGCGAGAACATAATATAGCAAAATATTCGTAAATTTTAGGGCACAGTGACTGCGTGTTTGGCGGTTTAGCGATAAGATTGTTGTAAAAACGCGTAACAAACAAGATATATCATAAAATTTCATGGTGTAACATGGTGTAACACGACCTAGATTTTGATTAAAGTCGAAATACGTTGTCACAAGCTATTATATGATAACACACGAAAATATTTTGAGAAATTAATTTAGTTTGTTAGTTTGTTGGAGCATTCAAATATATTAATATACGAGGTTAGAACATTAGAAAATCTTACCACATCTCACTTCCCAAATAACCTATTTGTAGATTCTTCAACTTTACCTACGTGGATTTTGAGGGCTTCATATTCCAGTGCTGCCTTTGTCATAAACTTAGGTGATTCATTTGATCATCATTTATTACGGTCCGCATACCTCGCTCCTGTTAGCTGAAAAGTCCACTTTACCTCGCATTTGTTGAAATGCCTTCAATATGTTTTACGGTATTATGCGGTCTTTTGGCATACTTGTGCTGCAGAATAGCATATAAATAAAATTGAGCACTGTTCAATATGTCTATCCGTATCTTATTTGGAATTTGAATGAATATAATAAAAAATCATATAACAAGAAAAATTGGCGATGAAAGTAGATGGATATAACAGTGGAGGCCTCAGAAAAGATAGATGGAATGTGTCAAACGCAGTGAGTGAAAAGATGACGGCTAATTGTACAATAACATCCCATATATAATATAATAGTATACATATAGGCAATTCGGTAACTAAAGTATGTTCTAAAAAAGGACGTCAAAATCAGCACTTGTTCACAAGTATGACGCAACGGCCATCGCCCTCCACGGAAGTGGACGACCTTTGATACGATACCGTCAAAAGTTTAGACCTCTAAGCTTAAATAAATAAAAGGCTTAAAGGTCTTAGTACCATAGACCACATACTTACTATGCTCTGATATATGGCTATACTCGGGGTTTCTCTGTGTGAAAGAATATGTATTGAATATGTCCACAGTAGAACAAGAGTAACCGTAGAGTAATGGCGAAGAAAGGTTCTCGATTAGCAGCCTCGTACTGGTGAGTGAAATGTGGGGTGAAAGGGAAACCCCCTTTGATGTAAGACATGCAGGAAGTCGATATCTGTGCAAGTGGCTTAGGACCGCGTTTTTTTAGCATTTGGGGGAGGCTATGAAGGGTTGTAATGATGATGATGATAATGAAGAGTAGATAATGCAAGAAACTTAGAAAAAGGTAGGTATTTTATACAAGTTAGTGTGCTAAATGAGCTCATAATCTTGATAGTATGTGGAAAGCATTCACTTGATCCTTGATTTGGAATATTATACATCTACATAATATTATATTTTCGATTAAGGACTCAAATGTAGACGTGTAGCCTTTCAGAGTCCGAGGGCTAATATGTAATGTCTGCCTTTTATCAGTAAAAAGAATACATTAAATGATAACGTTTTTAAAAATATTTATCTTCTTAGGTCTGAAAATTCTCTTCAAAATTTGCACTGCTTGCTATAAAGAAAATTTGCATAATCTTTAGCGAGTGTTGCCCTTCCCACTTTAAAGGGTAATCAAATATGTACGCTTCTTTTTATTCATTAAACGCAATAAGAAAAAGATATTGATGATGATTCGTGCTGCCTTAATTGAATATCGGCCATGCTGTTTCCGGAACATAACTAGACACCATTATATTATCGTGGCAAAAACTCATTCGTTGCCGATAAGGAACTAAACGCAAAAAAACGGCGTTAGAGTCGACACGATTATATGTTTATCTAGTTGAATTTATTACCATGAATTTATACCTTCATATTCTTAAAGAATTTCTAACAAAAGTCACTGAAGATGAATGAATAACATTTTATTTTAAAGATGGCGATCAGTAAATCAACGGCGGACATTAAAAAATAAAAATTATTTACTTACGTAAAGTTAAAATGAAATTCGCTACATTGATTGTTTATTATTTATAAGTTGTTTATATTTTTTTTAAATATTCAAACAGTATAAAGTAACAAAAAATTCTGCGATAAAATGAGAATTATTGTAAATTATCGAGTTGTTATATCGCACGCTGGAATTAGGTTGAGCGTCGGTTCGCTTTTTAGTTGGGGAAAATGATTCATTGGAGTCAGCAATTGTTTCTATCGTTAGTACATTCGTGACTTTGCGCTCTGATACTTATCTCTGATATGTACGTGGAAATCTTCGTATACACCCAGTTTCGTTACTTGTATCCTTCTCAGTTTAAGCGCATAAATATTAGAAAATATCTGGCTATGTAGTGATCTTTGTGCGCAGTATTAACAATCTATTAGATAGGTTGTTTAGTAAATATTGTAATTTAACACTCATATTTTTTTTAAATACAGATGACCTATAAGTGTAAAATCCACTTGTTGGTAAATGGATACTGTCTGTAGCTTATCATAAACATCAACACTTAATCAAGATACAGGTGCGTTGTCACCCCTTAGGACTTAGACGATATGCTTCGTTACTATTAAAAATTTAACCGGTTCTCACTCACCATGCGAAACACTGGCAATATTAACAACATAATTCAATGTGAACAGCTGTTTGAAAAAAATCATTATTTCTATAAACTAAAGGCTATAAATATAAATTCCCCCGACGGCCTATTATTAGCAATACCTTCCTTGTTTTAGAAATAATGTCGGGTAATATGCTTCCTTTCCTAGAATCTGTAGCGAGTACAATGAAATCAATAAAGAACTGCCAACAGTTGATTCCTTTTCAACCGACTTCAAAAAGGAGGAGGTTCTCAATTCATCGGAATCTTTTTTTTTTGCATGTTCACCGATTACTCGAAGACGCCTTAACAAAAATTATCATATAAATATTAAAATTATTATATTAACAAAAATTTGGAAAATTCTTTTTTGTTTCATAGGGACGGTGGTCCCATTCAAATTTTATCGAAATCGGTTGAGCCGTTTTTGAAAAATCAACAATAAATTATTTATATTGAAGTCGGTTGTACAAACATTTTAATTTTACCACTTGTTGTTTCTCTGCATCAATTTAAATATAAAGTACGAAAATATTTTATTGTTTTTATTTTATTTTGATAATAAGTGTACTCCTATTGTTTTAAGATTTGTTTCTAAGATTTATTTATTTTTATCTGTGTACACATCACAATATAATTTAATTCCTTTCACTTGTCATTGATATCAAGGATAATTTCTTAGTAGTATTCCAGTAAACTGTCAACCCATTTGATCCCGTGGGTGTAGTAAGAGGCATATATCGGTAATGCCAGCAGATCTCATGGCTTTCGAGAGATGGCGGTATATTCATCGTCTTTACGCCAAAGGTCAAATACCCAGAATGGGTCGAGCAATAGCGTCAAAGATGCGAGATATAACGATTAAGGCAAATACCCCCTATAACGGGAGAGGGAAAGAGGTTGTTCAGGAGTGAACTTTTACGGTTTGATCAAGAAGAAGTAGTAGTGTGGCGGCGCTATCGTCGCGCCACTAGCGAAACACATTGAAGCCTAAATCGCGCTACCAAAGTTCCGAAGTAAAAACAGTATATATAGAATAGCTCCGAACTATTACTCGGAGTGTTGGTCGCTCCCCGGGCTAAACAACTTGCCCGGCGGGAGATCTCCCCTTTTCCTTCCACGGCCAAAGTAGTGTCAAACTGTATGGTAAGGTTGTGTACGTCAATAACCGGTTCTTATATCGGACTACATGGTTTTTGTTTTAAATTAAATTTATCATTGTGGCATAATGTGAAAAAACCTGTGGCACTGTTGATGTACCTAAATAAATAAATTTATAGCCCCGGTCGAGCCGACTTATTCGTGATGTTTAGGTATGTCGTGAATAATACGGCGTAATGTGACTCTACCTCGAAAATATTACTTCTTACTACATATTATCCATGTGCGTTTGTTTTCCTTTTACCCCATGTAATCCCGTGGATGTCATATGAGACGACTGATGGCAACTGAAACAGGGGATAAGTAGCAGCATCTTCCTAACAAAAGCTCAAAATAGTAATACGGCGGTTGTCAATACGCCTACCAAATATGGGAACTATGGCAAATATCACCCTTATGAGGCAATCTATGGAGGAGTGTACTTTTAAAACGGGTAAATGAATGATTGGTCAATGGTTGTTATACTCGTAAACGATGGCATAGTAGCGCAGCGACAAGCGTTTGGTTGCGGCATTGCGGGCCACGAGTTCGTTTTCTGTACCTGCCTGCAAAAAATTGTTACGGGACTTTTTGCTTATCCATGTGTAATTTGTGTTAAAAACACCTCCACGATAATGGGGAAATTCTTTGTATAGGTTTAACATTTTTTAAAGTAAGAAACAAAAGTAAATACTTTTATATAAGGTACGTGAGGGTAATATGGTCACCTTAAGCTTTGCCGCCCTATAAAACCAAAACTAGGAGGAGGACAGAGCTAAAAACACAAATTCGTATACGATAAGTAAAATATTAAGAAAAAAATAGCAAACAAGCTTTGCCAATAATTAGGAACACTTCGAAAAATCAACTTATAAAAAACTAACTACACTACACCATACTAAAATCGACTAAAATTTTTACTATATTCTCAACTGTCAAAATGGCGTCGATAAAGCAGCGCCCTTTTGATCCTTTATTATTTGATTGATTGATAAAGAGCTATCGTATCGCAGAGCCACCTATACAAACAAGGTTGTAGTTTTTGAGTTTCAAGAAAGTGACCATATAGTCTAACTTTATAAGTATAAATATATCATTACTAACGACCAAAAATAAATGATAGGAGCGTTTAGGTAGACAGCATTATATTTAGAAAGGATGAAGGGTCGATTATATATCGTATAAAAGTTTCCACAACAGAAATACCAAGTACAATTGTGTGCATTAGAATCACCTCGCGTGACGGCTCTCTGAACCGTGATGAACAAACATATTAGAGGGGGACCTTTAGATGAATATTCACGTAAATATTATATGTTAGAGGTCAGGAATAATGTATAAATTTTCTAACGTATTAAGTACTAGTAGATTTATAAAATATATAATAATGTTCCAAATAGCCTCAAAAATATAGACAACACTAAGTCTTTTATAAAAAATTAAAGTCATTCTTAACTGATAAAAGTTATTATAATTTAAGTGAATTTTTATAGATGCAAATAAATAGTAAATGTATGTGTAATAATCAGGGCCTCCTGGCACAAGTATACATAATACTTAAAAGGTTTGGCCCCAACCATTGATTGTAATAAAACAACTGTCATTGCTATTGAAATAAACATTTTTGATTTGATTTTTTTTTAATTATAAAAATAAAAAATAATAATATGTTAGACTAGTAAATGATAAGAAATAAGTTAGTTGGTATTTAGTATGCAGTAGTTAATATTTAGTATTTGTCTAATTCGTTCAGTGGTCATAAGTTGTCAATAGATGGCGTTACTAGTAAGTTAAAACGCTATCGAAGGTACGCATCGAAAGTAAGACCTTAGCCGATAGGCAATTTGTTTTCGAGTTTTGAGTTTAATTAATAATACAGTGATACGTGTTACAGTACTAGTAGGTGTTTTATTTGTGTTGAACCCCTCTACAGTGGACGTTTTATTCATGGTGCCGAAACCAGGGATTGAAACATGGGCTTGTAAAACAGTGAGTAGATAATAGACATAGTGCAGTAAAGTGATATTAAGATAGACAAATTTGGTGATTGTGCGATTTGTGTTTACGTAAATTAACTTTAAAAAACACTTAGAAAAATTAATGAGTTGTGACTTGTAGACTTGTAAAATTATCGGTTGTGTACGATATTGGACTTAGAAAAATTAAGTTTACTTTTGAACTTGTAAAATTTTGCGATTATATCCACATGAACTCAGAAATTTCATTTGCTTTTGGACTTGTAAAATTTGGTGCTTATATTAAAGTGTTTATTGGACTTGTAGATCTTTGGCGACCAAACTATATTAACTTAAGAGTTTTCAATTATCAACACATTATCACATAGACTCTAAATAACTTCGCAATGGCTAACGAATTGTTAATTATACAAACCGAACTGCATGAAAGACTACAAAAGGCCGAAATAAATTATAGAAGTCACCTAAAGAGATTAACTACAGCTTATATAGAAACAAGATTACAGACCTTAGAAGAACTTTGGAATGAATTTAAGGAAGGACACAAAAGTTTATTTCCACTGTACCGAGAGCAGTAAAGAAACTTTAACATATTTTACGAATGACGTCTATGGCTTGTTCGAAGAGCAATACACTACATATAAAACTGCATTAAAGTCTGCCCTTGATGAAAGAGCTATCAAACCTACGAGTTCATATGCGCTATCACCCGAGGCCATGAAATCTTCAAATACCACTCCACGAATTCAGTTACCCATATTTAACGGAAAATATGAAGAATGGCAGAGTTTCTATGATATGTTCGTTTCATTGATTCACGATAACACATCGCTATCAACGTACAGAAACTGCACTACTTAAAAGCTAACTTAACAGGCGAGCCAGAGACATTACTACGCAACTTTGCTATTACAGAACAGAATTATGAGGAAGCTTGGAAACAGCTGGTGAAGCGTTATAACAATAAAAGATATAATGCTAACGCTATACTTAAAACTTTATTTTCACAAAAGACACTTACGTTTGCATCAGCAAATTCGTTAAAGCAACTACTTGATACTACGACGTCATGTTTACAATCATTACAGAACATAGGAGTTGATACGAAATCATGCGACGCTTTCATCGTTTACCTAGTTGTCTCTAAATTGGACACAGAATCACACAAATTATGGGAACAAATGTTAAGTTCAACAACTGACTTACCGACATGGGTACAACTTACTGAATTCTTAGAAAGTAGATTCCGCAGTATTGAAATGATTGACCCTTGCAAACAATTTGTGAAGTCTTCAGTTTCTAACAAGATCAACCAATTTTCTAAACCTAAATCATTTCACTCAGCAGTGCAAGAGATATCCAAATCCTCAAATGTTACTTGTGCCTTATGTAACGGTTCACATTACATTTATCACTGCAGAAGTTTGATCAGAAACCAATAAAGGAAATTGATTTCGTACAACATAAGAAACTTTGTTTTAATTGTATGTGTCCAAACCACGTAGTAAGCAAATGTCGTCATACTACAAGCTGCAGGAGGTGTGGTGAAACATCACACGATGCTACATATTGAGAAGGAGGTTCTACACATAAAGAAATGTACGAACGAGATACACACACAAAAGAGTGACAGGATTAACACTGAGACAAAATTGTGGCTAATTTTTCGCAAGGATTACAGAGTCACAATGTACTGTGGCTACAGCCATTATTAACACACGCTACAAATGGAAAAATACCAAATACGCGCTACTGGATCAAGGATCGCAAGCGTCTTTTATAAGCGAATCGACTGTACAATTACTTAATCTTAAACGAATACCAGTGAATGGTGTGGTGTCAGGCTTGGGAGACGGTCAAACAAGAATTAAATATTCTGTTTCTTTATTACTAGAGTCACGTTTTAATCCAACTGCTAAATTCCGTGTTAATGCGTACGTGTTAGGGTACTAACGTCTCTAATTCAGGAGACAAATTATGCGCTTCTAAATGGGTACAGTTGGAGCAACTTCAGTTAGCCGACCCAGGTTACGCAACGCCAGGAAAAATAGATATTCTTTTGGTGCCGAGGTCTACAGTGAGATTTTACACAACAATATGGTGAAACACCCAGAGGGCAATTTAATTGCACAACATACGGCTTTCGGATGGGTACTATCTGGAAGAATACAAAGAGATTCACTACACAGAGAGTATAATAAACATGCACATACAAATGAGAAGTGATGATATACTTAGAAAATTCTGGGAAATTGAAGCAGAGCCCGATTTGATTAAGAAGAAACTTACCGTAGAAGAAGAAAGTGTGAGATATTTTTCAGCAGAACTACCACTAGAAATGAGAACGGAAGATTTATAGTACGCTTACCTTTTAAAGTAGAAGATCCTAAATGTCAATATGGAGATACAAGAAAGATAGCGGAAAGAAAACTAATATATCTAGAGAAGAGACTACAGAAAGATACAACTTTAAGAAAAGAATATGTAAAAGTAATGGAGGAATACCTTACCTTAAACCACATGGAGCTTGTTCCACGATGATCTGGAGAATCATAGAGCTACTTACCTTCCCCACCATGCCGTCGTTAGATATGACAAAGAGACGACCAAAGTACGAGTCGTCATGAACGCATCTTCACAAGGTAACAATGGTGTTTCGCTTAATGATGAATTGATGATCGGACCCAAACTTCAACAAGACCTGAGACATATTTTGATGCGCTGGCGAACACATCCTATATGTATCATAGCTGACCTTGTCAAAATGTACCGCAAGTTCTTGTGCATAAAGATGACGCTAATTTCCAACGGATTTTGTGGAGATCAAACCCAGACATGCCAATTCAACACTACAGACTAATCACTCTTACCTTTGGAACTGCTTGTGCTCCATACTTGTAATTAAAACATTACAGAGACTTGCTGATGAAGAAGACGAAATATCAATCGCAGCTGAAATAACAAAAATGATTATTACGTAGATGATTTGATGACGGGCTGTGACACAGAAAACGAGGCCATAAACATTTACGAAGAAATGAATTTACTTATGAACAGTGGAGGTTTTCAACTACAGAAGTGGTCTAGCAATAGTAAAAGGTTATTGGAATACATAGGACAAGACAAACACAGCATAGAAACATCAGTACCAATTAAGAGCGACAACATGTTGAAGGTGTTAGGAATTTGTTGGAATAGATTAACAGACAGTTTCAGTATACGATTGACTTACCTGAGATAAAAGGCTGTTACAGAAACAGCAAATGCTGTCAGATATCGCAAGATTGTATGATCCCCTAGGATGGATTGCTCCCGTAGTTATGAGGGCTAAGATTATCATACAGAAGGTATGGAAAGCACAGTTAGGTTGGGACGATGAATTACCGGAGGAATTATTAGAAGAATGGTTGAGATACAGACAGCAGCTAAAAGAAACAAAGGCAATAACTATTCCAAGATGGTTGAATTGTACTAAAGCATGTGATTAGAACTACACGCATTTTCGGATGCATCTACTTCTGGTTACGCGGCAGTAGTGTATCTTCGAGTTGTGAACAATTTAACCAAGTATACTCATCTATTGTGTCAGCGAAAACAAAGTAGCCCCAATAGAAAAGGAACTTTCAGTGCCCAGGCTGGAATTATGTGGAGCAGCTGGCGGCTAAGTTACTATCTGAAATATCCCAAGTATTGAATATTCCTAAACAACAACTTCATGCTTGGACAGATTCCACAATAGTGCTGGCGTGGCTGAAAGGAGGTGCTTCAAGATGGACTACATTTGTAAGTAACAGAGTTTCGGAGATATTAACCATACTAGACTATGAACAATGGAGTCATGTAACAACGGATATGAATCCAGCAGATTGCGCCTCACGAGGAGCACGACCTACAGAATTACAAAGCAATACTTTATGGTGGCATGGACCTAACTGGATATATGATGTAAACTTAAATAGAAAATACGACGACATACCTGAAACAGAAGAAGAACAAAAGATTAAATCAATGAACATTATACAAGACATAAACGAAGAATTTGAGTGGACTAAATTTTCAAATTTAAATCGAATGTTGAGAGTTATTTCATTTTGTAAAAGAATTTTATATTGGAAACAACCTAAAGAAGAACGTGATAAATTACCCAAATACATTACCATTCAAGAAATAAACAATGTTTTACAGATGTGTATAAAACAAGCACAAAATTTCAGTTTGGAGAGGAGATAAGGTATCTGAAAATAAAAGTTGTGTCCCTAAGAAGAGCGTACTTCACACTCTTTATCCTTTTAGATCAAAACGGCATTTTAAGGGTTGGTGGTCGCATTGACCAAGCACACTTAAGTTATGATGAACGACATCCAATTATTTTACCATCTAAGAGTCATCTTACATGGTTGTTAATATCGGATACACTACACAACATTACAGTGGACCTCAAATAATGTTAAACTATGTTCGCTCGAAATACTGGATTTTACGTGGACGAGAACGAGTCAAAAGTACTACAGAACATGTATAACTTGCCGAAGATATTCAAACACAACCAATACTCAATTAATGGGTCAACTTCCTAAAGTACGTCTTACGCCAAGCAAACCTTTTAAATCATCCGGAGTTGATTATGGGACCCATTAACATCAGATTCTCACCTGGAAGAGGTTCAAAATCGTTTAAAGGATATATATGTCTATTCATTTGTATGGTGACTAGAGCAGTTCACATTGAGGCAGTAACAGATCTAACATCAAAGGGTTTCTTGCAGCGTTCAAACGCTTTACATCGAGACGAGGCCATTGCCAAGATTTGTATAGCGACAATGGCACAAATTTTGTTGGTGCTGACAAATTATTACGAATCATGTTTAACAGTGCCAAATCACAATTTACTCAAGATATTGCTGAAGCTCTCGCACTCAAACATACAAATTGGCATTTATTCCCCTCAAGCACCAAACTTTGGTGGATTATGGGAAGCCAGGTGCGTTCTGTCAAATCACACTTGAGAAAAGTTATTGGTGAGAGTACACTTACCTACGAAGAGTTATGCACGGTGTTAGCAGAGGTTGAAGCGTGTGTTAACTCGCGACCATTAACTATTTTTAGTAACGATCCTAACGACCCCCTCCCGCTGACACCAGGCCATTTTCTAGTAGGCGAACCCTTGTTGAATGTCGTACACAAGGATGATAATGTTGTTAATCTTCAGGATAGGTGGAAATTATGTAACAAAATGGTAAGACATTTTTGGACTCGGTGGAGTACTGAGTACTTAGTGACACTTAACAACAGATACAAATGGACAACCCATAAGGTTGAACCTATAATAGGTGATATTGTAATTTTGAAGGAGGACAATATACCTCCGGCCAAATGGCTCCTAGGTAAAATTGTTAAAACACACCCTGGTATTGATAATATTGTAAGAGTTGTAACTATTGAGACACAAGGTATGTTCAAACGGCCCTGTAATAAACTATGTTTCCTCCCAAGGATGGTTCTATTTAGTTAGTATTTAGATTGATTGTTATTATGTTATTTTTGCTTTGTTGTGCATTACCGTTTATTTTGTTTGCATACTGCACAACCGTGTTGCTCATTTGTTTATCACGGTGGGCGGTGCTAGAGAATTATAGTGTACTGTTATTTTCTTGTTGTGGCTATGTACATTAAGTTTGTTAATTATGTAAATCGAGGTGTAACTGATAACTTAACAATTAGAATTTACTATAGATACTGTATATTTAATACTCTTTATTGTTTATATTTTATAAGTTTATAAAGAACGGAGTTCTTGGTGGGCGGAATGTCTAATTCGTTCAGTGGTCATAAGTTGTCAATAGATGGCGTTACTAGTAAGTTAAAACGCGCTATCGAAGGTACGCATCGAAAGTAAGACCCAGCCGATAGGCAATTTGTTTTCGAGTTTTGAGTTTAATTAATAATACAGTGATACGTGTTACAGTACTAGTGAGTGTTTTATTTGTGTTGAACCCTCTACAGTGGACGTTTTATTCAGTATTATAAAAAAACTACCCTCTTATAAATTGCTATAACCCTACGGGGTGTCACTTGATGTATGATGTATTTCTTGTGGCATGCAAATTATATAAATAAATTAATTAATCCGTATTATGACAGTCGTTTTTCTTATATTCGTATCGAGTAGTCGTGTCGTTTGTAGCTTTATTACTATAGGCCTTATTATAATTCCATAAACAACACATAATAATAATAATTGTAATATGTAATTTAATCTTAATAAAACTCAACAACTGTATGATTGACATAAACACCGATATTTTGAAAGTAGAGCCGTGGTAGCTGAGACCCGGTTCGATCCCCGCCGGCACCAATGAAATTGTTAATTGCTATTTTAAGTGCTGATTTACCACGTGCTCGGCGGTGAAGGAAAACATCATGAGGAAACCTGCATGTCTGCGAAATAGAAAAAAAATATTTCGGAGACAACATGTGAAGTTCGCCAACACGCATTGGGGCAGCGCGGCGGACATTTCTTTGCCCTAGACCCCTCTCAGAAATGAGAGGAGGCCTGTGCCCAGTAGTGGAACATATAAAGGATGAAACTTTAACTTTAACTTTTTATTCATGTAAATATTATTTTGGACTACATCCACGTGCACCCTATGTATTTTTTTTTTATAGGATAAGGGTGACAAACTAGCACACAGGCCACCTGATGGTAAATGGATGCTGTGGCCCATAACATCTACATTTATCCTCGATTTAGAATAAAAATGCAGATGCGTTATTACCCCTGAGAACTAAGATGGAAAGCCTCGTTTCCAGTAAAAAGAGTCTCCGCTTATCTACACTCACCATAAGAAACATAGCAGGATTAAGCAGCCTTTTTACACTGGTATTCTGTGAGAGCGTGATCCTTCCCCGGTCGAGTCGACCCATTCGTGCTAGAATAGAATAGAATAGAATATCTTTTATTCAATATAAATCACATGTGTCATTCTTATTGAAAGTCATTTTTAACACGCTTTTATTAGTTTGGTATGTATCTATGTAACGGAATTTTTGAATGTGATTTTCATCCCCTTCAAAACGTCGGATTGATTTGAAACTTCGCACACTTATCAAGGACCGATGACAATGCAATAATTTAAATAGTTTGTCCCATTATCCTTGCCAGGATCCTCAGGATTTGCGAATAATTCATAAAACAACTACGATTTCTGCTTGTTCAATCTACTGTAATTAGCCGCACTAAAAATAGGAAATAAATAATAGTTTAAAAAAACTAAAAAAACGCGCTTTGTAGATAACTGAACTAAAAAGTAGAAAATAATTTTCAATAACTATAAAATAAGAAAATAGTGATTTAAACTTTTTAATTTAAGAAACATAAAAAATTGATTTATTGTAAAAAAGCGTGGGGTGCTTGATGTCATTTGTTGTAAATATTTTTGTGGATATTTGTAAAATTCATCATAAAAATATCTGAAAAATCACCCCACGCTTTTTTACAATAAAATGAAAATTTTTTACGTTTGTCAGTATATTTTTATTTTAAACTTATTGAAAATTATTTTCTACTTTTTAGTTCGGTTATCTAAAAATGTTTTATAGTTATTTTAAATATTTATTACTTTACCAGAACTAGTGAGAAACCCAGCTGGACTTTTTTTTTAAAGTAAATTTTACATTAATGGTGGTTTTACAAACTATATGTGCTACAGCCATAATACCTATAGTTGAAGCTTGGTTCTACCACGTATATAAGACTCTATACATCAAATGGCACAAATATGGAGTCATTCTCAAAGACTAATATTTGTGCCATTTATTCAGTTCAGCTGCCTCCGATGCCGCCCCGGCTTTTAACGAGGTTAACCAAATGGTTATCTAAATAGATGAGAGGTGTCTATGTCATTTTGAGACACATTGTGAGACACCCTTTTAGAATGAGGTATATAATAGTAGATATGTTCAAAGAAAATACGCAAACGAACTAAGGAAGGGATAACAATTGCTATAATTTGTAAAAAACAGTTTCTTGGACTGCAAACTTCAATGATAAGGAGGGAAAGAAAAACCGTTTGCCTTGTGGTAGTGGAGTAAAAGCATCTATCATAACGTTTCATCCCATAGGTGTTATAAGAGAGGACTATGGGCATAGTCTGAAGAATCTTGTGAATTCTGACATATGGCGGTATAAATATCTCCTTCACGCCAGGCGTATTTTGCGGCGATGGGCACCAGGGTCAAAGTGCTCCACATAAACTCCTGACGATCAAAGTGTATCTGCCTGAATTGTCACGCTTGGCAGGCTCCCTAACGTGGGAGAGGCCCATGTCCAGCTGCAGACTTATATGGCTGATGATGAAGTTTCAAGTCAATAGTTCACTCCCTAATCACTTAAAAAAAATCCCGAGACCTATAATGTATTGTCACATAATGTGAACACCAACAGACCAAAGACGTCAAAAAGGTTCCGTTTGGAATTTTTAAGTACGAAAATGTTGTTGTATTAAAGGTTCTCTTCGAAAACAATGTCGAAAATTTTAATTTAATAGAGCTAAAATACACGACAGAGTCGCTGACAGGGAACTGCGCGACCAAGAGAAAGAACCGACTGAAACCGCTGTTCGTGAGCCATGCCTTCAGGCGCTGTCCTAGCGCTCCCTTCCTCAAACTAAATATATTTTTTTAATATAATTTTGTTAATTACTCAAATCTGACATGGCGCAAATGAAACTTTAGTATCTGATCCCTCGAAACTTTAGGCCTTAGAATTATTTAAACCGAAAGTGTTATTAATAGGAATTAATCATATTTGTGGAATAAAACCCCAATACAACTGGTGGCTACGACGGCAATACGGTGGCGATATTAGTGTCTACCACGTCTTTTTAAGAAGCAACAAATTTGAGCCAAGTACCATATAAATTATTGGAGGATTTCTATTAAAAATAAACTGTGAACAGTGAAATCTGTTGGTTAAACTAAACTTAAATTTTATTCATTAATTCATTACACTCTTATCAAAAGTCCACTGATGAACATATGCCCCCCTCAAAGATTGCCTAAAGGCCTATAGTAAACAGTAATCGCTGTGTAGTGGCAAGAGAATCCACTATCCCATATGTACCCGTGGATATCGTAAGAGGCGACAGAGGGAAATCAAAAAGGAGATGGGTCGTGTGGGATCTTCCTAAGGATAACTTAAATTAATAAGAAACTGCGGTTGCCAACTCGCCTGCCAAGCGTGGCTACTATGGCAAATAATTCAACCTTTGAATGACTTGACCGTTTAAAGTCATATTCGCACAATTTATTTGTGTTGTTGAGACGATGGTTCATAGCTGTGCCAAGATCCGATAGATGGTGCTGTATTAAAGTTATTAACAAATTTTATATTTAAAAATTAGGAGTTCAGTTCAGTCTGTTTCCAATATTAGTAACGCAAGGAGAGCCGTGGTAGCGCAATGGTTAAGTAGCCCCCATAGCGAACAACGCAAGTTCGATCCCTTTAACCAACAATATTGTTAATATTTTATATTTTTAATTTGATTTGCTACGTTTCCACGTTCTCTATAACCTTTAGACTGAAACACAGTAGTTCAAGTACTGCTATTTAAGGGCAGAAATAGGTAAGACGATGATATCTACCTAAAAGGAATTCTCGGTAGAAAAGTTGTCCTTTTTTCGGATCTCCAAATGGACAGTGGCCTACACTCACACAAATTTATACACGCTTATGCATCAACCAGGCTTTAAATTTAGATTCGAACTCTGAGAATATAGTTAGAGCTGATACATAAACTCATTAATATATAAAATATTTTCTTTTGTTTCAGATTCCCGTCGATAGAAGTGTCAAGTCTAGATCTTTAAATATTAATGGAGTATGCTTCAAAGATTATTCATTAATCAAGAGTCTACGTTCTAGTGAATTAAAATCAATAGATATTCGTAAAAGAATACAAACCGCAGAAAGTTCATCAAAGCATGACGTAGCTGATAAAATATTTCATACCTCCTATCAAAGTTTTATACCTAAAATGAGTATTAACTTAGAAAAAGTTGTTGAACAGAACCCTAGAATTTTAGATTTGCGAGAAAAATTAAATGAAATCACAAAAAAGCAAGATCTTAAAGTGGACAAAAAGACAAAAAGTTTTATTAACGATATAACACAACAGTTTTCCGAAGATAACGAGAGCCATGAATCAGGACCGTATAGTCTATTATTTGACCTGCAAACAGATCCTACTACATCTCATAAAGGGGTCATGGATGCAGAGACTTGGAAATCTCATAATGAAATAACAAATGACAATAAACCACAAAGTTTAAAAAATATCACAAACCCTGCTAACAAAAGTATAGACAGGCTACCAAACGTTATCAATTTTGATGACAACCCCATGAAAGAGTTCGAATATTCCTGTGAAAAAGAAGTTACCATTCCAATTAAAAAAACATTTAGCACTCACTCTAGATCTGACTTATGCTTGCAGCTTAAATCTCATATTCACCCACGACCGTACGAAACGAACTTAAGTCCGAACGACAATTCTATAAGTAGAAATAATGAAGAGAATTCTCTAGACGACAGCCTAGGTATTTTGACTCCTGATCAAATGGATGACATATGTTACTTAGAAAATGAGTTTTCTCCAACAGTTGAAGGATTACCAATATTTTGCAATAGTAGTGATTATAAAGTATCTCCGGATAGTGGTGATACACCTTCAACGGATAAGACTGAAAGTAACTCGGCAGCATCGACAATACAAAATGAAACTTTTGAAAGTGTAAATCATAAAAAAACAAGCTCTTTTGGAAGTTCGATAGCCCCAATTGTATCTCTTAAGGCGTTAGAAGCTCAAAATAAACAAGACATAAAATATGACAGTAATTCTGTTCTTAACTTATACGATAAAACCTTTTGTGTCCTGTTAGATTCTAAAACAGAGTTTGAAAATTGCCCGGAGAGGGAGAAGATTGATTTATACAAGTCTCAAGAATTAGCACAAAATTTAGCTGATGAAGAATTCATGCCATCAATTCATAGTAGTATTTTAGAACCTGCAAGTTCTATTGCAGATACAACGGTTAACTTGGATATACCTTTAGATAGCAAAATCGGGCTTCGTAATACCTCTAATCGAATAGAACAAACACCGTCTCCAGAAGATTTGCCACTCGATAATTCTGAAGCAAATGGTGAAATCAGTACGTATTCTCAATTTTCGGCATCAACGTTGCATGATTCACAAACTTTTTCAGACAGTAAAACTGATTACACAAAATCAATGGAAACATCAAAGGTTTCAAATAGTTTTATAACAAGCATAACTAGTATTACTAGTTTGGATGGTTATCAAGGTGACGGTGAAATGTCAAGACCAGTTAGTAGAAGTGCAGATCATCCAATGGGTCCTCGTGAAGATGTCTTAGATATGGACTGGCAAAATGTTCCCGTAACAAGGAGAGTTGATCCTATGACTGATTCTGATTTTTTCACCGAAAGCGATGCTGATGGTTTAGATGAACATATGCAAAAAGGCGACCGCAAAGCACAAGTTATAGATGGAGCTCTTTATGGTGGCAAAAATGGTAATACAAATGCTCCTTTAATTGTAACAAGGAGTGAAGATTCTTGCATGGAATCAAGTGGAGTATATACAGATTTTGAAAATCATCGTGCGTCTCCTGTATTTTTGAACGTGATTAAAGATATGTCTCCTGATTTAACACCATCACCCCGTTCTGATTGTAGTCAGAAAAATTTGAGCTCAAATAAACTAAATACGTATTTCACACCATTAGAAGATACCTTAGAAGAGCAAAACTCTGATGTATCCCATATACTTGATGATGACGTTACTCCTAAAAATACCAGTAAAAGAAATTCTCTTAACAGCGAAAAAGATGTAAGAACAACTGAGAAAAATAAAGAAGAAAAACGAAGTTTTACATTAAAAAAATATAAAATGCCTAAGCGTGATGTACCTAGTAAACTAAAGACAATGTTGGCGAGTAGAAAGACAGATGCAGAACCTAGTGTACAAAATAGTCCAAAATTGGCAAAAAAGACCGAGAGGCGCGAAAGTTTTCTAAAGAAGTCTTCGATTGAAATAAAGAGTGACTATAAAACAAAATCTTTTAAGGATATCAAATCGAAAGTAGACTGCACGTTTTCATTACAACGCTCACAGACTGCGTGCAGCGTGACTAGAATGCTAAGCTCTAAATCTACTAACATAAACACGAAACCAAAAAGGTAACTAACTCATGCTTTCCAATTTTTTCATCATTATGGCTAAATCTTAATTATTTTGACGGCTCCGTGGCGCAGTGGCTTAGCAATTGAGTTGCAGCGCTAAGGGCTGCGGGTTCGAATCCCGCACGGAATAAGTATTTGTATGGCCTACAAATAATTGTTCCGGGTCTGGATGTTTGTCTTTGTGCAATTCATGTTTGTAAACAGCCCCCACGATACAGAAGATTTACCTGGTAGAGCCATGCTGCAGCTATATTAATAGTATAGTTGTAGCACGAATTGGTCGGCTCGACCGGGGAAGGACCACGCTCTCACAGAATACCAGCGTAAAATAGCAGCTTAATGCTGCTGTGTTTCGTATGGTGAGTGTAGAGAACCGGAGACCCTTTTTACTGGAAAGAGGCATTCTATC
The DNA here is from genome assembly GCA_029286625.1 of Parnassius orleans. Classification (NCBI taxonomy): domain Eukaryota; kingdom Metazoa; phylum Arthropoda; class Insecta; order Lepidoptera; family Papilionidae; genus Parnassius; species Parnassius orleans. The sequence goes on from JAGSMP010000032.1 coordinate 2,836,217, forward strand.
TTAGTCCTCACGGCTGACAACGCATCTGCATTTAAATTCGCAAATGAAGATAGATTTAGATGTCCATGGGCCACAGCAACCACTTACCATCAGGTGGACCGTGTGCTCGTTTGTCACCCTTATTCTATAAAAAAAAAGAAGAAAACCCTAGTGTTGAGGTTACGTTTTAAAAATAAAATAAAAAGAAAAAAGTTATTTTAGGAATATTAGGGTTTTATTACGTTAGTTACTAATTTCTTTATTTTCAGCCGTCACATGCGCATGCGAATGGAGCTGGGTTCCGCTAATGGCAGCGGCAAAAGCAGTTTACACAGCTCACAAAGCGATATCAGCACTATCAGTACGCCACTAGGCAAACACTCGACCAGCCGCTTCCCGTTGTTAAGTAAGTAGTGATCTGTCGTTTATTAAATACACTGTTGCTACGTAACAATACTTTTACTTCAACTAATTTATTGCCGTGCAGTGGCGGCGTACTAATCATCCTTTGGGCGTCGTAAGAGGCGACAGAAGGAAATGATACAGGAGATGAGCAGCAGCATCTACCTAATAATAACTCAAAAAATTGCCAACCCGCTTGCCAAGCGTGGCAACTATGGAAATATCCCCCCTATGAGGCAAGATATGGGGAGACTTATGTTCAGCAGTGGAGTTTTGACATGCTGTAATGATGATCATTTATGAATGAATGACACGAACGCATGATATATACTTTGATATAGTTATCATTTGTTCAGAATATTGGCATCTATAAAAAGTTATCTTGGGTTTTCTACGAGTTTTTACACTTTAAAACATAAATGAAGAATAAGTATCGTTGAAAATATAATAAATCGCATCTCATCAATAGTCTTTTTTTAAGTCTACTGCTAGATAATATTGGCCTTTCCAAGAATGTGCCAACTGGCATGTATACGAGACAATGTCAACATGTGTTAAATATAATATATAGACATTGTCCTGCACTCTTCAATAACGGTCATACGAGCCTGTTTTGAGTCAGCACCTTTATTATGAGGCAAAAGTAATAACTATAATGATACAATTCAAAACAACGAGAATTTATATAACATAGTATTATGTACATGTAAATAATTGAAACGTATTTGAAAAATATGCGACATTAGGGCCACCCCCAAAGCCAAATATTTAAATTATATAAAAATATATCGGAAAGGAAATGCAACTATCCATGCGTCATAAACTTAACTAACATTATAAATAATATAAATCAGTTACCATAAGATGATTCGTAATAGCTTTGACAATTAGAAAATTTGTCCTTAAGGCGACGATGCAGTACCTTTTAACTTTATTGAACCTCTGTAAATCTATGTTATAATATGTAATTATTGCTCAAAAATAAAACAAGTTTGTAAAACTTGAACATACGGATAAATTTTGTGTTAAGACAGAAACGCGAATCATAATAACTGGCTCGATATAAAATCATAAAGATCACACTAAATCGCTATTCGAACCTTGTAAAAATTCCATAATGGAACCATGTAAAACTTATAAATGAGCTTACTATTTTTTATGTCATTTTGAGAAAACATTTTACAGATTCATTTTAACTTTTATCTAAAAAAAATCGAGATATATGTAATTATTGCTCAAAAATTGAACAATTTCGTAAAACTTGAACATACGTAGCATACATAGGATAAAGGTAATAATTGGCTCGATAAAAAATCATAAAAATGACACTAAATCGCTATTCGAACCTTTTAAAGATTCCATAATGAAACTATGTAAACTGTCGATGAGCAGCTGCGAAATGAGCTTACTATTTTTTATGTCATTTTGAAAAAATATTTTAAATATTAGTTTTTACTTTTATCTAAAAATAAAATTGAACAGTTTAACCCTTTGCCGCCGACCCAGTCAGTGCCCGCTGAGTGCTGGCCAGACATCGTTGAGGATGGGCGTAGGTACGTTATTTTTTCTAAAATTTCCCCTATTTTGGTACTAATTCGCTTGACAATTGCGGGGAGCGAGGAAACGTTTTCACTTCTACACACCGTACTAATAAAGGCCCATATATCGGGAACACATAATAAAATGTACAGATATTGGCTTTTACAGGCGGGCATGCTGTGCACGTGTGCAGGTGAGGTTAAAATTTAGAGAAAATGTAATCACTGCATCCTTACACGGTACACCCCTTGACATAACGCTCTTGGCTAACGCCCACGTGTTTTATTGCTAGATACATAAATTCATCCATATATTTAAAAATTAAACTAGTTAGTAAATATTAAGAAAATTCTTTGAGCCCTTTTTATTAATACTAATATTTTTGAAGAAATGCAGCAGTCCTTAAACCGGTATCCAATATTGTCTTGTAGATAAAAGTTTCATTTTAAGTTAAAGTTAAAGTTACAGCCTATATAAGTCCCACTGCTGGGCACAGGCCTCCCCTCATTTTTGAGAGGGTTTTAGGGCAAGGAAATGTCCGCCGCGCTGCCCCAATGCGTGTTAGCGAACTTCACATGTCTTCGAAATTTTTTTTCTTATATCTCAGATTTCCTCACGATGTTTTTCTTCACCGCCGAGCACGTGGTAAATCAGCACTTAAAATTGCAAATAACAATTTCATTGGTGCCGGCGGGGATCGAACCCGGGTTGCTCGCGTACTGTGCAATTTACAGCGAGCGCTAACCATCTTAGCTATCACAGCTAATTTTAAGTAGGAGCCTTTATTATACGTCTTCTGGTTGAATACGGGATTCCTTTAATTTCTCTGAGGTTTTTGGGACAGCCAAGAGGTCGCGTCGCTGTCTATTGAATGTTGGGGACTTCACATGTCTTCGAAAAATTTTTCTTTTACTACGGGCCTTTTTTACAAATACCACATATCACCAATAACTTTATTCATAATTAGAAATGAAGTTACCTCTTCTTATTTTAAAAATGAACAACGATACATTAGTTCAATGATAGAAATGCGTTATGATTTTCAATAAATCTTAAAAATACTATTATAACAAATTAATTTTCCTGAACTTTTTGAAAATTATACTCAACTATTGAAGGTAATATAATACTGTAGTGTGAACTTACTTGCCTTTAACCCTAAATAATTATACTGTTCTAAATATACATTATAATGAATAATATATTGTATGAACCGTGTAGTGACGGTGTAAGAATATCCACTATCCCATATCATCCCGTGGGTATTCTAAGAGGCGACAGAGGGAAACAAATCAGGAGATGGGCAGCAGTGTTTTTTTTTTATATAGGATAGGGTTACAAACGAGCACACAGTCCACCTGATGGTAAATGGTTGCTGTGGCCCATAGACATCTACATCAATCCTCGTTTGCGAATCAAAATACAGATGCGTTGTCACCCGTGAGGACTAAGATGGAATTACCTCTTTTCCAGTAAAAAGGGTCTCCGGTTCTCTACACTCACCATTCGAAACACAGCAGTGTTAAGCTGCTATTTTACGCTGGTATTCTTTGAGAGCGTGGTCCTTCCCCGGTCGAGCCGACCCATTCGTGCTACAACTATACTACTAATATAGCTGCAGCATGACTCTACCACGTATAAAAACCTTATTGTTTTTTATTTTGCAGTTTATTATTTTTAGCCGTTATTATGTAAAACCTTGTTTACCTAATAACGGCTAAAAATAAAAAACTGAGGTTGCCCACCTGCTTGCCAAGCGTGACAACAATCGCAAATATCTCCTCCTATGAGGCAGTCTGTGAGAGAGGCCTATATTCAGCAGTGGTCTTTAATAGGCTGTATTGATATATTGTATATTCAGAGCAGTATATTTAGTTGGCAAGGGACGCCCTAGACGAAAGTTTATTGACCAAATTGGCGATATATCGAAGATGGGCGAGATTAACAGTACCCTCAACCGACGAGCATGTATGCGTAGGTATATTATATGGATGTAAAGGAGGTGAGAGGTGTGTCAGGATTGTGCCAAATGGAAGTCCGTAGTCTCTACCTATCTCTCTGGGTGACAGGTGTGAGTGTTTATGTTTCTACGTATATTATGTGATAAGACCGACAGATATATTGGATAATTTGTAATTACCATTTGTATAAGTTCAAAAATACAATTAAGATAACCTATTATTTGTATGTCAGATATTAGAAAATAATGAGATGATTAGGTTGACAAACAAATGTTGTGCAGTTTGAAGTTCTTTAATATCTACTAAATTAAGACAGTATTAAATATCTATAATCCTATACTTATTCGATGAAAAATGAAAATGAGGTGTGTATGGGATAAAAGCTACAATAAATTGCATGTTCTTCTTCTTTTTCTCAGGCCTTCTTAATCCAGTACTAAGCTAAACATAGTTATTTTCAAGAATGCACCATCAGGCATGCAATATTTCAAAGTACCACGTTGATACATAATCACCTCGTTGACCAGGCGGGTTGGGAGCACTTCGCCCTTGCACTTGTAATGCTGATGTTTATCACCAGTCTGTGCAATTTAGATTTTGGCCGTGGAACAAAAAGTAAAGATCTCTCATCGGGCAAGGTGTTCAGTCCGGAGAGCGGTCAACTCTCCAAGTAGTAGTACAAAGGTGTTCTATATAATATCATGATCATCATCATTACAGCCCTTCTCAAGTCCACTGCTGAACACAGGCCTTTTCCAAGAAATATTATATGTGGAGTAATATGTTATAAAAATTAGCTTATTGGTATAAGCTAATTTTTGCAGCCGGAGCTAAGAGGCGGCTGCTAATTTGATTAACTTGTTATAAATTGATAATTCGATAATCAAACCATTAACTTTTTCTGTTATCACAAGTTTTGTATGAGTGGTTGTGTTATTGGATTGAGGATTTAACTACACAAAGCAAAAATACGAAACGCGTACATACTTTGAACGGAGGAAATGGTTCTAGTTTTCAATTAGTTCCCGTTCCTTATGTTAACGTTTTCCGTGTGGTGGTGGCATATAAGAATCTATCACCACACTTCGTCCAACGGATGTCTTAGAGGCAACTATGGGAAATACTGGAAAGGTCTCATCTCATGGCTTCCCGTAGATGGTGGTATAACTACCTCATTTATGCTAGACGTAAAATATTCAGATCGGCGGCGTACTGCAATAATCAATGGTCTGCTGAGCATTGCGATTAAGGAAAATCCTATCCTCTCTTCAACAGTAGAGACCCATGTCCAGGAGTGAATTGTTACGAGCTTATAAAAAAAAGATAAAGAGGATATACCTAGTTTCGTTAGAGCTAATCACTAAGAACTTGACAATTATTTAATATCAAAATTTCTTTCGGTCCCGCAACTATTGCGAAGGCGAAGTAAATTATATTTTGAACTTATCATTCTGAGAAGTATCTATATTTTACTGATGAAAAAAGTTATAATAAAATGTAGGTGTCCAAGTGTATAGCTTGAAGAAGCGCCTTAAAAAAACTAACGAGCAATGTTGTCTGAGATTGTATCATGCTGCTATTTTTTCCTAAGGAATTAATATTATTAGACAATTCGGCTCGGATGCGAAGGCAGAGGAGTAGTGGCAGTGGTCTTCTTTATTTGAGTAGAAGATATCGAGGCCCCCAAACAATAAGTCGGTTATCGTAAAACTGAAATTTTACAGGAAAAATGGTTTACTCTTTTTGTAATATAACCCAGGAACGCGTTGGAGTATTAAAGTGATTGATATATTATTTATATTTTTTATTAAATTTTTTATAGTATCTGATCTTGATGTTGGCGCTGTGTTAAATAATTATGAATGTAAGCAAAATGGGAAAATATAAATTACTGAAAATGCGTAAAAATTGTGTTGTATTATTAACTTAGGTACGGGATTATCGTGGTAAATTTCTCAAAAGAGTTGTCATAGTAACATTATACCACATTACATAACATTATATAACATTATACCATTTTTTTTATTTAAGAAGCAAAATTTAATGTACTATAAGAAAGTTATTGTTGTACTTTAAAATAGATTAGACAAATGCAAAGACATAAAACCCTGTTTTTGCAGTAAAAATCAAAATTATATTTTCTATGTAATTTTCAAGGTTTATGTAATAAAAATATTAAAAAATTATGAGTATACTTAATCATATTAATTTATTTTATATTATCAAAATTACATAAAGTCACCATTGTAGACGTAGAAATATTGTAATTTTAATAAAAATAACAAATGTTATAAGACCAAAACTGGGGAGTATTAAACGTAGTTTAGAATTACGTAGTTAAGATAATAATAATTTAGTTTTGAAATCGATTTGAATCATTATTAAAAATTAATTATATTATGGTAATTAAATTAAAGTCTCTTCGACCGCATTATTATTAGTTTTTCTAAACCACTATCGCAAAAACGGGGATTTAAAAGGATGTTAAAAGCGTGGGCTTCCCCCACGTATACAAAACCTGGCAAGATCTGTATATGCAGCTTCGCTGATTTGAATGGGCTGGTGGTATGCTTGTGGCAATTCAACTTTCTCCAAATGTATGGGTACGCTTCTTTGGTCTTCTTTGTCTTAGATTCATCGACAGTGGAACTTTTATTTAATTTTGATCTTGAATCTTCAAAATTATACCTTAACAGAGTTTTTTAATTATTTAGAGTTGTTATCAGAAAAATGCTGCTGCCCCTCCCCTGTTTCGTATCTATCAATCTATCTATTGCCTCCCACGAGATAAAAACATCAGATTGCATTTATTAATTGATATTTTTCACCGGTATGTAATTTAAAATATAATATTAGTAGATTAATTTAGGAGTATTGACAACTTTCTGTTTCATGTTTCTTGGAATCGCCCTCATTCTGGTTGTGCCCAGTTTCAGAAAACCTGTGCGTAATGGAAATCGCAAATAATTTGACGGCATAGACATATATATACCTAAGGATAATTTATACATATTTTTATCACGCCGTAGCAGCCATCAGTATAAAATGAAAATTTGTTGATACCTGTTACCTGTTTCATTTTCAGTTTTAGAAAAGTTCATCTAGCAACACGCTATTACCATTGCTGCCTTGTTTTGATATTTTTAGTGTCATACATGCGTACAACATCAAAATAGTCAAAATAAATTGTGGTATATTCAAAATTCCTCGGAAATCAAAAATTGCAATTGTATTATCTCTGTGAATTGTTCATTATGACTGAAAGGAAGTTCAATCAAATCTTTTGAATTCTTTCCGAATGATACCTATGAATTTTTCTAGGGATGCTTTTATTGTGTGTTTAGCCTGTTCAAACCAATAAGGAACAATATTCTTCATGCCCTATGCACGAAAAACATTGGTTTTCATTTATTTAAAAAATGAATATTTGTTTTGTATGAAAAACTGGTTCATGTTGGCGTTTTGTGGCCATCGCGAAATCGTCGTAATCTTGTTGTACCAAATACCTACAAATACGTTTTTGAGATATTAAAACCTGAACACTATTTTCGATTGTTATTAAGTCTTTCTCTATATCCTTACGAACTGTCGGGCAGAAAAATATAGGTACGTCGAATACATACTAGACTTGTACGAATATTATATAAATAATACGTAAAAGTTAATACATTTAATTAAAAATAAATTATTATTCTTATAATATATGGTAGATTCTATTATACCTAGTCAGGTCATAAGTATTGTCACACAGTAAAAACTTTTCTTTTAGAATGCTGGCCACAAAAAAGTTTATTGAATTCGAATTTCGAATTGTTCATGAAAATAAAACTGTATACTTTTTAGAATTTTACTCATTTTTAAATATGGAGTGGACGCTTAAAGAAGACCGTGTTGCAGTTATTGCGTTGCATCGTTGCGGTTACGCGCCAATTCAAATTTTTGACATACTGAAAAATTTGAATATAACCAAAAGATTCGTTTATCGTACCATCAAACGATACAATGAAGACTCTAGTGTAGATGACAGGTCGAAGTGGTCGCCTCGGTCTGTTAGGACTCAGCAGTGATAAAAGCTGTGAAGGCGCAATTCAAAGAATCCCAAACGTAAGCGAAACTGTTGGCCCTTCAGATGGGGTTAAGCAGAACCACGGTGAAAAGGTGTTAAATGAAGACTTAGGGCTTCAGGGCATATCGAAAAACAGGACATCGTTTGAATGCTCGTCTAATGGACCTGAGACTGAAGAGATGCCGCGCTTTGTTGAAGCGGTACGCGGGAAAAAAATATCGGGAAATTCTTTTTTCGGATGAAAAAATTTTTACCGTAGAAGAGAGCTACAACAAACAAAATGATAAGGTGTACGCACACAGTAGTGAAAAGCGAGCAACCGTATTCCGCGTGTCCAACGAGGTCATTTTCCATCCTCGCTCATGGTATGGTTGGGAGTTTCTTATTGGGGCTTAACAGAGGTACATTTTTGAGAAAGGTGTAAAACAGATGCAGTTGTGTATCAAAATACAGTCCTGACGAACCTTGTGGAACCTGTTTCTCATACCATGTTCAATAACAGGCACTGGGTATTCCAACAAGATTCGGCGCCAGCTCTTAGAGCGAAGAGCACACAAGACTGGCCGGCGGCGCGTGAAATCGACTTCATCCGGCACGAAGACTGGCCTCCTCCAGTCAGATTTTAATCCGTTAGATTACAAGATATGGTAACACTTGGAGGAAAAGGCGTGCTCAAAGCCTCATCCCAATTTGGAGTCACTCAAGACATCCTTGATTAAGGCAGCCGCCGATATTGACATGGACCTCGTTCGTGCTGCGATAGACGACTGGCCGCGCAGATTGAAGGCCTGTATTCAAAATCACGGAGGTCATTTTGAATAAACTTTAGTGTCATAAGAATCTATGTTTTGTTAAGTTCATTTTGGTATATAAATGGTTACATAATGAATAAACTTGTTTCAATTATTTTATATTAAACATGTGACAGAATTTATGACCTGACTAGGTAGATTCAGTTTACTTATAACAATGCTACAAAATTATAGTAATCGCGTTTACTACGCACTTTATTCTTATGCGTTAACGCCAAAATTGCGGCAATAGTAAAATAAATAAAATTGAAGTGTCTGTTTGTAATGTCAAAATAACAGCTTTTTACTAAATGCACGTACTTGCACGTGCATTTAGAAAAATGCATACAATACTTATAACAAAAAGACAATTTTTAAAATTGTTTGACCGTCTGTCTGTCTGTTTGTTCCGGCTAATCTTCGAAATGGCTGGAATGTTTTTGTTTTGATACGATACGATACGATACGATACGATACTTTTCTGGTCATTAACAAGATTGTGAATTTCTGTATAGTAAGTGTTGTTTATTAGGTATATCTCTTTAAATAAAGCTAGAAAAATTCTGAAAAAATTACTACCTAATATTATTAACTAAAATTAATAATTAACCTATAGATTTACGAATCTGAGATAACAGTAAAAACTCCATAATAGCACATGACCAATTTTTTGCTTGGGGTACCAATTTTTTACTTGGGGGCGTCGATATATATTATGCGATTTGAGTAATTAAAAAAAAAAAATTATAAAACCCTCTCCACCATATCGAAAAAATATTTAACATTATTTAAATATTAAAATGTTAAAATATTTTTGAACAAGTCTAAAATAATTTATAACCCTTTCTTATTATTGTTAAAAATAAAATCTTTGATGATTTTTTTAAATTAGTTCTAATTTTTTTACATTTATTTTTGTAAAATTTTTAATTTTAGATTAATTTTAAATTTTTCCAAAATTATATAAACATTAGTAAGTAGTGGCCACAGAGTAAATAAAAAAAACAATATAAACTGATTTGAAAACCCAGAATCATCCTAATTTAACCGATCACAAGTCCATTGCTTAACAAAGGCCTCCCCAAAGGATGTCTGTCGGAAAGCAACTGCAACCTGCAAGTCCGTTGTCACTCCATCACGTCCACAGTCCACATGTCTGATTTTGTAGAAAAGTCGTTTTATGCAAACTTACATTTTTGTAATGAATAAGCAAATTAATTTCACTGATTTCATTTACACAATTATTGACTTATATAATACCTTCTTATAAAAATATAGTTCGTAGAGTAGAGTAGACATGTGTAGGTAACATTGGTGCCGCAAAAGGGCTTCATCTAATTATCGATCTATCGTACTAATATTAACTTCTGTTGTCGCAGTCTTCTTGGGAGATGTGGTATGAAATATAGCCTATAACTTTGACGCGTATTTTGTTTATAAATTTGTCCATCGGTATTTGTTGCGTTAAAAATCAGCTGTGTAGCTATCGCAAGGCGAGTCAGAAGGTCGATATTACGACTTGCTCGGGAAGGACCGCATGGTAACTGGTATTCCCTCTCGAATACTTCACGTTGTACAGTTTGCCACTTTGCCAGTCGCCGGTGAGACGCGGGCCGGCGCGCGCCGACTGCGCTAGACTGTCGTGTTCGTGACGTCAACTTGCAACGCGAAAAATCAATGGATTCCTCTCTCTAAGGTTATCAGCATACCGCATTTTTAAATCAGGAAAATGTGAAATATGCCAGTGAAATAGTGACGATTACAGTAATGAAGATTCAGACAAAACGTCATAAAACGTAGATCGCGCTGTGAATGGTTTACTACAGCTGAACTTTTGTGTGGTGTCATAATACGAATTCTATAGGTCTTTATAACTTACTTTAATTGCTTAGTGAAAGACTTTCTCCTATTTAAAATATTTTACCTGATACGATTCTCTTTCAAAGGAAAAACCAGCCAATAGTTCCTTTTCTGTGGCGCTGGTAGGATTCACGTGGCAAATTTTAAATTTAATCATAACAACTTTAAATGTAATAGGCAAAACATTGAAATAAAATCTCTGCACGAACCAATAAATATACTTCATGAGTAATTAGAAATGAAGTTTTCTATCTATATAGCTACCTATCTCATCTTATTTTAAAAGTGAACACCGAACAACTGGACACATTAGTCCAATGATATAGAAATGAGTTACAATTTTTAATAAGTGTTTTAAATTCATTATTTTCTTTTACTCCTATCTGAATGTGTATTTGAACTGTAGCATAATTGTTCAGGTTCAGTTGCAGTATTCATATATAAATAAGTTTAATTACCGTGAATAAATGATTATAAACACAATGTAAATAACTATGTAAACAGAAACATCTAAGTATAGCTGCTGCAGTGAATTCATATTAAAATCATAAAAACTTTTAAATTTGATTGTAACGTTGCGCAAGACGTATTTTGTATTTTTTGTCTTATCTTATTTCAAAGTCAAAGTTAGATATGGCTACTTTATTGAGTTTAGTCTTCAACCTTTATCCCAATTCAAGCTCTTATGGACGTCATAATCTATTACCGGTTCGAAAACATGGACTTCTTAAAATTGAAAATTATATAAAGGGTAATGCTGAAAAACAACGTTTGGCAAAAGAAAGGACGTGATTTCAAAAATAATGTTTATTTACACAAAGGCTTTTGTGGTAGGTACTTACTGTATATTACCACAATTCACACAAAGTAAATGGGAGTATTTACTTTGTGTAAAATGTTAATAACTCGGTACTTTTAAGGTGTATTTTGTCACATTTTTTAATCCCTTAGGGTGTCATTCGCCACTCGTAGATTCTAGCACATGAGAACTTTCTAGTAAGTAATAAGGGTTATCATAACTGTAAAAATAAACGTTATCAATTTTATTGCAATTCACTTCACAATGTTTAAAACACGGAAATTTGAATAAATCTTATGATACCATCCAACAATATTGATCTATGATACTGTCATAATGATTGCCGCGGAACAAACGTAAAGATGTTTCATTTAAACCACAGTCTAAAATAAGAAGACAACGAAATAGAAAATGCGCTAATGCATCGCTATTGCACAGCCAACCATGCATTCAGCAGTTAACTATGATTTAATAGAATAAACTTTCTACAAGCATTTTCACTGTCCAACCACCAGGTCTAAATCGTTTTTAAATATGGCCATTAAAAGAAAAACTATAACGAATGCAAGAAATCGTCAAGTTAATTATGGTTGTGTCTGAAACGAATTAAAAACGAGAAGTTATCGGTGTTACCTTTCACTTTACATACATAATTTTAAAGTTGTCGTGTATCAGTAAGAACACGCAAGAAGTAATTGTATAATAAAACTAATTGTAACTAACCAACTACGTAAGTAATGTTCAAAGCAAAATATGTTAAGGTCTGTCGGCTTGAGGTTTGCTTACATACAAATTAACGCCGAAAATGTCATTGACAAGTGGCTTTACATGTTATGTAGCAGAGTGAAGCAATTTATTGTCTCGTAAAGATATTAAGAACTACCTAGTACAACGTACAACTAAGTTGTGCAGTGACCATGCATTAAATACAAAACATTTGGAGTTATTTACACTAAGATAAAGACAATCATATGGATTGTTTTGTTTTAAAACTTAAATGATATTTTATATTATATATCATCATCATCATTACAGCCATTTACAAGTCCATTGCTGAACATAGGCCTCCGCTAAGGAATGCCACAAAGCACTATCCTGAGTCACCTTCATCTATCGACTTTCTGCATATCTTACCAGGTCGTCACTTCACCTAGTAAGGGGCCGCCCTACACTTCGCTTACCCGTACGAGGTTGCCACTCGAGAACCTTTCTTCCCCATCGGTTGTCGGTTCTTCGAGCTATATGACCGGCCAATTGTCACTTCAGCTTACTAATCCGTTGGGCTATGTCAGTTACTCTGGTTCTACTTCGGATATCCTCATTTCTAAGTTTATCACGTAGAGACACCCCGAGCATAGCCCTCTCCATATCTCGCTGAGCGACCTTGACCTTCCATATGTCATCACTGGCAACACGCACTGATTGTATAATCTTCTTTTCAAGTATCGAGACCTGACGAGATTTGTGTCGTAATCTCCCGAACGCTGCCCAACCGAGTTGTATCCGTCGATTGACCTTTCGGTCGAAGTTGGACTTACCTAGTTGGACTATTTGTCCTAGGTAAACATATTCTTCGACAACCTCGAGCGTAGTGCTTCCAATAACTGCATAGGTGTGACATGGACGTTACACAAGACCTTTGTTTTGTTCATTTTAAGACCTATCCGTTAGGAGACACTATTGAGGTCATTGAGCATAGTGCTTAGGTCCTCCAGCGATTCTGCCATAAGGACTATATCATCAGCATACCGAAGGTGAATAATGTACTCGCCATTTATGTTAATATCGTATCCTTTCTAGTCCAATAGCAGGAAAAATTGCAGTGGTGAAGAGTTTCGGGGATATAACGTCCCTGTCTTATACCTCTCTGCAGTTGGATAGGTTTCGTACTCTGGTTCAGTACTCGGATAGCAATCGTAGCCTTATGGTCGACACAAGGTCAGTAAAACTGATCAGTTGAACTGACGTACATCCAAAAACTGACCTTGAGTGTGAAATCTTAAGTTGAAATATGAAGCCAGTGAGTGGGGATAGCCTTTTGCGTTTTATATCGAAGTGTGTATGAACGTGTGTGGCAACCATTACACTCAATAGGACTAGCACCGCCCAAATTTAGACGGAATCAAAAGTTATTCCTTTTACATAATTAGAGCTTAAGCTAATTTTAAAAAATGTTGCTAGATTCAAAATATTTTATGACCAGGTAAATATTTATAAAATTTTACATACATTAGGTTTTTAATTCCATATTGGATTTTAGGAATACACTATATGATATCGGCAATTCGTAACGTTTTCTTTTGAATTTGATTATTTTTGGTCAAGTTTATTACAGAATATACGTATTTTATCCGCATAGAATTTTACGTAGATATTAGGAGGCAAGTTTTAAATATAATTGGTTTAAATTAATTAATTTGGATTAAAGTCAATTAATAACCTTTAAACCATTATTATTTTTCAAAAGTGAAATGCATTGCTTAATAAATTTCTTTATATTGCTTAATTTAAATAGTGTGCGCAACAAAATTGAAATTATTGTTTTAATTTGAAATCGTAAAAATTCATTAGTGTTTAGATTTTTAAAGGAAATTGGCTAGCCTAAAATTAATTTTAAATATTTACTGCTAAAGTATTGTTAATAAAAAAATGGACTAAAATAAACAGTTGTGTATAATAATGAAATAACAGTATCAGCAAATTTTATTATCCGTGGAAGATCAATCAACTTTAGATAAAACGGTCAAAGATGACAAGTTAATCCGTTATAACTCGTTTTCTTCATGTTCAACTACGGTTATGGAGGTATCGGTTGTAATGGAAATATATACCATATAAAAGTAAAGAAAATAACGCCATCTGGTGTAGGCGTAAGAGAATTTATCACCCCATTTCTTCCCGTGGGAGTCGTAAGAGATGACAATTGAAAATGCCAGAAAGATCTCATGGCTTCCGACAGATGGAAGCACTTGTATAACCATATCGTTTATGCAACATGTTAAATACCCAGACAGGTGACGGGAGCAGCGTCAAAGGTGTAAGACTATTCTTACACCTTTACGTACGTAGCGTTACGTACCACATAATCTGGCGTGTTTCCCGACTTAATGAAACATAATAACACTTTACTTAAATCTGGTAGTACATTGGAATCGGCTAATTTTAAATATTTACTGTATTGTCAACAATTATCTTGGTAAAATTTTCGGAAAAAATGGAAAAACATGGTTGACAGATCTGAAACCGTAAATTTCCAGACAACCAAAAATAGTACGCAAAAAAAATTAAAACAAAATTATCTTTATTCTTACTTTATTATATTTTTCATTTTTATTTAGCATTTTTATAAATTCAGTACAACTCAAACAGAAGTTTATTTTTGTCTGCAGTTCTGTCTGCAATGCATAGATCCAAAAAATCCTAGATCCATAAGTTCAACATGACACTATGAATTCTTTTACAAGCAGCATTGCTTATTATTGGTATGGTCAGGATAAACGAAACCCGTTCTAGGTTTAGGCTCTAATCTCTAATCATTTTTGCTTAAAACTGGTCATATTTTGTGGCTTCTTTTATCGACTAACACTAATAGAGACAGTCTTCAAACAGCAATATTCGGTATACAGTTGGTCAGAATCAACAACCGTATCAATCCTTTCAAATCAAATAATTTTTTGAAATGGATGATAACAAATAGAAACGCTATGCCCCTCCTCCGCCTCCGCCAGCGCGCCTGCAACTACGCGATGACACAAGACACGTGAAATTATATCAACCATTTTCCATTTTTGATGCAATTATTAAATATCCGGGATAAATTTGGCCATTCCCGAACTTGGGACATAATCTCAGTTCTTTCCAGGACAAATGCTTTTCGAACCGGTGACAGGAGCATGACTTTCAATAAGTATTCTTGTGAATTAAATGGAATAAAAATTATTCTACTTTATTCTGTTATTGCGATCGTAAACCCACCTGCTAAGCGTGGCCATAAGGCAAAACCAGCGTGCAAAGGAAGAAGTGCATGCCCATCTGTGGACGTTTGCTGGTTGATATAGAAGAAGAAGAATGAAGTAAAGCTACATACTATATATTATGTCCCACTGCCGAGCACAGGCCTCAAATTTAATGTAGTCTTACTTAAAGATGACTCCCGAGGTAGATGATAGATAATATAAATTGTTTTCAATTTTGAATTTAAAAAAAAAATTAAAGAGTAAAATATTTTGACTGGAATAAGTCAATTAAGCCGGTAACGCTTGTTATGATTTTTAAAAGTTACTTTTTAATTTCATGCTTTCGTTGCGAAAGAGAAATTTATGAAGTATTTCAAGGCTGACCAGTAATTGTGTATAATTTTGGAAAGTTAATAAATTGGTAGCAATACGAAGCGGGATCAACCATAAAAACTGTAAAGGTATAAAATGGTCTAGTAGGCTATGCTTGCGAGTGAAATCCGCTGTAAGCCGATGCAGTGTATAACGGGTTATTCTCGTCGATGGATTTGTTGACGATCCGAGAAACGTTGACCCCGACGGTGAAGGCGAAACTGACTGCAGTGCAAACTATTTAGCTTAAAGTTAGTTTGATATGATAACGAACTTAATTCCAACAGTTTATAAAAGAATAGTCGCATGTGCGTGATAGTACTCTCCAGGCTTTAGCAGAAACAATAGTCGTCACGAAAAATAGACAAGCGAAAGTAGATATGGACGGAATAGGAATGTTATTTTAAATTTGCGCTTCAACGATATGTTCAAAACGGCATTAAAATTTTACTGGTTTTTATATTATCATCACCTAATGTCCTATTTATTAATGGCAATTATATATTAGTATATAATTATATATTTATATTAATAGCGAGTTTATACGTGGTAGAGCCACGCTGCAGCTATATTATAGCTGGAGCACGGCCGACGGCTGACTGGGGTAAGATCACACTCGCACAGAATACCAGCGAAAATAGCAGCTTAAGGCTACTGTGTGTTTCGTATGGTGAGTGTAGAGAACCGGGGACCCATTTTAATGCAAACGATAACGAAACGGCATTCCATCTTAGTCCTCAGGGATGACAACGCACTTGCATTATATCATCTGAACTATGACATCAATAGTCAATCAATCAATTAAGAATCGAAATATTATATCAATAGTGTCTTTATAAATATACTTGTTTTCTCTTTCTAATGTCTACCTTTGATGTCATTGAGCACTCTTCCCCCCCCCCCTCCCAAAATGGAGGGTCGACCTAGTAAAACGCGAATGTTTACATCAGTTTGTGTCATATTATGACCTGCAGAAATGCCATCAACTACAATAGACAGTCCAAAGAGCACAATACAAAGTCCAATAACTATATGAATATCTGTGCCGACACCACTAAAGTTGCTTATTAATATTTCAAGTGCTGAATTACCACGTATTCTAATGCAAGAAAAATTATAAAATATAATTTTTCTTGCATTAGAATACGTGCAAGAAAAATTATATTTGAAATATATTTTAATTGCATCATTGATTAACCTTTTAAGAGTAGAAGCCTAGAAAAGTCCACTGCTGAACGTATGCTTAACCCAAAAGGAGGGATTTTGCAATAGTTCCCACGCTTGGCAGGCAGTTTGATAACCGCAGTTGTTTTTACAAATTTGTGTTGTTATCAGGAAGATGCTGCAGCCCATTTCCTGTTTCAGTTTCCCTCTGTAGCCTCTCACGACACCCACGGGATAATATGGGGTAGTAGATATTCTTTCATCGCCACGACACGGTTAACCAATCTTTTATTATACCAGATTTAAAATACCCAGAATAGCGACTCTAATTAGCGTCACAGGTGCGAGATATTTGGTAATTAAATTAAATTGAATTTATTTATAATCACAACAGGTCCACATATGTGTGAATAACTATATGTGAGAGACAATAATTGAGAAAAAAAATTAAAGATGCCCTACCAATTTTTTGGCCTAAAACGTAACGCGCCTGCCTAAGCGTAGCGATCACGACATATTACATGGGAGCGACCCACGTCCAACAGTTTACTTTGTTTATGTTGATGACAAAGAAGATTTATTAGTATTATTATAATTTAATTTCAACTGTTGTATAACTATGAGTATATTAGTACGCATTATAAGAAACAATCCATTTAATAGTTTTAAAAACCTTGACCTATATTAAGCCCATTGTGTTCGATAACCTAAAAGCTTTTGTGGCACGAAATAACGCTTTATCAAAGGAATTAATAGATCAGGTCGCTCACTGTTTAACGTGATTTTTATAAATATATGATACTACACTATATTATGTGTGTAGCAAGAATGGGGCGGCTCGACCGGGGAAAGACCATGCTCACAGAATACCAGCGTAAATTAGCAGCTTAAGGCTACTGTGTTTCGTATGGTGAGTGTAGAGAACCGGGGACCCATTTTAATGCAAACGATAACGAAACGGCACTCCATCTTAGTCCTCAGGGATGACAACGCACCTGCATTATATAATCTGAACTATGACATCAATAGTCAATCAATTAATTAAGAATCGAAATATTATATCAATAGTGTCTTTATAAATATACTTCTTTTCTCTTTCTAATGTCTACCTTTGATGTCATTGAGCACTCTTCCCCCCTCCCTCCCCTCCCCAATGGAGGTCGACCTAGTAAAACGCGAATGTTTACATCAGTTTGTGTCATATTATGACCTGCAGAAATGCCATCAACTACAATAGACAGTCCAAAGAGCACAATACAAAGTCCAATAACTATATGAATATCTGTGCCGACACCACTAAAGTTGCTTATTAATATTTCAAGTGCTGAATTACCACGTATTCTAATGCAAGAAAAATTATAAAATATAATTTTTCTTGCATTAGAATACGTGCAAGAAAAATTATATTTGAAATATATTTTAATTGCATCATTGATTAACCTTTTAAGAGTAGAAGCCTAGAAAAGTCCACTGCTGAACGTATGCTTCACCCAAAAGGAGGGATTTTGCAATAGTTCCCACGCTTGGCAGGCAGTTTGATAACCGCAGTTGTTTTTACAAATTTGTGTTGTTATCAGGAAGATGCTGCAGCCCATTTCCTGTTTCAGTTTCCCTCTGTCGCCTCTCACGACACCCACGGGATAATATGGGGTAGTAGATATTCTTTCATCGACACGACACGGTTAACCAATCTTTTATTATACCAGATTTAAAATACCCAGAATAGCGACTAATTAGCGTCACAGGTGCGAGATATTTGGTAATTAAATTAAATTGAATTTATTTATAATCACAACAGGTCCACAGATATGTGAGTAACTATAATTGTAATTTATATAACTTATCACATGTTAGTAAAAAGACAATAATTGAGAAAAAAAATTAAAGATGCGCTACCAACGTTTTGGCCTAAAACGTAACGCGCCTGCCTAAGCGTAGCGATCACGACATATTACATGGGAGCGACCCACGTCCAACAGTTTACTTTGTTTATGTTGATGACAAAGAAGATTTATTAAGTATTATTATAATTTAATTTCAACTGTTGTATAACTATGAGTATATTAGTACGCATTATAAGAAACAATCCATTTAATAGTTTTAAAAACCTTGACCTATATTAAGCCCATTGTGTTCGATAACCTAAAAGCTTTTGTGGCACGAAATAACGCTTTATCAAAGGAATTAATAGATCAGGTCGCTCACTGTTTAACGTGATTTTTATAAATATATGATACTACACTATATTATGTGTGTAGCAAGAATGGGGCAGCTCGACCGAGGAAGACCATGCTCTCACAGAATACCAACGTAAAATAGCAGCTCAATGCTGCTGTGTTTCGTATGGTGAGTGTAGAGAACCGGGGACCCATTTTAATGCAAACGATAACGAAACGGCATTCCATCTTAGTCGTCAGGGTTGACAACGCATCTGTATTTTGATTCTTAACCAAGGATTAATGTATATGTCGATGGGCACAGCATCCACTTACCATCAGGTGGACTGTGTGCTCGTTTGTCACCCTATTCTATAAAAAAAAAGAAATCAATACATAAATTTTTTTCCTTAATATGTTTTGATGATTAGTTTATTTATTAATCATAAAATATTAAAAAAAATATTAAAACCTAAATTTAACCTTTTCTATCACCATGGTAATAAAAAATAAAATTATGTTCGCTGAAAAATGTATAATGGTAGACATAACTAACAATAGTTGCTTTGAGCACTTTTTTATTACTTTATTACCGATCCACTTTCGCTATGCTCAGGTCCATTTTTATAAGTATTTTTCATTTCTGTCTGTGTAGTTTTCTAAAGTAAAAGATTTTAAGCCATTCTTGTGGTATTTGGAATCTTCTCCCATATATAAACAAACGCGCGCCCTCATTTACATAGATTGGGTTACTTGGTTGATACTAAGATTATACGTTTAATTTATTACGATTGGATTTCATGGGTTTAAATTTTTTTGCGCGGAACCCTAATTTATTTTTCTAAAATAAAAGTAGCCTAAGTTACTCCTTATAACATAAGCTACCTGCCAGTGAAAGTCCCGTCAAAATCGATCCAGCCATTTCGGAGATTAGCCGGAACAAACAGACAGACAGACAAAAATGTTGTTATAAGTATCGTATATACTTTCATATGCATTTAGTAAAAAAGCTGTTATTTTGACATTACAAACAGACACTTCAATTTTATTCGTTTGTATAGATTTTCTTATCGAAATAATTCAATTATTAATGATAATGCAAACCTGCAATTTGTTCAAAGTCAGTCAGTCAGTCAAAGGCGAAGTGTAAGGCGTCCCCCCACTAGATGGAGTGACGACCTGGTAAAACACATACAGGGAGTCAATGGATGCAGGTGGCTCGGGACCGTGGTTTGTGGCGTCCTTCCTATGTTCAGCAGTGGACTTGTGAAGGCTGTAATGATGATGATGATGATGAATAAATTGTATGATTTGCATTTTGATTACCCTCTTTGATAACTGGATTCGATGTAACAGTTGCTCCGCACGGGTGCAATTACCTTCATCCGATGTCATTTATGTCTTATAAAATCACTGTTCGATCGACTTAGAGTTTGTCTCCGTGGTATTGATAGTTCATCGTTATGTATGAATGTGTAGTAAAAGTGCGCTTAGCAAGAAAAATATATTTATTTATAATACAATGTTTACAGCTTACATAGGTATGACACCATACGAGCTTGTCCAACGATAAGAAAATGTCTATAAGGAAAATGCTAAACACTTATGCCGCCATCTTAGCCCGCACTTTGAATGTTTGATCTTGTGATTTGTTAATCGTCATTGAAAGTGACAAGTGGAAATTGCAGTCGTTTAAATTTGAAAGGTATTAAGGTCCGGGAAATAAAAGGACTTCTCTAGTTTCACTTACGGTCCGCATTATGCACTCTATTATGAATATTTTTAAAGATTTAACCTGTAAACGTGTACCATTGTACAATTTGGATTAAGGTTCCTTGATATAATATAAGGACGCCCTACTTTTTAAACCAATTTATGTGCAATCCAGAGGGCTGCAAGCCCTGCCTGCAAGCATCCGTGTTTCGTATGGTGAGTGTAGAGAACTGGAGACCCTTTTTACTGCAAAAGAGGCAAATTTAAGAAATAGACATAATAAATCATCGCAGACTTTTTGGAGAACTACAATTCTTTATTACATTATTTTGATGAATATCTTTTGGTTTAGTCAGAGTACCTAAGCTATTTAAGCGCTCGAACGGAAAACGGCATTACCACATAGCGTGGTAGAGCTATGATGCAGCTATATTATGTGTGTAGCAAGAATGGGGCGGCTCGACCGGGGAAAGACCATGCTCTCACAGAATACCAACGTAAAATAGCAGCTCAATGCTGCTGTGTTTCGTATGGCGAGTGTAGAAAACCGTAGACCCTTTTTATTGGAAACGAGGCATTCCATCTTAGTCGTCAGGGTTGACAACGCATCTGTATTTTGATTCTTAACCAAGGATTAATGTATATGTCGATGGGCCACAGCATCCACTTACCATCAGATGGGCTGTGTGCTAGTTTGCCACCTTTTTTCTATAAGAAAATCTTATTACAAAACATTGAATTTTCTCTACTATACAAAAACTTAATTAGAATGCATTGTACATACTAACCTTACGTCAAAAGTCTCTAAATGACAGTGAAAACCGCATCAAAATCCTAAAGCGGAGAAACGGAAATGATGAGAACTGATACGAATAGCGACTTTAAACTATTTAGAGATATCTAAATACATATTATGTCGTGAGATATATTTAAGTATGATAAACTGTACTCTCCGTTTTCCATTTAACTAATTTATCTGTCTATATCTTATCTTATCACTCTTAAAGCGTATGTGTTTTATAAACTAGGTTTTTTACTTTTTTATTTGGGTTGGCGAAGTTCAAGATCGTTATTGATAAATATTAGTAGATCCTTTGAGTATCATCATCACCGTAGTCATCATTACAGCCCTTCACAAGTACATAGGCTTCCCTAAAGGAATGCCACAAAACATGACCTAGACTCTTGAGCCACTTGCATCCATCGACTTCCTGCATGTCTTACCAACAACTGCCGGCTTATACGAGATGTAACTCGGACGTTACATATGACCTTTGTCTTGTCAATGTTTATCTTAAGACTTATCTGTTGGGGACTTTTCGACAAGGAAATATCTTTGGATGTCAGTGAGCATATGACCATAATGACTATCGTCAGCAAATCCTATATATGAGTAAGAAATATTTACATTAACTTTTCGACTTAAATATTAATAACCAAAATTCTGATAGGGCAGTGTTCTCGTTATTGGTTTAGTTATTATTAGATAGCATAGTTTGTTTGCCGTCGCTGTTTGAATTGTTTATTACTGACTACATTCTTGAGTTTCTATGAACTGATAGATATTATAAGATTTAATTATTTTAGACTATTTTATAATTGCATAAGAACACTGATAGTGTTTGAAATAGTACAAATTAACAATGCCAATGAAAAATAAATAATTTAAACGTGGAATAGTTCGTTTAAGTAACTTGAAAAGGTGTAATAAATTTGTTTTTTAATTGTTTGTACAAACTGGCGGTAATTGGAGGCGCGTCCTTCAATGATTTTTTTTTAAGATTTAGACATTTTATATTGTGTGCCATAAGTTTTATTTTGAATTTTGTGCCAATGTTTAAGACGCAATGGGCATTTAAATATCTTAGGTATTATATTAAGTAAATTTATTCATGGAAGAGATTAATCAAACAGTTCAGTTTGGACGAAACAGGCAAAACGTTGTATGGCGCAGTCAGGCAGTAGAGAAAAATGTGTGGTTTAAAATTTATATTAATTCTAAAAATATTAATTCTTTCACTTTTTTCCACTTTTTTCAATTGATACGAGTATAATACACACAAATCACTTTCAAAAAAGATGCAGATTTGTTTTTTACTTATGTAGGCAGAAATCTTCTAATTGTTTACATTTTACAAGTTGGCTCTTTCTTGGAAAACTCTATATCCATTTATGGATATCAAGTAACGCTGTTGATGATTATAGTAATTTTTTTTAGATAAAAATGCTATAATTTTTATCATACAAATAACATAAATAATGATGATAAGCTTGGTAGAGCCACGCTGCAGCTATATGATGGTTGCAGCAGGAATTTGTCGCCTTGACCGGGTAAGGAGCACGCGCTCACTGGATACCAACGTAAAACAGCAGCTTAATGTCGCTGTGTTTCGTATAGTAAGTGGTAGAGAACCGGAATCCCTATTTACTGATAACGAGGCATTCTATCTTAGTTCTTAGAGTGACACCTATCTACATTTTGATTTAGGTGTCTATGGGCCATAGCACTTACCACGAAGTGGACTGAGTGCTTATAAAAAAAAATAAAAAAAAATTATTTATTTTTATCTGCCACTATATTTAGGGCTAACAAATGCTGCAAAATTTTACAGCGGTTTTTATCGAAGTTCCGTCGGCGTGTGTTTCTAAGTATGACAACGTTGCGTGGTTTTGTGAACACCTCAAACCGGTTTTCTTCTAACATACAAGTGGTTCCTTTATAGAAACAAGTTGCTTCAGACATTGTTAAGGAAATATAAGTTTTTAGCAGTGAACGAACCCTGTTACCAATAATGTTTACTTTATTTAGTATCGGAACTACTTTTACTTTGCTGTATTCTTGTTAAGGAATGCTTGGAAAATAATTATATTGTAGGCGCTACTTTTTTATTTTGTGTTTTCTACTCAATTTATGAAAATTTCGTTCATTTCATAAACATCAGACAACTGCAAATTATATTGAAAGGCTTTATAGATAGTATGCAGAAAAAATATTTTTTATTATACACTTTTAAATTGGTGGCATGTGCTGTATGTGTGTGGTTTAATTTGGCGCAAAGGAAGACGTATGTAATAGTGTAGATTCTAATTTCATCTGCAGAGAGACAATGGATAAAAGACAAGAATGTCTTAAATAACCCATGTACATAAAATTCTTAATTTAAATTTACTTTAAAAATCTTATTATTTACTCTTATCTATTTTTAGGAAGAAAACCATATTAAAATGGTTCAAATCGTTTCAAACTGCTTAAATTTTAATTAATTTAAATTTAGACATGGATATTTAAAAAAAATGTAAATCTAGCTTTCGAAATTTAATTTATAACATTATTGCGAATGTTAGCTATTAGTTATTTCGTGACCGTCCCGTCTCTGGCTGATAAGTAAAATATTTTGTATTAACACCAAACGCTTAACTAATTGATTTGCTATTAGCTAAGTTCATCGTGGCTTGGGTACCGTTATACCTCGTTTGCTGCGAGCTACTGACGCTAATTTATACTAGACGTGGACGGAGCGGCGGGACATCGTTTTCTTTTTCATACAATATTTTCAAACGTGGAACAGATGTTTTAAATTTGAAATAAGTCGATCGCTGCAAGTGGCTCAGGTGTGGCATTCTTTGTGGCATTCTTTGGGAGAGGTCTACTTTGGCAGTAGACGTGATGGGCTGTTAGGGTGATGATGATGATGCCAATACATTACATACCAACAAGAGCTAACATTTACTTATAACTTCTACTACTCGCGAAACAGTGTCAATAGCGATTGGTATCGGCAAATCCTTAGAAATTTAACTTCGAAAGACCCAAGAGACCAATCGATCCGTGATCTCGATGTCACCCGGGCTCTGATCAGGTCTTTAATGTGTTGGTATACACGCGTACCAAACCGCGCAGGGGCTTTGACCACTTTCAAGGAATCAAAATCATGCTTATCGTCATCTTTTTAATAAGACTTATAGAACTTTTGATTATAGTAATGTTCATATCCGTAGTTCACTTGTAACGGCGCAGTTTTATTAAATTTATTTTAATATCCACTGTGCGATTTACAAGAAGTTTCCTTCCTCGCACAACTTCCTTGTGGAATCGACTACCACCAGCGACCTTACTGACTTAGTGATCTTCAAGAAAAGAGCCTACTCTTATTTAAAAGGCCGGCAACGCATCTGCAATACTCCTGGTGTTGCAGTTGTTCATTATAAAAAATATATCGTCAGAGTTAAACAGAATTCATTACTTGCAGATAAAAATCTAATTAGAATATTCTTTATTTCATTATTTTAATACGTTCGTGACGAGGTCTACTTAATTATTTAATTTAGTAAAGTAATAGCTCATACTAAGAAAGAAATAGAACACTACGTGAATTTTAAGCATTACAGACACCAAGCTAAAACAATGCTGAACTTATTAGAAAAACACGCACTCATATGCAATCATCTGAAATTATTTGCTACCACTAGTGCAGTGGGTTGATAAAAAAAGAAAGAAGAAAATGTTGTGTATGTAAATACGTGTTATTAATAAATAAAAAGTTTATATGGCAAAAAATATGTGGCGGAGTATGGGGGAATACATCAAATTTCGTGGTAATTATTTTTTATAATAAGTCAAAAATCTCTCCAATACCAACCCCGCTTGTACGTTACGTTTCGGCAGAAACAGAATGCTGCTTAACAAATAAATCTCTAGCGACTGATAGTCTTAAATCAATCCCGACATGCCGAAACAAAAACCCCCACATTGGTAATGGGGCGCAGTACTTACTTATCCGTGCTTTAGCAAGAGCCGACTGTTGCATTCTTTTAAAGGTCTATATACAGTAGCTGACTTCAAAGGGATGAGGTAAAATTATGTAACAAATTCCTTTTACTGTTTTGGGTCATTATTGTATTTTATATATCAATAAATTTTACCCTTTGAATTAGTAATCAAGCCCATAATCGCATCATGATGAGGCCCATGATGGCTTATTTAGTCAGGTGTGAGAGCTGAGACTATAGTACGGTCTTTTGAATAGTTGAACTCGAGTGTATTTTTGTAAATCTCTCAACCGGAAATTCTGCATGGTTCGGAAAGCGAGGTTTTATTTTTATTTCAGCACTCCCTGTCAATCCCAAATTTAAATCCAAATTTAAATGTAAAACATTGTTTAAAGTTAAATAAATATATTAAATGAATAGAAAGTTATTAGATTTATAATTGAGATGTGATGAGAAACTTTGCTTTCAAATTGTACTCGTATCTGTAAAAACGTTTCATATTTAAATGATTATTTGGTAAATATACTCGTATAATATTGGCCGACCGTGCGGCGAGTCCACCACATAACCAGCAAGAACGCGTTACGACTCTATAATTTAAGAATTACGTGACTTCAATAATTACGGTAGGTACTCTTTCAATTGAATTTAGTCGTCTAAAATCTGAATTCCAGTTTCGTTTTTTGTGAGAACTTTATTGTTAGCAACTGATTTGCGCTCTTTATTGCATTTGAACTCTAAAATAAATTAAGTTCGGCAGTGACCAATGTTAATAAATTGTATTCTGTAAACAAAACTTTTATTAAATGTTACTGTTTAATAAAATTATAAATAAATTAATAAACATACGAATTAGTCTTCATTTTGGTGAAACAGTTGAATCTTATAATATTCTTTGAAGTGTTTTAAAGGGCGTAATTGATGTTTAATTTTAATTAAGGTTGTAACTTTGAGTAAATTTAAAAAAAAAAGAAGTATTGTGTAAGTGTGAACTGTCATATTATTTCAACAATATTGTTTCCACAATATTGTTGAAATAATTGTTACAAAAAGTTAGCAACACAAAGAAAAAAAAAAAGAAAAACATTTTATACAACTGTATAAATAAGTGTAAGAGCCTTTTTATGTGCGCAATTTTAGATTTTCTTTTTTATTCTTCTTTAATATTTTAAATTTTGTTAACATATTGGGTCAATGTGTAAATTTTACGAATAATATTTTTAATCTAAATTAACATAACTTGACTTTTATATAAAATAAGAATAATATGTTAATGACACGTTTTATATGTTTGGTTTCTAAGTAGTCTTAACCTGTTTATATTAATAGATACCTATATTAGTAGAGAATATTTCCTGGTAGTAAATGTAATAGTTGTTATATAATAATAAGGTTTAATATGCTTTTTATAATTTCAAAACTAATTAATTAGCTTGTTACCAAAAATAAACCATTAATGGTTTTTAACAATTTTAAGTATGTTTATGGAATTATTGAAATGTTATAGCTGCATTTTTTTTGTTTGAAGTAAACATTTTTTAACTAACGTAACATATCCTAACTTTTTCGCGTGATTTTATTCCCAATCATTAATTAGAATTATTTGTATACTGATTAAAAATATCGTCTTTAGTAAGAGTTTATGATAAAAGCGATTTTTTTTTGTTGACCCGATTTATCCTCGGTAGTTCTCTGGACTGTCTACTGTGACTACTGTGCTCAGTACATGTATGTTACCGGATGTAATTCTTTTCATGTCCTCGCTTTGTAATTTAAATAGGGACGCCCGCCTTGTGTGTTCTGATTGGGAACATATAAATAATATAACTATATTATTAACTTATTATAACGTTAACGTTTATAATATATTATATTATTATATATAAACGCCACGTATTTTGGTTTAACGTATACGTACGTAGGTACATATAATGAATTAGATGTTGCGTAGAAATAAGCTAACTAAGTAAGTAGGTAGTGGTTTGATTTTTAGCGGTTGTAATAAGCTAAAGTTAACGACGAATAATAACGACGATTATTGTTTCTGAAGTATAAATAATAGTATTTAATTGTTAAATGAATCATATTCATTACTTTTTACTTATTTCGTTTAGTAATAGATGTATTTGTTTCAAGAAATATTTTAAATAAAACATACAGCTTTTGTGTGAGATCTATGTTCACAAACAGAATAGGGTACCTACGGATAAATAGGTATGATTATGGGATATACGAGTATTTAATATCTATAAAAAATTTAATGAAATTAAACAGTTGGTAGCTGATTTATTTACGTATTAGAAAATATATAAAAGTAGCTACCAAATGAAACGATAATTTCAAACTTTAATATTAAAGGGATATCCAACAGTTATTAAGTTCACTAGTCTCCATTTTAACTTGCAATTTAATCAGGAGTTGACGTTTTTTCATTGAAGACCGTCAATCGGGAAATGCCAATCAACTAATAAAATGTTCATAGAGTGACGTAATTATCAATAAAGATGGTTTATCAATCAGTGAGGCAGGATGTTTCCTTAGCACGGCTGCATTTTGGAATCTGGCCAAAACATGGCTGTCATGCTTTGTTTATTACGAAATTTCGTTGAAACTGTTGCAATAGGCCGACCCAGATACTAAACATCATCCTCTGTTTACTATAAAGTTTCTGTAGCTGAAATGGACGC
Organism: Parnassius orleans; assembly: GCA_029286625.1. Lineage (NCBI taxonomy): Eukaryota > Metazoa > Arthropoda > Insecta > Lepidoptera > Papilionidae > Parnassius > Parnassius orleans. The sequence continues at coordinate 2,864,432 of JAGSMP010000032.1, forward strand.
TTGCACGTCATACGTCAATTTTCTATTAGTTCACATGTAGAATAGTATTTTCATTTAGCAGTAAAGTTAAAGTTAGTAGCTCGATTCTCTATTTGTTTTCATTCCATAGGAATGTGTTCACAGATGTTCGCGGGTATGTTTGTTGTTAATGAGTTCTTTGATTTGAATACTACCACAGTTTAAAGCTCTCTTTAAACTGTGATACTTCCATCACAACGTAGTAGAGTTGAAATAATATATTCTCTTGAAATACCTCTTAATAGATTTTTTTTTATTTTGATCAATTAATCAAAGTCAGTGACGTTGTTCTGTATAATTTATCGTTGAGGAGAAAATTTATCTTTTTTTTATGTTATGTGCAATTTATCATTTTGAAAGCTAGGAACAATATACACCTATAAAAGTGTTTACTTCTCATCACAAATAGAATTAAATACATTCAATAGACTTAAAATAGTAGTAGACTGGTGCCGGAAGTAGGTTTTAAAATAAACCTGTTACTCAGGTCATGTTTCTAATGAACTCACCTCTTACCCCTTTGTACCCTTAACCAAAGTCTTGATTGGCTTACAGCTCATTATACAATATAATTTGCAATGTCTAGAAGATTTCATTATGGTAGATAATATTCATACAAAGCTCGTCAAAACTGTTGCAAGACCCGCTGAAAAAGAAACCAAAAATCTTTGATAACACTTTTAATCTCATGGCTGCTATACGGTTGAGTAATAAATAATAAATGCTCTCTCTCACTCTAAAACTTATAAAGGTCCAGTCTCTAAAATCTCTAAAGATATGCGACAGAACTTACTTACAGAACTTAACCTTAATAGACATAGCTTATGTCGAAAAAATAATTGATCCGAATCAACGTTCCAAGAAGACAGAATATGGTAGCGTGATTGCTGGGGTATCCGAGATTTTGAGTACTAAAGACAGCTTGATATACATCGTGGTTGTAATGCAATGAAAAAGCTCATGTGACACTATTCTAATAATATTTCGGACGTTAGTCAGAACAAGATAGTTACAGTGCAGCTTATGCTGGTCACAATATGGACATACATATTATATTATAGGCCCTTAAGAACCTTTTAGGGAGAAGAATTGTTCGAAGTGTTTGAGAAGAACTTGTTTTTTTTTACGAAAGATGATAATTCCTTACTGAAGTATAATATAATTGATAATAGTCTTAGTGCTGTTTTCGAGAGTTATTACAAATTATCTCTCACACAGGCTTGACGACTTTCAGCCTCACGGAAATATTTTCAGTAGGTACTATTATTTATTCTGTGGTAAAAGCTTATGTTACATACACCACATGCACATCTTTGCACCGATTCTATAGAGCGCTGAGGGATATCTATAAGAGGCATATTTTAGATTTATTATCTGATGTATGTAGACTACTAATTCTTAGATTCAGTGAAAATTCGAGCGGTAATATCACGCTCCTTTAAGCTATGCCATATACGACACAAAATCTAAAACAGGACGACGATGCACCTCTTCATCGCTGCTCCAGTGCAGCCGTTTTCAAACTATTCGAATAGAAGTGATCTACGCAATAGTTATAATGGCAGATTTCCAGAAAGACCTTAACGCAATGCTCAATCACTTATAGTAATCATTCAACGGGTGGGTCTTAAGTTGAACATGGACAGGTCAAAGATCATGCCATATGTCCATGTCACACTTATACCAGTTATTTGTTAGTAGTTTTTGACAAATAAATATATCTAGGACAACATCTTCGATTAGGTAAGCCCACCTATGAGCAAGAGGTTAACAGACAGATCCAAATTCAGAGGCGTTCTGGATAAAACATCAAATTAACATAATCCAATGTAGTAAGATATCACTAAACCGGCTATATAGCTCGTAAAACCGACAATAGATGGGAAGAAGAGGTTATCGAATGGCAGCATCTTACTGACAAACGCAGTAGAGATCCTATGGAACATACGGTCGATTGATGCCGGTGCGCTCTTGTGCTTTTGATTTCCAACTTCGAAAAGTTGGAGTAAACAATAATAACCTTATAATTGATTTTAACTATGAAATGCTTATATTTATGGAAATTTGTTTCCTGCATATGTTTTCACTCATCCTCAAATTGTCGTAACCGATAGGACATTTTTTCGGCATGTTGGGTAGTTTATAGTATACGAAAATGAAAAAAGTGTTTCTTAATCCTGGCTTATTAATTTATAGAACTAAGAAAAATAGAATTACCGAGTAGTGGTGGTATTAGAATATCTACTACTCCATATCGTCCCGTGGGTGTCGTAAGAGACGACAGAGGTAAAGAAATCAGGAGATGGGCAGCAGCATCTTCCTAATAATGACTAAAAATAAAGAACTGCGGTTCCCAACCCGCTTGCCAAGCGTGGCGACTATGGCAAATATCCCCCCTATGAGGCAATCTGTGGGGGAGGCCTATGTTCAGCAGTGGACTTTAATAGGCTGTAATGGTAACGGTAATTTATAGAAACGAACACGCATTTGACAAATAGCAGTAAAGCAAAATATATCATGCTCTAACCTTTGAGTAGGCATATTGTTCAGCGCGAATTGGATCGATTGTCTCGCATGACCACATATTCCGACCGCCTTGGTAATACACCAAGCCCATATTACCACTGAACTGTTGTCTATGATCTATGATTCAATAGCTAGCATCCTTCCGCTTAGGTAGTTCAGGCAAAGTAAGACGTACAAAACGGGTGCCATTCGTTAGAGAATCAGTGTGCTGTGAGTTTATGGGTGAGTTAATATCCACAATGAGTTGACACCGTATGTACCTACTACTTAAAATGATTTTATATTTCATTTTTCGCTCTAATATTCAAATGGTAACTTTTATAATAAGAATGAACACATTATTTTAATTAGTATAATTAGATTAAACATTATTCAATTAGATTAAGCATTTACAAAATATCTTAATACTTTCTTATAACAAGATTTATTTATATGTTCTCAGTGTAAGTTGAAATTGGAAGAATGAAATCTAGGAAAGATATAACTGTGATGCAAAATCATAATGATGTTTTGTTTCAAAGAATTTTTATAACCTTTTTAAGAATTGTCTAGAATATATGTACATCCATATGTATAATGTATATGATTTAATATTCATTGTTGGTGAAAGCGGTCATCGTTGCCTTTGATCACGTTACACACGCGCACAAATATTATTAGCATTTGTTACAACGTTATCGGTAGTGAATTATTTTTATAGCATCTGTTTGAAAAAACTTTAACCATACGCATTAATTATAAACCGTGATGATCGTGGTGAGAATAAGGTTATAGTCATGTAATTGTCATTGGTTCTTTATACCTACATCTGAAAAATGTTACATTATTCAGACGTCTAGAATTAGGTGTAAAGTAAAAAATGAATTATAAAATTCTAATTCTATATCATTATACGTGGCAGAGCCATGCTGCAGTTATATTAGTAGTATAGTTGTAGCACGAATGGGTCGGCTCGACCGGGGAAGGACCACGCTCTAACAGAATACCAGCGTGAAATAGCAGCTTAATGCTGCTGTGTTTCGTATGGTGAGTATAGAGAACCGGAGACCCTTTTACTGGAAACGAGGCATTCCATCTCAGTCCTCTTTCCCGAAAAATATTGGCCAATAAAATTTATTTAATTTTGTATCATTATTTATGCTTTAACAAAGTTTAATAAAACGAAAATCTGTATTCGACGCGTACTTTTTTAAATGTTTTTTTACCGTTTTCTCGAAAACAGCTGAACCGATGTGAATGATTATTTTTTTAATTGAACAGGTTACACTTCAGGGTGGTCCCATATAAATTTAAAGAAATGTTCCATCCTAAGAATGGAAAAATAGGGATGAAGATTTCATGTAACTATTTAGACGATATTCTAGTTGTTACCTTTGAAGAAGGTTTGTGCTTTTATTAAAACCATCAATAAAAGTATAAGCTTAAGTTTTTTAAATACAAAGTACAAAATTAAATTATTATCCTATAGTGACATCGTAAGACAATTCATCCTTCCATCTGGTTTCGTATCGTAAAAGTCGATTAAGGGTTGGTGTTATGATTAATGTTAATTCCAGTGGTCTCTTAGTTGGTGGAAAAGTGAACTCGAAAATTGCCAGACCTAAAATACTAGATTTCCGGTGGAGTTGTTATTACATCATGTTAATATAAGGCAAGCGATAAATGGCGCCTGTGTAAAAATTTAATATTTTTAAATCAGTATGGATTAATAATACTAACTGATAGTAATTTTTAATGTACTACTTGAGCGTAGTTTTTACGCCGAATTTTCCAAATTTAGGTAAGGCCTGTGTCCAGCTTTGATTATCTATACCTGTATTGATAGACACGACAATGTAATGAAATGAAAACATTTAATGTGTGCTAGCTTTCGAAATCTTAATTCAAAATTCTATTTAAATTAAAAAATAACGATTTCAAATCCGGACAAATACAAACGTTTTCGTATGGCTACCGTAAATGTCGGGATCAAAAGGTCAAATAGATTCGCCTCGTTAAGTTGGTCGTGATTCGCAGGCGTCAATTTGCATGTAATTTGTATTGTGGTGCTCATGCGCGTTTATATAGTAACGTGATAACGTCTTGTCTTGTTACTTTCCGAGTAAAAAGTTTTCCGTAACGGGCATACTAATCATAAAGTATTATTGTTGAGTAGTAAATGTCCGCGAATTCTTGACGATAATTTTCCTCTGGCCAATTTTCGACTATGACGACAACTCAAGAATAAAATCATAATTATAATCGGTAGCTAACAACTTTTTTTATAGAATAAGGGTGACAAACGAGCACACAGTCCACCTGATGGTAAGTGGTTGCTGTGGCACATAGACATCTACATCTATCTTCGTTTGCGAATTTAAATGCAGATGCGTTGTCAGCCGTGAGGACTAAGATAGAATGCCTCTTTTCCAGTAAAAGGGTATCCGGTTCTCTACACTCACCATACGAAACACAGCAGCATTAAGCTGCTATTTTACGCTGGTATTCTGTGACAAAGTTTTCCGTAACGGGCATACTAATCATAAAGTATTATTGTTGAGTAGTAAATGTCCGCGAATTCTTGACGATAATTTTCCTCTGGCCAATTTTCGACTATGACGACAACTCAAGAATAAAATCATAATTATAATCGGTAGCTAACAACTGCGAAGAAGATTTTGCAATACTACAAAAATGTATGCGCATATATTAAGACATTCATTCATTCTAGTTTACCTTTGTCTTTGGCGACGATGACAAAAACAACACCACTAGATTTGAAAACAATATAATATGAGTTTATACTTGTTGGCACCGGCTGATATTGAGCGCAGGAGCGTAATAGTCAGGTACACTGACCATTAGGTCACGCCTGTAAAGCTCGTCAGGGCTCCGGACACTTGAGATTTGGGCATGCCGTTTTTGAATGAATTCGTGTCTATTGGCGGTCGCTAGAGCCTCGGTAGCAGCATAAACTAGGATTTGGCATTGTGGAATAAGTTTTATGTTAACACGTCTCACGTTCTTAGAGTGTTTATTATTCCACGTTTTTACACATTGTTGTCCCAAATTATTAATTTTTTGTCTTTTGTTCTTTCGTCCTTAGTCCTTTTGAAAGATTTTTGGACTTTTTAAACTTTAAATATTTAACATGGACATTTACTTCAGCTACTTTTTGCCTCCAAATTAAATATAAAAGAATTTGTTTACTTTCACTGGTATCGATCACTGTGAAAACTTCCGGATATGCAACTAGAACTCATCAACAGTGTGAGCTATAATATAGTTTCTACTTAAATTATTATAAAATACAGAAGCACACGTGTTTACTTTTCTTAACCCGATGTAATTGCGCATGAATTAGGAAGTAACATCCGTCTTTAAGCTGCAAGATGCAGATCCGGCAGAATAATTTTTCTTGAATGTGTTATAATATTTCCCTACCTACCCTAAATGACTACGAGCGTGAAGTTACATCTTCGTTTCAAACCCTCACCAACTTTCATTTTCGACATTCAACACCGAGTTTATAGCAAACTAATAAAAGTAAAAAAGAGGTTATAATGTAACCGAGTAATACTTGCTCATATTACCTGCAAGTTTCACGTCGTTAGCATCACGTAATTGCTATTTTTGGCGCGTTTTTGTTCGTACATCAATGCAAATATAATTATTATGTCAGAATGACGTACTTGTATTCATATTTTACTGAAATCGCACATTGAATGTAAAAAGCAAATATTATTTTGAGCTGTGATTATAATTGTAAAAGTTAAATTTAACTTTTAGTAAAATAAAAAACAGTGTAGTGACTGTAAAAGAATATCCACCACCCCATTTTGTACCATGGGTGCCGTAGAAGGTGACTGGGGAAAACTAAACCAGGAGATGAGCAGCAGCGTCTTCGAAATAACAACTAAAATTAAAAAAAAAAACAGGTTAACAACTCGCCTGCCAAGCGTGGCAACTATTATAAACATCCCTCTAATGAAGTGGACTTTTGAAAGGCTGTAACTATCTCACTAACTAAAAACATAACGACTTATGATAACCAATAATACTACTGCAAAATTCTTCAAGCGGTCACAAAGTTACTTAAAGTTAAAGTTAATTTATATTATGCTAGTGCAGGCTGCTAACGAGGCTAGCGACCGTCGATTGACAGTAATTTATTCAAAAACGCCAGGCCCAAATCCCAAGTGTCCAAGTTTTGGTGAGCTTTACATGCGTGGCCTAGTGGTCAGTGTATCCGACTATTACGCTTCTGCGCTCAATCTCAGCCGGTGCCGTCACAAAGACAATATAACATAACGCACACCTGTCACCCAGGCTGAGATCAAGAGTACCGAGTACTATTACTTTTATTTGTGGCTTAACTGACATACGAATATATATGCCGCAGTAAGATGGTTGAAGCCGTGATATAGTTATGTCCCTAGGGATATCCTTGCATTACATATTTGCTTGTATGTAAGTGGCAATTGAGCGATCATGATGTTCATATCAAATACATAGTATATTATACAATGAGTGCAAGTAATTTTTGTTTAGGGGTGTCAACATCACTAACACTTTATTTTTTTTTGTGACAAATATTTCAAAGCTCTTTAACGATACTCGTAAAGTGATAATTTCTTTTGGCGAACCACGAAATTATGGTTGGATAAAAACTGTGATTTTGTCAGATAGGACTTGCAACCTTTGCAACGCTCATGTGAACTTAGTCGGGGTCTATGAATCATTTTCATTCCTTCATTGATTTTATAAAGCTACATCCTACGTTCTTGCTGGGCACAGACCTCCTCACATTCCTGAGAAGTTATGGCGCGATTAGTGTCTCACGCTGCTTGCGTGTTACCGTTATCAATCCATACCGCCAAGGTGTAAATCAGCACTCACAATCGTAAGAAAAAAATACATCGGTGCAGGCGAGCTTGTACCCCAGGTTGTTTGAGTGCTGTAAAACGGTGAGAGCTTAGGTTCTAAGTTACCACGGCTCTTCATTACCATTTGAAGTAAAAACAGTAGCTATTATTTACATATTAACAAATTAGGTTTACTATTATTAATTAGGACTCAACAATGAGGCAGTTTCATTCTTTGAATTCAATGCAATTACCTCATAATATACGAGGCGCCTACGGTTGCTATTTGGTTTCGATTCGATTGGTAGCTATGGCAAAAATTCCCTGATAATGGTGTTAGAAGACGTTAAATCTTAGTTGTTGATAACATTAATCCAAACGATTACTGTAATTACTTTAGATGTAGCAAATGGCACCCCTAAGAAAGCGCGCGTCTTGATTGTTATTGTGATAAAATGTTGCACGAGTTTAAAATATCCGGTGGCAGTCGCGACAAATAAACAAATAATACACACGTCTTCGTAAAGTGTGAGTGTTAGTGTGTGTGTGTTTGTGAGAGAGTTCAACCCATATATCTCCACGGACTAAATATATCGCAACACTAGAACAGCGATGTCTAAAATATCTTCTGAAAGGACATGCATGTGTCTTGTAAGTTATTTAACCCTGAAAGCGATACTCACTGAAATAGGCAGCGACATTTCTACGAAAATCGTTTAAACTGCTTATTTTTTTAAATTTAACTGCGAATTTTAAATATCTAAGTGTAATTTACTCTATTTACAAGATTGCGGTGGTTAGTCACGAATTTTATACTTATAAATATAATGTTATAAAAATATACGATTTAAAATATCTAAAATAATGAGATACAATAAAAACTAAACTTTAATATTTAATAATATAACATATAATAACTGAATACAGTTTTATGTTATTTTATAAATTTATATAAAAAATTATAACGTAATATTAATGCTGTTTTAAAATAAAATTTGAATACATTTTATTTAATCATATTAAAAAATTGATGACCTAAATTGAAAGAGGATATCGACACATTACCACATAATAAGTATAATTAAAAGGTATCAAAAGTTGTGGTTCTGCTTTTCCTTGGCACGCATAAGAGCTTAACGAAAAGAAGGCCTTATGTGTACGTGTTGCGCAGGTGATATATTCATAACCTATTATTACTTATTCACAAAAGAATTTTCGATAAACTCTTTCTTGTATAATGAGATACCGGAGTCGCGTAATATCCTTGTGGAAGCCCTCCCATACTCTGGTCACGCCGCGAACCGTTTTAATAATGTAAAACGGTTCGCGGCGTGTTAACAAAACCGGTAGTCTTTGTCAAATAATAAGTATTAACTATTTCTAGCACATTAACTTACTGTTTTTGATATTTGTTGACATCACTGTTTAAATGTCAACAAAAAACAATCTCTTCATAAGCTTGTACCTAAAATACTTTTACGAAATTTAAAATAAGGGTTACAAAATTTACTACACGTATTCAACTATTAATTAAGAATTCACTGGCATGTGTCCTAGTTAAATGGTAATATATATAATTAATGTAAACCGGTGAAAGCCGTTAAATGTAACTCGAAGGACGTTATAATAAATAACACCGTTTGACGACAAAACCATAATTTACTATACCATAATTTTATTGATATTTAAAGTCCTGTGTCGTGACATGTTACAATGTCATCTAAGTATAACATTTTTTTATTAATATAAAATACACTTACTACGGAATTTTACTGTTCCGCAGTACTCGTAGAATTTAGGCTATCTCCGTTAGGAAATTAGATCTTCAAGCGACACGGCAATTCTATTTGGTGCATACTATACCTAAAATCTATTTTTGCAATTCGAAGTACGTCAAATACTTTTACGTTTTTTCTGTTAACGGCAAAATATGCCTTTAGAAAGGCGAATTCGCTCGAGTAGAAATTCTAGTAAATATAAATATACTATATATGTAATAAATAGCATTCCTGACACAGTTTTCAATCAGGTAGAATATCGAATAGTTTTGACAAAAATTATAAATTCCGGCTTACGCCTAAATGTTCATGAATAATTTATGATTTTGGGCAGCTTTATTTCTTAATAACAAAGTGCTTGATTTGGTTATAAGTTGCTAAATTATAATATATAATAAGTAATGCAATCATATGTATTTAATATATAAAACCAGAACTAGAATGAAGAGCGTACAAAGTTTTTAATGGTTTAATAGTGTTCATTCCTAAAATTTCTGAGTTCTATATTGGGTAAAACGTAACATGCTGCAATACAAGCATTGAGTATTATTCCTCCTCTTTTTTGTCCTCCTTATCAACCTGTAAAAAGTTTGACAACAATATAGCCACGCTTATTAGACAGGCAATCATAACACTAGATCCGCTTTTAATTAACCTAATTATACATTCTTATATTTAATATTTTTATTCTAAATGATGATTCTTACACTCCAATTATATAATAAACAATTTATATAATATATATTTGTTTGTAATTGCATTCTCGAAAACAGCTCTAACGATTTCGGTGAAATTTACAATACGGGGTTTATCTGGGCTACAAATCGGTCTAGATATCAGATATAGATATAGATCAATACAGAACTCAGTCTCTATTGTATTGTATCTGGGAAAATTTGTTTTGTCCCTGTTTTCACAAACTTGACTTGCTGGCGCAATATAGTTAGTAATTTTGTCACAGAGATCATAAAGTTAAGTTAGAGCGTAGGGCTACCACGGTTGAAAGCGCGACTTGAATCCTGCAATTTGGTTAGTTTTTCATTTTTTCTTTATTTTCTTTAGTATGTCGTGCGCCAGAGCACACGACCCTACGGGCTGGACATAAATAAATAAATAAAGGCTTATAAAATGTTTTGTTTGCGGCGTTACGTACATTTTTATAGTATCCTTAAAGAAAATCATTGTATTATCGATATACAATTAAACGAATTTAATTATTTTTTAGATAAGTGTTATCCCTGAGAAAGTTAATTCTGTTAATTCCGAGCAAAGCTCAGTCGCCTAGGTACTAAAACATAACCGCAATAGTTCTCGTGGTCAAACAACAAAAAAGTTGTCATTAAAAAATTATAATGTAAAAAATTAAATGTATAAGTATAAAAAAAAAAACGTATAAATGTATTAAAACTAAATTCTATCAAAAATGAGTGCGCGTAACCTTAACGTACGGAAAATTATTAATGTTAAAAAATAAGAATATTTTTATCTGCTTGATTTTTATTTATTTCCCATTGATTTATAATTATTTACTTTTAAATAAAATAATATTGAACTACATATGTAAAAACAAAGACAGAATAGAAATAAATTAAAGTATAATTTATAAAAACTGAAAATAGTTTATATGTGTACAATTTTTTATTATTGTTTATTGAATAAGGGTAACAAACGAGCACACAGTCCAAATGAGATCTATTCTCAATTAAGAATCAAAATGCTGATGCTTTGTCACTCCTGAGGACTAAGATGGAATGCCTCGTTTCCAGTAAAAAGGGTCACCGATTCTCTTATTATACGAAAAACAGCAGTAGCATTAAGTTGCTAATTAACGCTGGTATTCTGTGAGACTGTAGGAGGGACTTCCCCGGTCGAGCCGAACCATGCGTGCTACCACCAAAATCGCTGGTATAGAATGGCGGAAACAGTAAAACCTTACTTCCGACCGAAAAAGATCCGAGTTACCCTTAAGTCACGCCTAAAGAAGTTTTATTAAAAAAATAATTAAAAGCGCTCATATTTCTTGTGGGTTCTTTAAAAAGCCCATCTATCATAATTAAAACCTGGAGAGTAATAGTAACGTGTTAAGATGACGCTATTAAAATGTGTGGTTTTAAAATAAATGTCACCCATTTTAAATGACAAACAATTTAAACGAGGATGTTGTTTTGATTTAATATAACATTTAACATTCTTGTGTTAGGAGTTACAGTTTACTATTACCAAAATGGAAGTATTTAAACAGTGAAATTAATTTGTATGATATGCTTTTACTTTACACAACAAAGAGCTTTTTCCCAGAAATTTTAACACAACGCTTAATGCACGAAATCGCCATTTTGCGCAGAACTCAGGGATTTCAATTATCGCAGTTATATTTGTAGTTTTAGAATAGAAATGAGTGCCGAGTTGGAGCTCATCTTAAGCTGGAGCGTGCATGAGTCGACTACAGAAATAGATTAAAGCGTTGCAATAATTATATCAGCGTATGACGCTTTGTTGACCACAGTAAAGTTAGCACGTGGTTGGTACTTAAACGACTGTTCTATTTCAAACAAAGTTTCAGTGCTTTGTTGCCGCTAAAATGTTGAAGAACACCCGCCTTACATATGAAATGATTCCTTTTTAGGGTTTCGTACCCAAAGGATAACCAACGGCACCCTATTACTAAGCCTCCGATCCGCTGTCCGTCCGTCTGTCTGTCAGTGGGCTCTATCTCATGATCCGTAATAGGTAGACAGTTAAAATTTTCACAGAATGTGTATATCTGTTGGTGCTATAACAACAAATAATAAAGATTAAAAAAATAAAAAAATTAAGGGGCTCCCCTACTAGAAACGTGTTTACGATGGTACGGAACCCTTCATGCGCGAGTCAGACTCGCACTTAGCCGGTTATTTTATTTAATGCTTCGTAAAAATCTCATAAAATAAAAGTAAGAGAGAAATAGCAACCTATAAACATCCCTCTGCAGGTAAATGGGCACCTTCAGGAAGGAAGATTTAGAAAGATCGTCAAAATTGTCAACTACTTGTTGAGGATAAGGACGTTTGGAAATAAAATTCTTCCTGCATTATAGTGATCTGCTAGTAAAATGAATTAAATTGTAAAACCAACATTCATCATTCATTTGATATGTGAATTGGAAAAACAGAAATAAATCATGAAAGTTGCTTATCGATTCCCCTCCGTAGGAGTCTCATTTTCGAACTGGTGGTAGATTTAAATGTTCATAAGAGCCTAAACTAAATAAAATGTTTTTGACTTTGAATTTTACTTAATATACGTACCTACAACGATTTTGTAAGTAGCCACATTAAAATACACTAGGATTTAAAAATTTACAAAACCTTTTGTTTCTTAATTTAGTTACATTCACTTCATTCATTCAACACTCTTGTTTAAATCTTATGTTTATTCTCGTATGATGACACCTAACAAAATGCAAGAAACTGTTTTATCTTAATGTTTTTGGTTAATTATATCAGCAAACAAAATGTTTTTAACAGTGAAAAAATATTGGTGTTTAACGGATGCATCCCCTGTAATGTGTCAATGTAAGTGATTAAATGACCAAGAATGGTATGATCATAGTAAAATGTCTTAAAAATTGAAGAAATAGAAGATGGGAGCACACGGATCTAAAGAGAAGCTTTACAGAGCTAATTCCGAAAAGTATCCATCAAAGCTTCCGGTTCCGCATGATAAGAAATACAAATTAGCCGTAAATAGGGAGAGATTTGGATCTTTTGGTGCTAGAGGTGAGTATTTTTATCGAGTAGTCTTTTACGAAGGTTGCTTTGCTTACACACGTTTTTCTCTGCATAACAGGTATCTACAGATATAATAGCATATAATGTTCCTCGACATTGTAAACTTATCACGCTCGCTCTCAATAGCGCTCAGTTGTCCTTCTCTTCCGACCTTCCATTGTTTGATATAAAACAAATAGTCGATATCAGTTTTCTAGGAAGAAGGTATATTAACATTAAGAAATAAATAACACGTCGAAAGGAATTACACGTAAGTTACTAAAATAACATTTTCAGGAAGCAACCAAAAGTTGCACGGGCATATTTTTATATTAGTATAAAAATAGCATTCCTGGATGGTCGTAACTACACTAAGTTAAAATTAACATTTGTTTGTTGTTTATTTATTTTTGGTGACATTAAATTCTAATAATAAAATAAAACTTATAGTTTTTGATAATACGAGTACAATAAGTGATTATATTAGTAAGAATGAGAAATATGTATTTAATGTTGAATTTTAGAGGATTCGGTTTACAATAAGTGTAAAGAAATACATTTTGTAAATTTATATTTGATATTTATACCAAAAAATTAGATTGCAATTAGTCTGGAAATATATCGGGTAAATGATTTTCGCAAGCTGGGAAGACAAGTATTATTCGCCAAGCTTGACAATTAATCGCTGATCGCAGTTCATTTCTGTATTTCAAAAGACATTTTTTTTTTGAGCATTTCCCTCATTTTTAATACACCCCTGGTCAATTTAGAAAAATTAATTTGTATATTGTGCCATCATACATATAGCCACCTATGCAATTTAATTTATATTTAGTTTTACACACGACAATTTTTTTCACGCGGAATCGACTTGCGATTCACGAGTCACGACCGATTTGGTAACGGCGTAAGAGTTTTTAGCATCTATGTGAAGAAGTGGTCTCGAGCAAATACACTTAGAATTAAACACAAAAGATTAGATTATAAAAGTAAATAAAATGAAAAAGTTTATACCTTGTGGAATACATAAAATAAAATATAGTTAATTAAAAACAATAAAAATTCAACCAGCCGGTAGACATAGGACCAGAGATCATATATTGCCGATGGTTAGGAAGAGCATTTTGGTAGGAGGAGGACAAATTGTGGTAATGAAAAGGAAAAATATAATTATGTTGCTCTAACCACATGTGTAATACATATGTACAAAGGTTTCATGTTGTCTAACCGCATGTGTAATACATATGTACAAAGGTATCACAGTTACATGTCGCCTTAATAATCAACCACACCTGTTCTGTGGTATTTGCGAACCAACTATATAGCTGGTGGAGCTCAAGGTAAGAGCATAAATTAGCACATGAAATCTTATTGTTCATGGAGGTGACAAATTTTTAGGATATTGACCTTAATTTGTGCCGCTACCTGTCATCGGCTCTTACGTTTAGTACAAAACTCATTTAGCAATTTTTGAAAAATTATAGCACTTATCGTTACTAGCAGGTAACAGGTTGAACAACAGTCTATAAATGAATATGACCTATCCGAAACTAGAGGCATTATAGGTACACATTAAAGACACGATTATTGATAATTATTTATTGAGGTATTATTGACACGATGAAGAATCTGGAATTAATAAATAAAGTTAACATAAATATATTTTCATCGGGGCTAACTTGTAGTGTTTCGATACATTATGTCTTAACATCGACTTCGGATATTGTGTGGAAAGTATTTTTTTTAATTTTTAATAAAAGCTTTTTATTTTACTCTTTTGAGTGATCTAACGAGTATCTCAAGTACAAGGCAACAACCAGTATGTTGTTTAAATATGTATATCTTCATAATCTTCATTCCCTATTTTTCCACCGTTAGGTATAACTTATTTACTAAAAAAGAATAATTTAAATCAGTTTGGCAGTTTCCGAAAAATCGATTAACTTATAGATATAAAAAAATACGGCTCACATATATTTGTATATAACCTTATGGTTTTAATGTATCTCTTTTGTCGTAAGCGTCATTAATATCAAAACTTATATCATTTTGAACTCATCCTTGAATTAATTTCAAGATAAAACTACAATCCAACGTATCAAACCGTACTTACCGCTCACAATACACTTTAACTTTACTTTTTATTGGCTTTCTGTTTACGCTGTTAAGTTATTCTTAGCTCGCGACATATAAAGGAGGAATTTAAACTACTGGCGATATAACAAAACGCACGAGCCATGTGCATGTACTTGCAAGAAGAAACCTTATAAAGTAAGAATGTAAATTAAAAGTCACGTGCTTTCAAAGAACTCTTTTACTTTAATTAGAACAGACTTTTTATATTGGCTTTAGATGGATTTGTCCATGTTGTGCGTGACTCCGTTACGAGATGTTCGTGATGTCAATCTTTGCATGGTAATGCCGACGAAAAGTAGCTTTGCATGGACTTTTCGGTTACTGCGTGGGTACTACATTATGCAATGGAATCTTCCCACGATCTGATGCTGCATTTTGTTTTATGTGAATATAACAACATAATAACTGCTTAGTTTTTGCGGATAACTCGCTTCATACATGGATTACTTTTAGTTACGGGCAGATCATTTAGTTCTCGTTATAAACTGTGAATCATCAATATCGTTGTATATCGGATTTTAAATAAGATAATTCGAGTATCGCGAGTTTTGTAAATATCCAAATAAAGGACTAGTAAATAATTTAATGATTTGACAATGACGTTTCGAGTACTACCGGAGACCCCTTTTACTGGAAACGAGGCATTCTACCTTAGTCCTCAGGGGTGACAACGCATGTACATTTTGATTCTTAATCGAGGATAGATGTAGAGGCCTATGGGTCGCAGCAACCACTTACTAAGACTAGGATGGAATGCCTCGTTTCCAGTAAAAGGGTCTCCGGTTCTCTACACTCACCATACGAAACACAGCAGCGTTAAGCTGCTGTTTCACGTTAGTATTCCGTAAGAGTGTTGTTTTTCTCCAGGCAAACAACAAATTCGTGCTGCAGACATAATAGCATGCGTGGCTCTACCACTACGAATTAAAATATATTGCTGCAGTTGTTGTTGTTGTCTGGTCTAAGCATGAAGTGTCATCACATGCACTACTCGTACAAGTGGAATGTAAAGAAAGCTCACCGACAAGAAACTAAAATCTATGATGGTGGAGAATCTATTAATTTTGGAACTGTTATTCGCACTACTAAAGTTAATTAATAAAAATATTGATTTTACTTTTATCAATCACGTCTCCTGCCAGATGTGATTGTCATCGTAAAGTAACCTTAATAACCTTTAAACCCGCTTTTCACTATGGGATATAATATAATATATATTACATCTCGAGATATAAATTAATATCGCCCACCATACTTTTAAATGGAACCGTTTACACTGAGCTATAATATATATTACATCTCAAACTATAAATATTTTTCGATCGACCGAGCAATATTTTCATATTATATTTCGCCCCTGTACCCGCACACCGTTCCGCACCGCCGCAGAACCGTGTGCGGGTACAAAATAATCAATGACCAACACACCCTTGTTAAAAGATATATCTCACAATGTGAAAGCCAATCGCGGGATATAATTTATATTTCGGGATATAATATATATATATCCCATAGTGAAAAGCCAGCCTTAAAGCTCCGCATGGCAAAATTTTAGGTTAGGTGTATTATTTTTCAGTTATACTTTCATATGACGGTTAATATATTCAGGAATGATATTATATATATCATATTATAATGCATAATAAATATCGCTCTCTCGCACTCAACTCCATATTCTCCTTAAATTTTATCAAAATGTATTTAGTCGTTCTTGCGTGATTAAGTAACATATATCCAAAGATCTTCACAAACTTACATACATAATATTAGGTAGTATAGATGCATAAACATGAGTGAGGAAAGAATCTGATAAAATGTCAGAAGCACGGGTCTAATTGGTATCCAATAAAACCAATTCACACAGCCTGGTCGATTACAACTAAAATTTAAAATAATCAGAAGCTATCAACACAGTAATAATCATAATCTATTAAGAACAGAAGTGTGCTAGAAGATAAACAATATCACTAGACATGTAGGCACGTAGCCCCACAAGTTGTATTTAAAAAAAAAATGACCCCCCATTAAGACCCTGAACAATACATACACTTGTTTCGTACTGTATTCGAAGTCACGGCCCGGAGCGAAGAAGCCTCATGTTTAGCCACTGCACTAACATGCCGTCAACACACTAAACGCTTTAGATTATGGTAATTCAGATAGTAAACGATTTATTTATATTCAGAATGTTGTTTACGAACGGTAAAATGAATAATAAATTATGTAAAGCCATTACAATGTCGTCATAATTGAACTATGCGTCAAGAAAATCGACCTTTATTTTACCCTTTCAGATAGTACTGAGACCTACTCAGACCTACAATAAACTGTACTTCTTCATAACATTCATAATGTCGCAGCATTTGATAGAATAGAAGACTATTCATCAGAATGTGGTTTTGCTTCTGCGATGCTCTTTCTTTCTTTCTAATCATCATCATCATCATTACAGCCCTTCACAAGTCCACTGCTGAACATAGGCCTCCCCCAAGGAATGCCACAAAGCATTGTATTCAAATTATGTACTACCCGTGCAGTTAAAGAATGGGATTGAACATGGCGTCGCCTCTATTCACCTCTCGCTCGCACATTGTCGCTATCTGTACTCACACCCGCCGGTAAAGACACCAAAAAAATACGTTGCGATATGCGTTTTTGTATGTCCTATAACTTGAGTTCAACTTGTCAATGGAATCATTGATAACAAAATGCCATAAACTACAAAAAAATTCAGACCGGTTTCACTAATTTGTGAGCTAGACGCGGTGTGAACGTTTTCTTCATAATTATTGTTGATTTGTTTGTTAATATTTTTGTATAAAATGGCATGTAAATGCCATTGAGATATGAGTGACCATTTTTAAAATTTTCGAATCTTCGAAATAGCTGATCCGTCTATAATAAAACTTCACGAACAAATATAAAGGAGTGATCTAGACTAAATCTGTCTAAATTTTATACGAACGTTTTAAAGGTTTTATTAAAATGGAAAATTGAAAAGATGAAATAAATGGTCATTAATGATTATAATATAAAGTCTAAAAAAGCTACATTAATAGATCCCACCGCAGCGAAGCCAGAGCGGGTCGCTAGTTATAAATGTTATTTTAAAATTAATGTACCTTCAGGTTGTCTAGAAGAAATTGCTGTATAGCAATAAGACCGCCTTTTGTTTTTCTCTCTGTTTATTTCTTGTTATGTTATTTGATTTTTTTAGTGTACAATAAAGGATGTTGTATTGTATTATATTGTACCTATTTGCTTAAACAGTTCTTTTCAAATATTTTCCCGTTAATAAAAAGTTTAACAATATATCGTTATAACGATATACCGTTATTAGCGGGTTTACGCTATTGATACTGTGCATGTTGACGGTACGGGCTCGATGAGCTGCCATTTCTAATCCCATTCTTTATCCGTACGGACTATAAATATTATGTATGTTATGTTTGGCTTAGTCATATAATACGATATTTCTGTCTGTTTCAGGAAATGGCAAGAAGCGAGACAGCGTCCCGACCCCTACAACCCCCAGCCGCCCTCCAGCCACACCGCCCCAACCCCCGCCTGTACAGGGTGAGTCATATAATGCGACGTTTTCTAGTCAGTGCTTTATACGAAAATCAATAATATGTATTATGTACTTAATTTACATATTTTAAAGAAAATTTGTTATCGTTACACAGATTGGGTGAATCGAAATTTTATACTTACATACTTTAATCACAGATAAACCAATAGTTACTTTAATGTACGACAATTCCTAACTAAAGTGTAACTAAAATTCATGTGGTACCGACGGCGAGAAACTGTATTAGGTACACCGTTTCTTGCTCTAATGTCAAGATCGTATAAAAATGTCTTGACTTTGGCCGAATGACCACTATATTTAAATCTGTAGACTTAAGTGTGGTGGTCATCAACGTGAGCTCGCGCCGTATAAGAATCCGTCATTCGATTTCGTTACTTGGGTGTCGTAAGAGGCGACTGTGGGATATGCCAAAAAGATCTTTAAGTCTTTAGCAGAGACATGCAAATTTTTTTTCTTCTTTCAAATATTTGTTTTATAAAATTAACATGTTAAAATTAATCTCTATATATAAAACTCAAAAACGTCTGGACCGATTTTGATGAAATTTTGTGTGTGTGTTTGAATGTGTCCCTAGACATTTGAACCCTTAGGTGACGCTGTTGTCAAGATCCAGAAATCACCCGTGCGAAGCCGGGGTGGATCGCTAGTTATTATTAAATCATTAAAGCTTATAACTTCCGATTCCGATAGATGGCGGTAGAACACTTTCGTGTTCATAGGGTGTAAAATATCCAGACCGGCGACGCGACGGGAAGCAACATTAAAGTTGTGAAACTTTTGGTACTGCGATCGTCCAATACGCCTACCTAATCTTTTTGTCAATGAATTTGCGCATTGCTAAACATTTTAATATTTAAAAAAATGGTGTTCATTCTTTTGTATGGCCTCTTTTATTATTAAAACATTTATTGCTTTCTTTCCGTCAATTTGTCACGTGCTAGAACCACGCTGCAGCTATGTTATGATTGTAGCACGAATGGGTCGGCTCGACCGGGGTAGGACCACGCTCTCACAGAATACCAGCGTAAAATAGTAGCTTATTGCTGTGTTTCGTATGGTGAGTAACTTATTATGTTACTATAAAAAATGTGGCGATAATGTCAAATTATTCCAGTATATATTATTATTAAAGATCTTAAAAATTAATTAGCTAAGATGCGGATAATAAAATGAAATGATGTCTTACCTAGTTTGAAGAGCACCTCCCGCCTTCCATCAAATGCGTGCACTATCCCCGTCACCACTAAACCCAACACCACTACATTAGGAAAGACACACCACCGTCCATAATACGACACCTGTTTCGTCTATAAAGGAGGCATTATCAGGTAAAATAGACTGCGGTGGCTGACCACTTCTTAATTTACATCTTCAATATAATGAATTTCTAAAAAGTAACCTCTGATTCTGTTAATTAGAATAATTTTTATTCAACCTCATGAGTCTATAAAAGTCTACTGTTAGATATGAGCCTCCTCTGCTTAGAAGGATTTGCCTTTAACGCAACGTTAGGCGGGTTAGCGATCAAAGTACCAAACATTTCGCGCCTTTTACGTTACTCTGCGATACCGGTCTGTTTATTTTACGATTACGTTATAGCGAGATGGTTATAGCGTCGTCTATCAGAAGTTATGAGATATTTCTTGATTTCCCATTGTCGCCTCTTACAACACCCATGGGATGACATAGGGTGATGGTTTCATTTACATCGCCACCATTATACACATGCCACTCGTCTATTGCACTTTGACATTAGTTCGGTTAAACCCTTGTTTTGGGAAGAATCGGGAGGAAATCTTCTACTTAACGTACTTCCTTCCAAAAATAGAGATATAATCTTCTAAATTTATCATCATATCATACATGCAAATAAGCAGACGGGCAGCAGCAGCGAAGGTGCTAGACGTGTGGTAATGCGAATAATGTGTCAAGTTAAAAAAAGTTGAAAACATAGAATATGTTATCAAATGTTCACTGCTGAGTATAGTCCTCCCCTTGATTGCCTCATTTGATTATTTGCAATAGGTGCGACGCTTGACAGGCGGGTGGGTTGGCAACCGCAGTTTCTTATTATTTATTTTTCTTTCTTATCAAAAGTATAAAAATATATAAATATTATTTTATAAAAATATGAATAAAGAAAGTATTTCCACTTGAGTATGGCGAATTAGAATTTAATTAATAGCTCAGTTTTATATCAATAAAGCGTGTTGTTCTGTCCACTAACTACCCGTAACTTTAGCTTAAAGTATTGATTTCTTCCATATACAAAAATTCCTACGGTTTCTTCATTTTGCTGTGATACTTTTATTTTATAATTTACCTACCTACCCTTTTTTAGAAGATTCGGTACATTTATAGCCTGTGAAACTAGACTTCTATATACATACTCCCGCTACCCACTACAAACATAAACAGGTCCCTTAATGTACTCTCTGTTAAAAAGTGATTGCTAATCAAGGTACTTGGTGCAAGTTGTTTCATAACAATGCGTTAAGCAACTCCATTAAGCATAGGTAGACAATAGCGCCTGCGCAAAGTTGTCCTTTGTAAAGTATGTCAAAAGAAAAGGTAACTAGTTTATTGAGCCTGCTGTACAAATATAAAATACTAAAATTTTATTTCTCATTAAGAAATAATTAATGATTGTAGTCTTAGTCTTGTACAATAAACAATGCTAAATAGTATTTATTCATAATAGAATGTTTTAAAATCAAAATTGAAAGTTGACAAAATGAAGAGCAAACATATTAAATGTTTTATATAACATGTAATAAAACCATCTATAGCTACTCACTTTCTCTACCACGCTGCATAATAGGCAATAGGCGTTTCATATCAGACTACATGTGCAACACGATATATCGCTTTTCATTGTATCAAGTTCCCACAAACCTTTGTGAATAAAACAATGCTGTGTTAAAACCAGTTCGAAATTTTGCGCTAAAAGCCACTTTTAAATGATTTTGATCTCTTACATGCAAATGTAACTAAACTGAAAAATTTGTAAATTACCTAGAGTTGGGTTAATGACGATGTATGTAAAAATATACGTGTTATATATTTAGTAGTGACAGTAGCGTTATTGCTAAGGCAATGGCGGCGAAACTAGGACGTAGTCGTCTATGTCATAAGACACCACCTTTTTTTAACATGGGGAAATGCCTACGTATACTCGCCTCGTTGGGGGCAAGGACGGGTTATGTCGGACTCGCAAAGATCCATGGTGTTCCACCTTTGCCGCATATTGGCAGGGCCACGGGAGAGCTTTCGCACATCCACGGCCCCACCGGCGCCGGCCACTCCATAGCAGCCGCTCCTCGGGAGAGGACAACTCCTCTGCCTTCTCCTTCTCAGTAAGGCGCGCACAAGCATGTTATGCTTAGTTGCAATGATTAACGGAAATATTAGTAGTGTTAAAACATGGCTAGTATTCTTTAAAATACCTTATTTTGAATCTAATATTTAGTAACATTATGTTTGAGTGAACGTACGTTACATTAAAAAACATAGCAATAAAGGTGTTGAGTGAAATAAAAATTCTCGTTTGGAGTAAGATCACTTCATGTGGACGTAACTATGACGTATATAATGTATAAACATGTATGTTGTAAATGTATCCATTTGTGTATGATCTCAAAATTTGTATCACATTTCTTTGTACTGCCATCGTGTCCTTTTGTGTCATCTTCAAAGTTATCTGGCATAGCGCGCATATTGCATTAGGTTCTTATTTTTGTATTTTATGGCCCATAAAGAGTAAATAAATAAATATATATAATATTCCCTTTTTGTGTTTCGTTGTAGTCGCACATTTCCTATGTACATCGAATATAACAAGTTGATATTTACTATGACAATTTCATATTTCGTTTGAGTGTATTGATACAAATAGTCGGCTAACAATTTGTTCTAGAATGTGCATGTTTGCACATTCCATATTATCCATAACTATTTTTGATGTATTTTACTGTTATTTTGATGTTTGGCCAACGCATAACTATGTGCGTCTATCTGCTAGGTCATGAGTTTTAAGTCCGAATCTCAGCTTAAGCCTTTAAGCTTTGGGTTTAGTTTAATGTTTGTATGCTAAAAGATGAAAACCCACTAATAATTATTATTTGAGTCTGATTGTGATTATTCTATATCTTAGATCGTTATTATGCGCATCAGCCACGGGTAGATGTGGACGAGTAAGTTGAGTTTGCGTGGACATTTGTCGCTTTATAATCACTGTACATACTCGTATATAAAAATCAATTGCTGTCCGTTAGTCTCGCTGAAACTCGAAGACGGCTCGAACGATTTTGATGAAATTTTTTGTGTACATTTGAGTGGGTCCTTAAATGGTTTAGATTCACAATTGTCACTTGAAATTAACCAAATGAGGTAAATTTTAATGTTATGTAAATACATAAATATTCAATAACATCAAAAAGTGGATATCTATATTGTATATAATTGCGCATTTCACTGTCTGAATAAATGATGAGGATATAAATTTATAATTAAATATTTTTTATACCTTTCAGCCAAGAAAAATGGTGTGGTGCAGAAACTATCGTCATCACCGGTGGCGGTGCGAGCGCGGACTTCTCTCGCTCCTCCCCCATCACCTAGGAAGCCCCCACCGCACCGTGTACCAGCACAGAGACCTAACACATTGACCACCACCAAAGGTAATTTTTATTTTATTCGATGTAATCAATAAATGACCATATGTATACACTCAATATGCGCATGTTTAATGGGCTAGTGATTATTCATGAGTAAGTTTTATTTCATTCGGTGAAATCAGTAACTGCGATAATAAGTATTCACTAAAAATGCGCATATTTATCGGCCATGTGTACAAACATTTATTATCATTTTATGTAAACTAAAAAAGATGAAAATGACAACGTGTGTTGTTAAATGTTGTCGTAATGATTCTTTTAAACACATGCAAAGAAAAAATCTTATATTTCATTATAAGATTTTTTATTTATTGCACAACCTCTTGTACTACTCTGTGTGACCGTAGTTCTACTGTTTTTGAAAATAGGCACAGGAAAGTGACTTATGGCAATTTTGAAAAGTTAGGGTATGACACCTGCATTTCTTTCAGCGCGTCATTAATAATATTGGCAACATCGATAAAATTGTATCGGCAATGTTGTAATACCTAACAATAAAATATCGATAGTTTAGATTCAATGTAATCTATATTAGATGTCGGCCTATAACTCTAATCCTGTACATCGTTGCAACCCTACTCCTAAGTTCGAACGGAGTAGTCGATGTTGGTTTTCGGAACTAGTTTAATAGAGATTACTTCCTTATTTCTTACACTGCAGTAGTAGTAGTAGTTCGTTTATTCGATCTTAAAACATAAACATTTTAGCAAACACTTTTATTTAAGCTTTTTTTTTCTTTCTTCACTTCGTTATTTTTTTCTAATCTAAGTACTTAGATTTTTACTAAATTACGTGAGTGATAGACTGAGAATTAAGAAATGTTCTCTAAGGTAAAGAAAACTCTTTACGATTCTATGGGTGTACTGCCCATTATTATAGTGAAAACTGATTATATTAAAGTTGTTAGAATTTAATTTGCTTGTTTCCGCGTAGTGAAATAAAATAATGTGTCCTGCCCAGTTTGAAGAGGTCCTCCTCAATTGCGTGCACTATCCCCGTTACCACCAATCCCAGCACCACCAAACTAGGAAAGACACACCACCCTCGATAATACGACACGTGTTTCGCGTCTAAAGGAGTTGTTGTGAGAGCTTATCAGATGAAATAGACTGCGATGACTGACCGCTAAACCGCTTCTTAATTTCTAACATCTTCAGTATAATGGATTTCTGAAAAGTAACGCGTGATTCTGTTAATTAGAATAATTTTTATTCAACATCTTCTATATGAGGTAGAGTCTATAAAATTCTACTGTTAGATATTAGCGATGCATCCTCAGGTGAAGTAGACTCTGCTAAGCTTAGCGGTCAGCCACCGCAGAGTCCACTTCACCTGAGGATGTAGAGGTGAAACACGTGCCGTACTATCGTGGGTGGAGTGTCTTTCCTAGTTTGGTGTTGCTGGGATTGTTGGTGACGGGGATAGGGAGGGTGGGAGGTCCTCCTCAAACTGGGCAGGACACATCATTTCATTTCATTACGCAGAAAGAGGCAAATTAATTTCTAACAACTTTAATTTAATAGATTCCGCATAGTAACGCCTGATTCTATTAATTATCTCAAAACTGTTTATATTTATTGAGTAAGTAATATATTTATGGATTATTGGATATTAGCACAGTTTAAAGACCTTATAAAACTGCGATATTAGTTTTGCATTTCTTTGTTTAACACTGAGACGTAGGGCTTTTAAAAATGGAAATACAAATATATGTTTAGCAGTTGGTATATATAATAAAATTCTAGTTTAAAAAAGGAAAAAATATTATGCATAAAATATAGTTAAAAATTTCACCCTTAACATAACACCATCGGGTGATGAATATTTGAAAGCTTTCAAATTGTTGTAATTAATACCTCATTATTAAACCAGAAAGAAGTTAAACCAAAAATAATTTTTAGTTTGATATGGTTCGGATTTTATTGATAACCTTTTATACAGTAGCTTGTGTATATAAAATATAGAATGAGTTTGTGGAGCAAAATATTTTCTACACTGCTTACGATTAAGTATTTGATATACCTACCATATTCATATAATTTTAAACGTATAACTAGTAAAACATTACATTCATCTTTGTGCTGCCTCCTTTTTCTTTTTAATCATCATCAGCTCTTAAAACTCCACACTGCTGAACATATTATGATCCCCACGTTCTGCTGCCATCTGTGGTATAAAATTGAAACATACATTCATCCAGTAGATGTCGCTTTTTTATATGTCCCTCAATTATATCAGTTGTAAGTTTTAGTTGATAGATGGCGCTGTTCAGCAATTTTTATTAGATTTTATTGTTTTGGGAAAATATTTTAAATATTTTTAAGGAATTCCATTAAAAGTATAGGCATATGGATATCAGTACAAGCAAGGCCCGGCGGCGAATTCGGTAGATGATGAAAATAATTTCTAATCCATGCCAGGAGCAAGTAGTTTCACGCAGTGTGTATGCCAGTAACACCATACACCGTAACTCGAAAAACCTCAAAAGAGGGGACATGATGATTGGTAACAATACCAAATCATAAACTAACGTCATCCTCATCTCCATCATGCCTTTCCCTTTTTAAATAGCTCGCGGCTTAAAAGGCCTGTGTCAGATAAAGCTGTAAAAGCCGCATAGGCTAACAACACTTACATCACAGAAAATACCCTCGGGGTGAGATCCGCTAGAGAATTTTCTTTTGATTTGCGGCAGTTATGGTCTACACAGTGTTTACTCCGTTTTTCTACGAAGTAATGACATAGTTTTTTTTTTGGTGGAATAGGTTTTGTAATTATGTTGTCGTTACCTTTTTTTTTAAACTTTACTGGAACATGTCAAGATTATATGTATTATGTTACTAAAATTAATTTTCGTAAACTAATGTGGTTACCAATACAGTTTTGTAGTAGTACTGAATAACATGTCACGTCTTCTATAGTTGGTTCAGCACCGTTGACATTCTGCTGGAGATGCGTATGCCTACTGCCGCTACTGGGCACAGGCTTCTTCCTATTTAACCATACAAGCCTAAATGTGCTTATTCAAAGTTATGTTTTCCACTATCGTGGTATTGGTCTTTAAATGTTTTATTTAATACTGATTCCATTTTTTTTAAAGTTAATTCATTATTACGAGCTGACACATTTAAATTAAATTTTAAGCAATATTAAATTTGGATTTGTATCAAAGTGCATGTGGTACGGATAAAATAACTAGCAACTGTGTACTAACTTGCTATAGGTGACGCGTAAATAAAATAATTGACCTATAAAGAATATCCTAGTCTCATTGGATACGAAAGAAAAGAAGAAATATTATCTAAAAATTAATATAATAATCCCTAAAAAGAAAGTATTTTGCATGCATAACCTGCACGATTTCGACATATAGAGGTCAGGTAAGTTATTGAGATTATTCATTACTAGCTGTTCCCCGCGAAAGTTTCGGAGATTAGCCGGAACAAATAGACAGACGGACAGACAAACAAACATTTTAAAAATTGATTTTTTTGTTGTAGGTACCGTATATACTTTCATATGCATTTAGTAAAAAGCTGTTATTTTGACATTACAAACAGACACTTCAATTTAATTTATTTGTATAGATAGATTAGATAGGTTGTGAACTTAGTTAAAATATGAATTGAAACTGTCCCAGGAATTCATTTATTTATGCTACCTATATTTCCAATATAATATCTTCTTTAAATATGTATAGAAGTCAATTGCTGTCCGTTAGTCTCGCTAAAACTCCAAACTGGCTTGACCGATTCTTACAAAAATTTTTGTGTTGCTTAAGTGGGGATGTTTTAGATTCATAATATGACTCGGTAGGTGGAGCTGTTGTCGAGATGCAGAAATCACTCCTACGAAGCCGGGGCGGATCGCTAGTTAATTATAGTTATAAGATGTGACGCATTAAGTCGGTCGATGTTAAATACATATAAATATTGCCAAGACTGTGGACCTTTCAGTACAAAGACATGAAACGTAATATTCTGGATATAAGTGTGTGTAATAATCTACTTTAGCCGCTGTCCTCTTAGCCAGCTGTATAGTTATTTATTGAGGAAATGATTTTCATCTTATAAGCCTATAGCTACTATGAAGAACAGTTTGAACCAACAAAGCAATTACGATACTTTTTATTCGTCTTTTTTAATTCTTTGTGAAATATTAATACAATTTTACTGACGTTTTTATATTTTACGTGGGTGTTACTGAAAGTGTTGAGTATATATTACCTAAATTGTTGAGAAATTTTGCCTTTACTGTTTTTCAGTCTATGCATAATCTCATTTAATGGAACTAAGTCAAATAGTGGCCCATTCTTATTTGGTCACGTAATGACACATCATCCCTGAGAATGCGGCAACCTTCTTTTCTTTGACGCAAATCCTCAAAAGAAACATCCACATTTTTTATAGAATAAGGGTGACAAACGAGCACACAGTCCACCTGATGGTAAGTGGTTGCTGTGGCCCATAGACATCTACATCTATCTTCGTTTGCGAATTTAAATGCAGATGCGTTGTCAGCCGTGAGGACTAAGATAGAATGCCTCTTTTCCAGTAAAATGTTTAAGCTTGTCCGAATATGTTGGTAGAATCTATTAATTACAAACGTAGATCTTAGCAGAGAATTATAGCCTATAGCAGCATTACAATTTTACAATACATTGTACTGGAGTGGTACAGTGCGCTTTAACACTTTTATCTGCTAAATCACCTACCATCAGGTGTCAAAGAAGTCAAGTACTCGATTAAACCGAGTTACACATAAAATGTAATGATATGAATGATAGCGTAGAAATGGTCGATCATCGCTAATATAGTATTAGTATTGCTTAAATTTTGATGAAAATCGAAGTAAAGAATAATTAATTTGATTAGAAAATATATTTATTTATTTATTCTTTATCGCATTCCTTAAAACAAAGGAACGCAAAGGGCGGACTTAATGCCTTGAGGCATTCTCTACCAGTCAACCCGTGGAGTGGTGAGAATTTGACGTGGTGTAACAATCTAAGCATATGGTAATTCTATGAATCTAATATATCCTATAAATAAAAATATTAAAAAAATTTTTTGTTTGTTCGTATTTTATGCGCTGCCATACCGTTCATCAGATTGCGCTAAAACTTTGTAAACTTATTGTTTGCACTTGTGCGAAGGTTATAGGCATAGTACAATTAACTTACAATAGGTGGCGCGAGTATCGTACCAACTCTCAACTTCAATCAACATATTATCATTCCTAAATAATATAACTCTTCCAAATTTAAAATGATTAACATGTTGTCTTGGCTAATCAAGAATAGAACGATTTTGTTCAATATTTTTCGATTTTGTAACGTGTAGTAATTTAACTTTACCGTTTGGCTTAAATAATTGAATAAAAAAAATATATAAGTATGATATTATGTCATATCCCCATCGACCAATAAACTATAATTTAAAAAATAAACTTTAAATTAAAAGTAAAAACCGACTTTAAAGAACTAAGGAGAATAACTACGAGTAAATGATAATATAATTTCCACAACAGCTGTAGAAGTCGATCGATATTTTATAGAAAAATTAAGGACCAAACTTCAGTAGCTGTCATGTGTAATTTTTTATTCTTCTTAATTTTTTGAAGTCGGCTTTTATTTTTTATTGAAAGTTTCAAATTATGACCTTTTTAAGTGGACTAAGAATATCACAAACACTAGATAACAACAAAAATATCGTCTTAACAGTAAAAACTTCATTCCCTATTTTCCCACCTACATGGGTGATTATTTTTTCTCAATTTATATAGGATAACCTATTTAATAAACAAAAAAATCATTAATATCGGTTAACAACTGATAAAGATATGGCGTAACATACACACAAAAAAAGAACATACAGTCACTCGATTTAAGAACCGCCTGCTTTTTTTAAGTCGGCTAAAAAAGAACGATTGAGGCAATGTTTATTCCCGGTGGCCATAATTGTTTAAAATATACTGCTGTAAGAAATAAAATTTGATCGGCATATCGATGCAGTTATGCTAGTTGATTAATGAATGCAAAATGCACAAAATCAACAGTAAAGACCAAAATAATTTATAGCTTTTCGACTGCGCTCAGAAAACCTTGAGTGAACTAGTTTTTATATTGATTTTTAATGTATCAAAAGTTAATTTTAATGGAATCCCGTTTGACATTTTTATTACTAGTTAAGCCTGGCCTCATTTTGTTGCAGTATAAATGTTAAATTTTTATTTGTTAGTGTCTGGCTAATATCATTTTTATTACAGATTATTTTTAAGCGGTATTTAAAATATAAAAAATATTTATTTAAGAAAATGTAAATAGTAGGTAAAGTACAGGTTATTAGAAAATAGCTTACAGTACAGCAACTCTTCCGTATCGAGAACAGACGACCGCAATGGCTCGTTGCTCGGTTACTTTTTTAATTTCACATTATATTCAAAGATTTCATTAAAATTTTGGCTTAGAAGATCCGAGTGTTAGATCGGTTTGTGATGTTGCAGAGAGTAGGGATGAATACTCTTAAAGAATTTATGTCGTAGTCAGATAAGTATTTTTTTTAGAACTTTTTGTTTAGTTCATCATTATCATCATCACTACATCTGGTGGGCAGCCGCCTAACACTTCGCTTACCGGTACGAGGCTGCTACTCAAGAACCTTTCATTGGTTGTCGGTTCTTTGAGCTATACGGCCGGCCCTATGCTACGGCCATATCTGTACGTTAGGCTCTATCGGTTAATCTGGTTCTACTGCGGATATTTTTGTTAGGAATTCTATCACGTAGAGAAACTCCGAACATAGCCATCTCCATAGCTCGCTCATTGTCTTAAAATATTCTCATATGGCCGGCTACAGTATAGTTATCTACTGTTAATTTGATCTGCGGTTGAATTACGAACGGAGCCAATAATTTTCTTATGGTTTTGCGTGTGTTATGCTTGTCAACGTATCTCTGAAACATCTAACTAGCAATCAATTTTATTGCATAAGCATTGTCCATCGGATATAGTAGGTTAGGGTAAGTTAGTTTTTTCTCTTGCGCTGTCGAATACTTTCTTTGACATTCCAAAGTTACGCAGTGCGTAGTGGTTGTTGATATCGGTGATTATCATATGTGTATTTATTTGCGTGCGTTTTACATTAAGCATTGCACATTTGCAGTATAAGACAGATAGAGTTTGCTAATATTGTTTTTATAGAATTAAGTGTCACAAACGAGCACATAGTCCATCTGACGGTAAGTGGATGCTCCGACCCATAAACATCTATATTTCTCCTCTATCAAAATGAAGATGTGTTGTCACTCCTATGGACTAAGGTGCAATACGTCTTTACCAGTAAAAAGGGTCTCCGGTTCTCGTAATTTCCTCGATCGAGTGGGCTTGCCCACCCATTCGTGCTAACTACGAGTACATATGTATCGTGACTCTACCACGTAAATTTATTACGAATTTAAA
This sequence comes from Parnassius orleans, assembly GCA_029286625.1. Classification (NCBI taxonomy): domain Eukaryota; kingdom Metazoa; phylum Arthropoda; class Insecta; order Lepidoptera; family Papilionidae; genus Parnassius; species Parnassius orleans. The sequence continues at coordinate 2,895,210 of JAGSMP010000032.1, forward strand.
AATGTGTACATTTCGGAACAATAAAGATCTCAATTTATTTTGGTATTCTGTTATTTGTTACATTTCGGCAACCACTTAAATCAGACGAAGTGAATAATGCTATATCAAAATTAGTAGATTGGATTAACGTAATTAATTTACATTTAAACGGCAACAAAGCTAAGTGATTACAATTCGAAATGTTTAAAACTTGAAGATCAATTTTTTTTAAATGAAGAAAAATTGAGCCTCGTCGATTTCACTGTTTTTCTTGTTATTGGTACTTGCGATTCAAAGCTTCAGTGCGGTTCCCATATACCTAAACTAGCAAGAAGACTAAACTCTGCAACTTATGCTGTAAAAAATATTAAAAGTCTCATTAGTGTTATAACAGCTAGATTAGTTTATTCAGTTATTTCCATAGCTTTTTGTCTTATGATATTTTGCTATGGGAATTTTTTTTTCTACATAAATGGGACCAAAAATGATATTAATAACATGAAACCAAATATGTCTTATAGAAAAAAATTAGGAAATAAATGTATTAACTTTGGCCTCTCAGTAATTTAATGTATGTTCACGAATCTAAAAGCAGAAGTTTTAATAAAAAAAGTGGTAAACATTAAGAACAAGCACAAACAAAATACCAGTTACTCGACTTCACAGATTCAATAATTCATTTATGGGGCAATGTATACGCTTTTAATAACAAAGACAATATTCAAGGTTATAAAAAAAACTGTATAAAAAGTATATTGTAATAAATGAATTCATGGTTGATAATAATCTTATAACTTATACCTTCATCTACTTATACTTTTATTTTATAAGCATATTTATTATATGAGGACATATGCTCTTACTGAATTCGTGTTTTGTATGTATGAGATCCCGGTAAAATACAAATATACATAAAATCACTCAATACTCGGCGACTCTAGGTCACGTATGCACAACAATGTTGCTTATTTGTTGTTCTTATTTCGTTTTGAAATTTTATGCATGATCAGTATTAATTATTATTTTATTGTAAGCATTTCCTTTCGTCAATTATTAGTTTATTTTTACTTATGTAGATACTAAAAAGGAACATTTGAGACCTAAACATTTTTCCAGTTTTCAATATTTTGAGATGTCAATCCTAGCTTTTATGCGTTTTGATAGTTTTGAAGCAATACAAATAGTATTTTATATAAATTTTTAATATCATCATTAATTCTCCTTCTTTAGCCCCTTTTAAGTCCCCACTAGACATTTTCCGTCTTTGGATCGCAACAGCAAACATACATTTTTTGAAAGAAGGGCCTATATTCGCCACGCTAGGTCGGTGAGGGTAGTATAGTGGTTAATGAACTATATAGTTAAATTATTTGCGGAAATGCGAAAGCACTACTGTAATGTCCTCATAATTGCATTGTTACGTTACTTTTGTTTGGTTATATAGTTATTACCAACCATGAAAATGATAACACAAATTAATTTTAATTATCTCAGTTACGTACTCTTTTTGTTTACATAATGGCATTATTGTGATATACGAAAGTAGATGAAAATAATAAAATTTCGTGGGAAGATTGTTAAAATTAAAAAAAATACAATACGAGAAACATCTGCGCGGTATTTAAGTTAAGTCGTGAAAAGTAAAAAGTAAAACCACAACTCCTAGTTCATAAACTAAAGGAAAACTGAAATGTTGTAATTAAATGACATGCGATAAATTTTAACAATTCAAATTGAAGCTGTATGTAAAACATGTTGTGGTTGAACGTTTTTCAATGAAAGTTTGGATCTGAAGAAAGTGTACGCCAGGTATAGACGAAGGCAGGACGGACACAGACGCGCGCGCATTCGAACGTTGACGACAAAAAACTGCATTTGAAGTGCTCCGATTTTTGTTCGAATTTCAAATTTTAATCAATTTTTTAGTTTGTCGAAAAATATTTTTTTTGGTGTGTTACTGAATATCTTAGAGATTTCATGTGATTACAGGCCGGTTATGAAATTTCGTGTAATTGTTAACTTTAGTTTTCTGTTGTATCATGAGTCCACTTAACAAAATCGTATCTCTGTTCCAACCGAACTCAAAAAGCAATCGTAAAAATTTATTGGTACACCAGAAGATATTCTCAAGCGAATTGAATATTCGCAGTGAGGTAGAAGACCTAAAATACAAGTGGGGTACACTGAATGGATATAGAGCCAAAGGTAAGCAAATTTGGTTGTACCTATTTTTTATAATATCTAGTTTTTTATATTTTCATAGACTAGTTATTGTTAATAATTTGTACAAGTATATATAAAATTAGTGCTCAAAAATTAAGATCGTTTAAAAAAAAAAAGATTGCACAGAGCCGTAACATATAACGGCAGTGTTACAAATAAAAAACAAACTAGTTTAAAGAATGGCAGCATTTAAAATAATTAGTGAAACTAAGCGCGTTAACAACTTAATGTTTCATTATGTTACTGTTTTGATGTTTGTGTAGAAAGGTAACGTAATGAAAGGAGAAGAACAAGAAGAGCAGCGATAAGAAGGATAACGCGTTTTCTTTATTATCGTGTTTTAATATAATTTTATTTCTAAACGAGTAAAACAGTCGTTAAAATATAATATCTATTTATATTATCACTTTGTAAATTTATTTCATGAATACAGTGTAGATAACACAAATGAGAAACGGAGTTACCTAATTGGTTACTTAAACAGGTGCTTATGTAAACTCACATGCACACGTATAAATACTTAAGTGTCAATTAAATGAAAATTAAATGAAATTGAGTACATAATATTATCACATTCATGTAAATGATTATTAAAATTAACAGTCTATAAGTATAATACGTCTCTCCCTCCGCTGGGTTCATGCCTCCTCTCATTTCTGAGAGAATGATTGAGTTATTAATCCAATGCGTGTTGGCGGACTTCACATTATTTAATCACATAGTTCCCGAAATATTATTATTCCTTAGCATGCAGGTTTCAAGCGCGTGGTAAATTTTGAAGAAAACATTCCATCCCTTAATAAGGTGGAAAGATAGGGGAAGTTTGACATTGCTTATGTCGCACTGTCGGTGTATTTTACGTACCTACTTAGAGCATACTATGTCCATAAAATTTTCTCGGCTTTTCCCATAGGGAGTAAATAGGGTGATGAATTCTCTTACGCCGGTAGCATGCAGTACCACCAGAAAAAAAGTTCAATAAGGTTATACAAGCGTCAAGCTAACAAACATGCGCTGGTACATTTGCAGGTTATTAAATCATAGTATAATATAATATATCCAATACGACTATAATTTTATTTAAAAAAAGATCGTTATCTCCACGCTAGGATTTTCTCCCGTATCGTGGAGGCAGTTTACAAACACAAATTGCACAAGGACAAACATCCACACCCGGAACAGTTACTTGTACACCATACAAATGCTTGTTTCGAGCAGGATTCGAACCTGCGGCCCCCAGCGCTACAACTCATTGCTAAGCTACTGCGCCAAGGGGCCGTCAATTTGTCGTTAGTTGCTCTAAACAAAAATTAATATGACATATTTAATAGTTATATATTTTAGTTAGTAATAAAGAAATCTTTTGATTCGTAATAAATAGTACCATGTTATGAATTGCTCTAATTAATTTTGGACACGTCGAAAACATTCAAATATCGTGAAATCCTATCGTAACAATATGCGATCGACAGTAACACAATTCTGTCCACAACCTAATTCTAAATAGACATAAAAAGCTAATGTACAGCGTGTGCAGTATTGTGCTGATGTTAAACATTCTCCAATGCAGTAATGCCCTAAAAAAACAAAATCGCAGCATCAGCGCGAGGAATCGAATAGCAAACAATTGTGTTTGAGTGCTTGTCGGCTTAAAAGCGTACGCATCACAGTGTCCGTCACTGAACGCCGAACGGAAACGCCGCTTTGGATTGGTAAACGATGCCTGACCACAGTGGGTGGTATTCGGCCCATTAACTCAATGTTCCGATTATTCCATTTTTGTTTCATGTTTGCGACTTTGATCCAATGTTTGGACAGAAATTTGCCGTCTCTTCCTCGAGACTGATGTGAATTTGGGTCTATTATTAACGTCGAATCATTATTTGTGTGTTCAGCATTAAAGCGGGTAGTGTTTACTTATTCAATTCATTTTTTAATAATTAAATTTGAATTCACATAGAAATGATACATTAGTAATATTAGAGAGAATGCCAACAGATTAAATCTATAAACATATAATTGTGTATGTCTGTAATATCTATTAAGTTGAGAGGGTTATTTGCATGCCATTGGAATCTTGGAAATGGCTGACCGATTGTGATGAAGTTTCACGAACAGATAGAGAGCAATCAGAGTAGTCAAGAGTGATCTAAGCTATATTTTATCCGAAAAATTTGCGAGACTTTTTTTTGGTGAAATAGAAAAATTTATAAATGAAATGGTTATTGATGAATATTTAAAAAAAAATGTAAATAAAGCCACATTAGTTCATCGCACCCTGGCGAATCCGGGGCGGGTAGCTAGTATTAAATAAGTCACGCACCTAGATATTGTAAGCAGTATACTTGTGGTAGAGATATTCTAATACATATTATGACACTTATCCTTTTAAGGCATAATGAAAAGGTTATTAAGTAATTGGTGTCAGTACTGTGAATGGAACAACAAAGGGACTATCATTGTTGCCCACTATCATTATTATCATCAACAATATAGCACATCACAAATTTAAAGTGCACTCTTGCAGAATATATCTCCTATGGTGGGAGGATTCGCACCTTATGTACACTGTTTTCAGTCACAAGACTGGTAATTTCTGATCTGGAAATTTCTAACGGTTGTTTTGCCATCCGCTTCTAGTCGTAAGATTTTTGGAGAAATTTTGGAGAGACGTGGTAGGTCAGGGGAAGAGCGCCTCGACAAAGCCGACACCCATAGAATTGTTGTCAATTTTTAACCTAAATAAATATCTCTAAATGTAACTCCAGCGTTAATATAATTGGAGGCTTTAGGATAATTGAAGTCAAAAAAATGTTAGCCTAAACCTACCTTTATCGCGTTGTCAACCGACTTCAAAAAAGGAGGAGGTTCTCAATTCGTCGAAATCTTTTTTTTATGTATGTTCACCGATTACTCGAAAACGCCTGAACTGATTTGGAAAATTCTTCTTTTGTTTCAAAGGGTATATTTTCCAGGTGGAAACAAAAAAAACAATAAATTATTTATATTGAAGTCGGTTGTACAAAAATTTTAATTTTACCACTTGTTCTTATTTTATTAGCGAATATGTTTTGTTTTGTCTCACTGATGAATGAATTCACGTCTATTATTATAATGGGCGTTAATAAAATGCGTGGGCTTGGAGCGTAATATTCTGCGCATTTTCAATGCTATATTAGGAAATAAGAGAACAATAGACGAAAAACAATAACATTAGAATAGAATATAATGACTACATTATGAACACAAATTTTAATGGGCAGACAGTGTTCTAAAAGTAAATATATACATATTTTTGATTTGACTACAGGGCAAGTTTACAAAACCCAACAAAATACGGCTTTCGTTTTTTTGTTAGCCTGACAACCAGTATACTCTATTTTAATAAGCTTTTATTAGCTTGATCTGTATGAATGAATGAACGTAATAGTATTTTATGATTCAGTTTTCACCCACTTCCAGAAGTCTGAAAATTTGAGATTTTGCAGATCTATTAGGAAATTTATTTTGCGCAGTAGAGCCACGCTGCAGCTATATTACGTAGCACGAATGGGTCGCCTCGACCAGTGTAAGACCACATAACCACAGACACTTATTACCAGCGTAAAACAGCAGAATAATTATTTGTTTTGTAGGACCGAGAGAACCGGAAACCCTTTTTTCTGTTAACGAGGCATTCCATCTTAGACCTCAGGGGTGACTACGCATCTGCAATTTGATTTTTAATCGAGTATAGATGTAGATGTCTACGGGCCACAATATCCACTTACCATCAGGTGGGCTGTGTGCCCGCTTGTTACCGTAATTCCTCACAAAACAATAATTTCATGATTCTGACTTAGTTTTATTACTAGGATCATCATTGCTCATGATTAATGCGTGTTGTCTAAATTTTGTTTAACTTTAATATTATTATAATTAGTGCCCACTTTAGAGTATAAATAAGCACTTGCTTATAAATACCCTAAGGTGCCCATCGAGTCATTTTCAATTATTTATTGACGTTAGCTGAATAAATGCCTTTTAATTTTTATTCATCCGATATTTGTTAAGAACATAATAGTGAAAACAAATAAAATAAATTTAAAACTGTTATAGAATGCTACATATCTCATATTTTTATTATATTTCGATGATAAACTAGAAACGTTACAACTGTAATGTAATAGTAATTTTATGTGGTAGCGGTTTCTGTGTAAAACTGAGAAAGCGCGGACAGTTATAATTTTATTGAAACTTTCTATAACGTCTAAGATTAGTCTCACGTTAATAATCATTAATCAGTTCAGTTTTAAATTGATTTTATTGTATTTACGAGGTAATTTTAAATATTGTTTTTTACTAGTTTATTACACTTATCTTTTCAATTAAATATTTTCAAAACAAGAACCAATTTTAAAATGTTACGATATACTAGTAAATAAAATAAAACAAGTCAGAGTGAACGAGTATACTAATACATTAATAATACTAAATAATAGTTATACTTTAAACTGAACAAAACTTTTGTTTAATTCTTTTATAGTGCAGACTTTTCATTCAATTATAGCGCCTCTATTATAACATAAGAAAATTCTAAATTGATAACAAAGAAGTAGAAAATGTTTTAAATATTTCCGTTGTTAATATACAGTTATTTATTTGCTCCTAGACGATCACCGACCATGGTGACAAATTTCGAATAATCGAAAATATTATAGTGCCTGCTATAAAGCCACAAGTTTACGCGTAAATTCAGAGGCACTTATCGGTTCTTATCTTGTACGGTTTTTACGCTTATGTGATTAGATCGGGAGAGGCTAATTTGTACTGCGTAGTAGCAGAGACACCGGAATATTCACAATACAAACGGAAAGTAACAGTTTGATTTTTTAAATGTACTACGGCTGGGTATTGAACCTAGAATCATCTCCGTGGTGGTCTGCTGGTAAATTGACCACAGTAAAAGTCAATAAATCTTTAAACTTTGGATATTTTAAATCACATTTATTTAGTAATTTAAATATTCATATCATAATAATGATATGATAATTAGTTACAATGTTTTTTTAAATTATTAAATAAATGTGGGAGAAAAATATGCAAAGTTCTCATATCACGATAATGTTATGAGAATTTATGTTTTTTTTCTTAACAAAATAAGACTAATATTAAAAGTGGCTACATTTATGGAGTGGAATCATAAATTGCGTTAAATTGTCAACTAAACTATGTATAAATTAACCAATAAGTGATGAAACCCGGAATAAGGCAGACATTACATAAATATAATTACGTATATTCAATCATAATGACTATATTTATTATTTAAAATTATTCAAATTTATTCTGTATAGCTATTAATTAACGTGTTTGTAACTAGTTAATAGTAATTAAATTTGATTTTGAGTTGAATAACCTTAGAAGATTTCAAATAGGTAACCGTAAATAAAAAGTTGTTGCTGTGGTCGAAATTCGACTGTATTAATTACATTGCAATTCTAAACTGTTTCTATTTCGTACAATTTGCATACGCACGAACGCTCGCGAAAAAATGGACGGAAGGCAATAAACATTACTGTTAATCTTTTTCCAACAGTTGCGTAACATACAAAACTCGGAAATCGCCACTTTACATTTTGAAACCGGTATAATTCGTGTCAATACAATCGTGGGTGGATGTTCCTTTCAATAGAAGAAAGTGTGTTATTCTTATGCCGCCGTGGGCTGTAATAGCGTTATTTACTGTCAAGAACGGGTGGATAATGGGCGTATAAAAAGTGTTCAGTTTTTTTTATAGAATAAGGGTGACGCGAGCACACAGTCCACCTGATGGTAAGTGGATACTGTGGCCTATAGACATCTAAATTTATCCTTGATTAAGAATAATTATACAGACGCGTTGTCACCCCTGAGGACTGAGATGGAATGCCTCGTATCCAGTAAAATGGGTCTCCGGTTCTCTAAACTGACCATATGAAACACAACAGCTTTAAGCTGCTATTTTACGCTGGTACTCGTATTATGTGAGAGCGTGATCCTTCTACGGTCGAGCCGACTCATTCGTTCTACAACCATAATATATCTGCAGCATGGCTTTACCACTTTAAACTTCAGGATTAGGTGATCGTATTAAACAGGAATATTATATCTATCATGATTTTTATATCATTTATATGTATTGTATTGTAGTATTAAGTATGAAAAATTATCCTCGCCATATTGTGCCGGTAAAGAAATTTTCAACGTTCCAACTAGTGCTTGAAGCGAAGAACCTACAATCATCGATCTGTCTGATCATGAAAGTCTAATCTTTCATGATCAGATCTTCAGAAAATTTGGTTCCGATTATATCTTGATCTAAAATTGTGAATGTTAACTAAAGACAAGGATACAAAACCAGTGTAAAATATCGACTTTAAGAGAAATTAACAAATTGAGATAAATCATCTCAAAACTTTCCAGAACTTACCAAAAAAAATAGGCTATATTTAAATACTGTGATCGTCAATGTACAATGAACATCAACACGCGAACCGTGATAATTACCACAAAAATGGTTTTAAGACTGATAACGGTGCTTTTTCTTTATATTTTGCATATTTCATAGGCTTGGGTTAGTTAAAAATGTAACGATTAATTAAAAATGTAGATATTGTTAAACTTTGGGTTTTTCTATATGTATATATGAAAATGATGTAACTGGGGTAAGAATAAATTAATAAAACTGATTTATGAGATCTGCCAATGTTGAAATCGCTATCTTAAAAATGTAATAACGTAATTGTCTGACCTCACTTTCGTTGTCATCGAGTTGTCAGATCTCTTCCTCCTATTAACGGCCGTTTCAAAGCACATCTCCGGGAATTCCATCACTAGGCACTCCCACGTTTTATTTATTACTTCCTCACCCTCACCTTTTATAATTGTTCTTGGAATTCCGTGGAAAGCGTATAATTGATTTGTTTAACGCTTTATCTATGAATTCAAGATTATTTATAAATGAAGTAATAATTAATTTTTCGCATCGTTTGAATAACAAGCCGTGGATACCAACGCGGAACTGTTTTGGTTGAAGGGGAAATTTTTAATTAAACAATGCCTTTGTTTTCTACGTTATTTACGTAATGAGGAACGAAAAATAGCAAATAACGGTATAATCTTAGAAAATAATCCAAACAAAAGTTAAGTATACCTCAACAGAAATATTATTTCTAGAAAGTTATTCGATCATAATATAAACCTTTTTTATTCTTGATATAGATCGTTACATATATTATCATTTCTACTTTTACTCATAGTGTTAGATAATAATTAAGATCTAAGTCAGTTTTTCTTGCTCATTAGCAGGTTTGTTGCTCTTTGAAATCCGTATACGGACGTGCTGTCTCACATTCCAAGCCTTACTCGATTTGACATTTCAAGCAACCAATTAAAGCATTTTTCCGTGTCTCCATTTAGTCTAATAGCTTTTTCTTAGCTTTCTTTTTGAACATCTATAGTAACGTTTCTACGTAGTAATGTAAAGATTCGATTACGTATCGGAGCAGAACGCGGAAACGTAAAATTGTTTTATTCATCCTATTTTTGACATCTAGTGGAATCAAACGTCGCTGAGAACCGGAACAAACTTGTGTCTGAAGTCGAGACTTTGTTGAACAGAGTCTCAGACTGGGGGTGACTAAATCTAGTCCAGTTCAATCCTCAGAAGACACAAGTTTGCGCGTTTATCGCTAAAAAGAACCCCTTTGTCGTATCTCCTCAGTTTCAAGGCACTCCCCTTGTTGCCTCAGCCAGTATCGGAATCTTCGGTGTCGACATATCGAGTGATGTGCAGTTTCGTGGTCACTTGGAAGAGAAGGCCAAATTGGCCTCTAAAAAGCTTGGCGTGCTCAGCAGAGCGGGACAGTATTTCATGCCGGCACACCGCTTGCAACTTTACAAGGCGCAGGTTCGGCCCCACATGGAATACTGTTCCCATTTCTGGGCAGGGGCTCCCCAGTGCCAGCTCCTTTTAAGGTAAAGTTTAAAAAAAGTTAGTTTGCCTACAACTACTACAAATTCGAAATAAATCGAATCGAATCGGTCTAGATTGAAACCGAATGGCTTACTCAAACATACGACGTTAAACGCAGTCTGTTCTGAAAACAATGGCCTTTAGACTTACTCATTTAAATGTGATTCCGATTTAAGTTATATAACTAACCGGTTGTTATAGTTATATCACTCTTTTGTAAATTAATAATATTACTCTCTTAGAAAACAATGTCGTCATGTAGGGGAAGGATTTGAAGGAATCGTCACGTTCGTGGATTGGTGTAATGATCCACGACTTTTTCTGCCACCAGAACGGCGCCACTTATACGTGAGGTGTAATATTACTATTATTAGTTGCATTTTATTGACAGATTTCATAGCGGGGAAGTTAATTTGTTCGGAAATTGTAAATGTTAATGTTTCTTTCTGTACTATTAGTTATAATTTATATTAATTAGATTAGAAATAAAGAAACCAAACCACAGATATTTATAAAAGTAAAAAATAAATAAAAAAAGAGTTAAAAATGTGCAAATAATTAAAGAGCAAACCACTGAGGTGCTGTTTTGTGTATTAATTTATTACTCTAGAAACTCATAAACTTTTATTTAAAACTAACTTCTCATTTAAATGACATCGTGTAACAAAAACCTTCACCTCACAGCTAACTAGCGACATCTGGTGATCGGAAGATTATGAGCCCTCATTAGTAGGTACGTTTCGTACTAGGGAGGTGGTTGTCATGCCATCTATCGGATATATTTGGCATTAAGTCGACTTGCGTTATTTTCATTAATTCCACCATTCGGTCCAAAATATGTGTGAACGTGCCAAATCTCATAGCCTGGTGATGAAGAGCAAGGCAGATATCGTTGTATCTTAATAATCTTGTTTTTTTTATGATAGTATCTATAAAAAAAACAAGATTATTAATGAAAGTCCCGCGATTTATTTGTCATTTTCCTACAACTTCAACAAAGAACAACAAAAGGAATATTAGTAATTTTAATGAATAGGATTATTAGTATTAAAAAAAACTACATATATTCATATACATAACACATCGAAAGTAGTGTACTAGACTCTTTTACTCGTACTTATATGATGTGAGATGCGAGTGGTTAATTTTATCTGAAAAGATATTTTGATAAAAATTCATTGGCATTCTTTAATAATACATCATCGCAACGTTATTGCATTATAAATCTAAACATTAATATAATCCTTATGCAAAAATAGTGGGCATATCATTTGTTAGGATGTGCCCATTCTGTTTGCTTCGACGCTTTCTAGCTAATCTGGCTTTCTTAATTTTGAATATCGATCTCATTCAGCACTGAATTCCAAAGGTTTTTTTTTATCCCAAATAGCGTCATTCTTTATTTGTCCTTTTATAAAATCATCTAGGTTTTTTTCTACTTTTATTTTATTGTTTAGTATTCTTATCCTCTTATAAATTTAGATATTATAAAATAGAATATGTAAAACTTTTGAGGTAACGTACTAACATTTTTTTAAAGAAATATTAATGATTCTTGTTTTCCTATATCTTAATAATGAATTAGTTAATCATGATAAATGTTTACATTGAAGCCCACGTTGAGTTGTAGCGGTATTAGGTAAGGCGGGTCAATAGTTGTATCTTCAGATTGCACAACTCGGTCACATATGAATATTTTGCAACCCATAGTGTTGCAAGATATGTAAATTTTTAAACTTAATTATTAGAAGCCTGTATTTCTTTATATATGACAGAAAAAAATATTTAAACCAACAAGTGGTAAAATTAAAAACTTTGTACAACCGACTTCAATATAATTAAAATGTGAACATCATCAATGTAGTCGAAGTCAATTAAATACGCATTATTAAGGATAACTCAAAAACCACTGGTCAGATCTTGATCAAGTTTATATGGAATCACATGAGATCACCAGCTAAAAAAGAATCATCAAAATCTGTTCACCTAGAAAAAAGTTCTGAAGTAACACATAAAAAAATACAATCTAATTGAAAACTCCCCCCTTTTTGAAGTCGGTTGAAAATAATCAACATTTGTTATAACAACTTTTTATTTTTAGTTGTACTGTAATTTGTACTGACAAAGTAGGTATGTCATTTTAATCGTAAATAATTAAATTTTCGGATGGGAGTTTCTTTTAATTTTAGACTTTATATAGTAAATCAGGTATTCAAAGATTAAATCGCAACAAGACCCACTTTAAAATCAATAAACTGTACATCAAAAGGGTAAGGTTACCGTGAGCAAATTGATAATCTGACCAAAAACGAATGCGCAGTCGGAAGTGTTTAGCTCATTTTGGCACTAAAAGCATTAAAGTGTAGCAATATATCAATTGGAACACTCGTGAGCAACCAGATGCACGTTTTATCGTTTCTGGCCAGTTTTCAAGTGCCGAAAACCCATTAGTGGGTATTATACGCAATAAGTATCCCTCAGGTAACGGATATTTTTGCAAATATTCATAAGCTCCTAACCTACGAATATATAGCAGCCTATGTAATTCTGCTCATCTAATTCTGTCTGTAGGCCTAGATCTTTTAAACTACGCAACGGATTTTGATGCGGTTTTCATAACGAGTTAGTGATAACTAGAATCGGGCTTTTTGTATAAAATGATAATGTATATAACAACGCTGGAATAACATTAAAAATCTTTAGTAAATTGTTTTTTGGAACGAAGTTCCTTATCGCACGGTACGAATTTGTCGGATGGGGGCTAGGCTAGAAAAAGTGTAAGATTTTTCCGTCACGACACCCTTTCTATAGTGCGAGCGAGATGGAATAATATCCATCTCCCTCGCACTTTTTATTATCTTGCCATGAAAGAAATATTATTTTAAATGACGCTTCATTTTAATAGACGCTAGTAATTAATTAATTTGTATTTGTTAATCAACACTCGGTTGGAACGAAGTTCCGTACGCATGTTTTTTTTGTGAAAGTAGTATTTTGACGAGTGGAACGCACGTTGCCCACGCGTCGTACACTTTTGACCACCTACAGCCCGCTTACCACTCATTGGGCCTGTGTTGTCACGCGTTGGGTCCGCATGTAACGCGTTGAGTTCCATTGGGTGGGATTCAATTAAAAAATAAGACGTGGTGGGTTTTATAGTCTATGCCGTGTAGAATTGTTAACGACGCATTGTCCACTCGTTAACGCCAAGCGGTACACTAGTGAAGCTAGGTCGACCGTCTAGTGGACGCGTTGCGTTGTCACCCGTGAGGGCTAAGATGGAATGCCTCTTATCCATTAAAAAGGGTATCCGGTTGTCTACACTCACCATACGAAACACAGCAGTGTTAAGCTACTATTTGACGCTGGTATTCTGTGAGAGCGTGGTCCTTCCCCGGTCGAGCCGACCCATTCGTGCTACAACTATATGTACTACTAATATAACTGCAGCATGGCTCTACCACGTGTAAGACTTGTATTGTATTGGGGACTAAGGCCGTAATGCTATGTATGCAAGCACTTGCGCAAATTAATTCTTCTTCATTAGCCCGTAAGAGTTCACGGCTGAACGTGGAACTCTCATTTTATAGAGGATTTGCCTTAACCGTTACGTTTGGCAGAGTAAGTACACGAATGAAAATAAATTCTTTTAACAGTTTTATTTGTTACTTCGATGTTAGCCATTACTCCACTATAAGCTCTGTTTCTGGTTAAGCTATATGACAAATTGGTTAAGAATAGAATTACGGGCCACTTTTACCGCCGCTGTTTATTTCATTAGCTGCCGTTTGGGAAAATGAAGTGTGACTATTAGATTTTTTATTATTGGAACGATAGGTATAATAAAAGTGTTTTTCTCGTATTTTTATATCCTAAAATCCGTAAAGCATTATTAAGTTAAAAGTAGATTAACAGTTGAGCATTCCAGTGTTACAATGAAACGACATCTGTTTCTCTGCCTTTAGACGGATGTATCTGCTAACAGTATTTTCAATACGTGAACGGCTTATAGTATTAGGAAGGCTTTGCAAATATCTATAAAATAATTTGTTCAGTAAATTCACGATAAATTTAAGCTTTAGATTGTTTATGAGCATTAAAATAGTGAATTCTTTTATTCTGTCTGTACAATGTCACTCCAATCAATCACTGGTCCATCAGTGGTTGCATTTTGGCGCCGACGCGCGGTTCCGTCCGACCAGGGGACTATTTACGTACCTTTCATTAGTTCTTAGAAGTAAACCCGCGAGGAAGTGTGGTTTTTGTATCGGAAACCGATGTGCTTGCTCCTTTTTTTATCCTGTCTCTGTGCAGAGCGTGGCAAGACACACCTTATCCTGTAATAATTTTGTTAAATGTACAAATGAATTCACATTGCTTACGGGACCGGTTTTCACGTCCACCATTTGTAGTCTTAAATAAACTTTTGGTGTATTTATCTTGCGACTTGCAGCTATTGTACTATTTAGATTAGACAGGTATTAATTTTGCATAATAAACGCTTTATAGTGTGTTGATATTTTGATATTGTATGTTTCTTGTTAAACGAGATTTTTTATAAGAAATTCCTTTATAAATAACAATAAAAGTTTTAAATTGTTAAGTTATGTAAAAATTAAATTCAGTTTTATCTCACAAACAAGTTTTTATCGAGACAAGTATTTCATCTTTTGTTTTGGCACATATTCTTTCAATAATCCTCATTAAATAAACTCTTGAAATAGATTTAAACGACTTTAAGTATTATAAATTATGTGTACTAATAGATGTTATTGCTGAACTTCTTTATTAATTTACATATATAACTTTCTTAATATAATTTATTTTAATGTTTACGGATTGTCAGTTAAAAATCATACCTTAGTTAATACAATGAACCAGTGACAGTTCATTAGATAATAATTTTTGTTCAACCACATCATTTCTTAAACAGACCTTGAGTTCGACGGTTTTAGTTCTGAATTACCTTCATGTTCCGCAGGAATGTAAATAAATCGTTTGATCTTCTATTTCATCATTACTGCCAGTTTAATCTATTAAAAGTATTCACTCCAAGCCGGATTTAGCTTTATTTTGCGTTTTAAAAACGTGTATATTACGTATACGTATATTTTTAAATGCTTCGATTCTGCGGCATTGAAACTATTTTCGATCTACTTTCAATTTTCTCGCATTTTAAATGATGTTTAGACTTCCCAGTTCCTTTATTCAGTTTTCAGGGAGAATTACTTTGAGTTATAGTCTCGGTGAGGCAAATTCTGTTAGTATTCGTATACATCCGTTCTAAAACGTGCGTGGACTTTAAGTTATTGTTCTGGCTGGTACTCCATCATAGAAATGTTGTTAATATGAGCATGGTAAGAAGATTTCAGAATGCATCTCATAACGCTTTTCTGAGTTTTAAATTTATATTTTTTTGTTGGTTTGTCGAATAATTTACTATCCGCATTTTTCGCAATTCGCAAATTTATTTATTATGACGATATTTTATAGTCAATAAATAAATATAACATTTTATCTATAAGGACATTTTATAGTCAATACAAAATAGACAGTTTTTAGTATGTAGTGCGAAGCGTTTTTTTTAACTTGGTACACAGTTAACGCTTTAACCGTACACATAAAATGCGTTAAAATAACTAGTATTTTTATATTAATAGTATAATTGAAAATTTTACACTAAAATCTATAAATAATTATACGTTTCATTGTGATTGACTTAAATAAAATTTACAGTTTATATACAGGGTTATTTTGCAATTACCGGCCAAATTTGCAGACAAGATTCAAAATACGTAATGTAGGCAAAAGGTGAAGAAAAATTAATTAAAAAAATCTCAAACACTGTCCTTTTTATCTTTTAAATTCAAAATGCGTAGTAATGCAATACTTTAACTGATTTTACTACGCGCGCACACATTCGTAAGGGTCGATTGGTCGACAAAAAAGTTCACAATCGCAGAAAGAATCGCACACAGAGGAGCGGGCGTACTCGTAGTTGTTGCCCATAAATCACATAAAATTGAATTGACTATAGTAGGTATCTCAATACGCATCACACTTATAACGCTGATCCCCGACCATTATGGGTATTTTTATTGCGTAAACGAGATGGTTGTACCGTCATCTATCAGAGATCATGAGATCTTTTTGGTAATTCCCTTAGTCGCCTTTTGCAGCACCCACTAAATAGAGTGATGGATTTTTTACCTTATGCCATTCTCTACCAGTCAACCCTTGGAAAAATAAAATAAAACAAAATTTTTTATGTGTCAGAAAATTTGACATCATACATCTAGAACAGAACATTACTGTAGATTTAGCAGTCATTTTTCCACCTAGCTTGAAGCATTTTTAATTTAATTGTTATTTTAAAACATTATAAAGACAAATTTATGTATTAATACTCGGCACTGAAGGAAGAAAAATTATCACATTATATTTTATCGATGACCACGCAGACGAAGTTGCGGGCACAGCTAGAAAATTACGCACCTTTTAATAATTAGTGAATAATGTTGTATAAAGTAAGCATTTTTATACACGCGACGTTCCTGTGGCCATTTTTAACTGAATGTGTCCTTTAGGAAGTAGATTCTTTAGGTGAGTTTTTTATCGTTACTGGTTGTTGTTCACTCCATTCACGGTTTGCAGATGTTTCGAGAATTGTTTTGTTGATATCGTAAATAGCGACGAATAGCAACCTATGTGGCTGACAAGCTGACAACGATAGCAATTAGCTACCATATTCTTTTTTGGAAGATCTAGTTTTTAAGACATTAATATACTGACGTAGCATTGAGGACATTAATGATGAAAAAAGTAAAGATTTAATCTGTTGTTCATCAATGCATAATAGTTTGTGATACAGTTATGGCTAGCTTCTTTATATAAATTTACTAGAGCAAGTGAAGAATGCTGCCTTAAAAACATGTATATATAGTATTATTAAGCTATATATTTATAGAGATACAAGTAACTATATCAATTAGTACTAATCTAATTAGGTATTCGATGGCAAATCTAACAAATAATACACATATCACAATGATTTGATATCGCTGTGCAAGAACTACTCAATTTTAGATAGAACCTCAGATTGCCTCTGATTGCGGGGACTCAAATGGGAGTTCAGTACGTAACTCAAAAAAGACTTCTTTCATGAGTCATAGAGATAACTGATAAAACTATATTTTGCGGATTTTATCGCGTTCAACTTAATACAAATTCCGAGTTCCGAGTGCTTTAAGTCTAGTTTCTGTGATGTTAATGCTGTTAGCCTATGCGGCTCTTACAGCTTCATCGAACTCGAGTGCTTTAAGTCTCTCGGAAATATAAAATATAATTTGAACCTAAGCAATAGTAACCATTAAAAAATAAACAAAGTAAATACATACAAAATATTATTTTATACAGCACAAACTTTCTTTGTACACATACACAGTCATATGACTAGTGGAAAGGTTTACATAAAGGGTTTACTACAGAAGTAAACACGGTAAGCGTAATAAGTTTGCGATTTGCGTTTGGAGTGTGAAATTTGTTATAGAGCCGTTGCATGCATATTCATAACTGCATACCTATGTACGGTACGGTGGTGAACGTTAACGTTAACGGTGCAACAGTGCCGGTGCGTGCGCACGCGCGATACGAACTCACCGCGCCTTGTTGTATCTACGGGTGCTCTCGCATGTAAACCTTTTTTGAATAAACTATTATTGCAATTTGTACGTGGAGGAAAACCATAATTTAAGAATTTATTTCATTATGTATTTCAATTTATGTCATTTAAAGTTCTTACAGTCGAAAACCTCTTTTGAGTGCGTATGAACTTGTTTTGACGATTATATAAAATCTTTATAATTATGAAAAACTTTCTATATAGTAGGTACTTTCATCAAAACAAAAAAAAGTAAAAGCAAATAAAGGGGTTTATAAAATTAGCCTTTAATTAATTACTTAAATGATCGTTAGTTGCTAAATTTAATGGACTTTTACAGCACATATTTCAAAGTCGATGTGTCAACTTTCTTTCGCATAAATTGACAGCAGGGGATCGCGGATAGTTAAAACCTTTGCCAGCATACATGGACTATTCTTGGTAGAGTATCGAACATAGAGACGTTTTTGAACGTGTATAAGCTACTTATTTTCATTAGACTTTTTTTAATTTTATGATTAGTTGAGTTTAAAGTTTACGCTGTTGCATTTTGCCCTGTTCTAATAATTTCCTGGGAATTCTCTTGCATATTGAATTTCTATTCTTAGAAAGATGAATTATCTCATGGTGCTTTCTATAACATATCACTTTTAATTTATTTCACACACGTACCACCCATAAAATTGCGTAGCGCAGAAATACTATTTATAAAATGTCAATAAACATTAAGAAATTGCAAGTAATGTTACTAATTCCTTTTCTATAGTCATTAAAATGCTCATAGTCGTAGGATGGTTTTGAAAGTTTGTGAAATTAAATAAGTGAGTTACGAAACCTATTTTACTGTGTGATCCAATCCACTTGACTTGTCTTTACTTTATTTTGTAACGTATAAGAATGTTAATGAGTATTTACGATTATAGAAGATGCATTCCCTTCAAGCCTACCTACCTAGTGATTTTTGTTTCATGTTGATAAGTTTTTTTTTTAATTTTATTTAAATACCGAATCACTGATATTTATGACTCGATGATATGAGCGAACGTGATAATAATCGTGAATTTAAATACTTTTATGCGAACGTCTAACACGCATGGCAGCTCGCGAACAAGAGATCTGCAAAATTCTAACGCGCGTTCTAAGTGTAAAGAAAGTCAAGTTTCCAACCGATGCATATGTATGGTACGCATGCTGGCCTGGTGCGACGGACCGTGACATGCACAATTTACTTGTGATTCCGTACTTTACAGTTTATTAAGATAAAATAATGGTATAATCAAGATTGTACTAGTTATGTTTAATTATGGGAACTTAGCGTAATTATAAAGAGTTTTTGAATACACCCAACACTACGTGTTGATATTATGGTCAGAGCAATTAAAAAAATATTAAACATTCATAAAAAAATTTGCTAGCCTTCTAAATCTTTTATTTTAGAATTTGATTTTTCTTTTTAAGTATGCAAGTGTGTTATATTTTTTGAATTCGTAGTTCTATCTTAGTCTTAAGGGTTGCTTTTCCTCAAGGGTCCTAACTTTAGTGCGTTGTTGTCATGTGTTGCTTTATTTCATGAGGAAATCTGCACCAGTTACATCATGTGGACTACGTGCCCGTTTTTGTTCTTATGTGATAAAAACAAGTTTCACTATCCTCTAGGTCTAAAAAGGCCAGTTAACCAAAAGCCATGATGTTTTAGGAAAGATTCTGATGAATTAAATGATTCTATCTTCCCATTCGATTACAATCTGGGTTCTTCAACGCAAGAGTGAATAGGCTTTTACGCTAAAACAGAAATATTTGCCATTTTTTCATTTGGACTTTATCACTACTTACCACCAGATGAGATTGGCATCAAACACTGGCTTATAATAAGTTTAAAAAAATTCAAGTTTTATTAGTTATTCTATATAAAATTTCTAGAATTTATTTGTATATGGATGTTATGTAAGAGGCAAGCTCATTTACTTCACGACACATACAATTTCCTGCCTAGACGCCCATATTTGCAAACGTTAATGTCTGCTCATGACTTCAGACACCTTAATAGTGACACACGATAAATATGTCCACTGTGTTTTCAAGTTAAACATTGTTACTAGTGTAAGAATATCCACTACAACATATCATCCCGTGGGTGTCGTAAGAGGCGACAGAGAGAAACAACCCAGGAGATGGGCAGCAGCGTCTTCCTTATAACGACTAAAACTAAAAAACTGCGGTTGCCAACCCGTTTGCCAAACGTGGCAACTATGGCAAATATCCCCCATGAGGCAATGTTTGGGGGAGGCGCTTTGGACTTTAATAGGCTGTAACGGTAAGTCAAACATTGCAGTCTGACATAGGAAGCAATGTATGTTGTACACCAAACACTGATACAACGGTCCTGCAGTAGTAGTACAACCTAGACAGCGTGCGTCTTATACTTTCTTAAGGCAACCCCAGTTTTTTTAATAGAATATGACAAACGAGCACACAGTCCACCTGATGTTAAGTGGATGCTTGGCCCATAGACTTCTACATCTATCTTGCATGCGCGTTGTCGCCCCTGAGGACTAAGATGATCCAGTGAAAAGGGTCTCCGGTTCTCTATATTCACCATACGAAACAAAAGTATTAAACTGGTATTTTAAGCTGGTATCCTGTAAGAGCGGGTTCTTCCCCGATCGAGCCGACCCATTCGTGCTACAACCGTAATATAACTGCAACATTGTTCTGCCACGTAAATTTTTTAAGTTTTTAGGTTTTGTTTTATTTTCAAATGTTGGCAAGAAGATCGATCATTTTGAAATTACAGTTGTTTTCATTTGATTACTCCGAGAGAAAAAAGGAAATTTATAATTTTACTTGTTAGTACGTATCTTGAACGCGACGTCGCATGTATTTTGACTGATCTCTCGTAACTCCTTAATTTTTAGAACAATTTTGGGGTAGTAAAAGAGGCATCGTTTGATGCTTATAAAAATATTAATTTATCTATTTTATAAGTTTCAACAGTATTTTTAACAAAAATATTTGAAAAATCCAAAATTGCATACTTCGCGCTAATAAAAAGAGTGTTATCTCTTCTTGTATTTTATAATTATTATGACATAAATGGTAGATGTACAGAAAATATTCTCAAAAAGTTTATTAACATTCGTAAATATTTCGTAGGTAAAGATTTATAAGAATAAATAGAATTTATGAAAGAAAAGTATTCTTTGATACATTAGTAACACTGACTACGTTATGAATGAATGTTTGTTTACATGTAAAACTGCGAGTTAAGCAGTAATTGTTTTGTTAAAATATAAGAAAACGAGAAGGAGTACGGCAATGATTTTCAAGAGGGACTAACTCTAAATAATTAAGTCATTCTTTCAAGTAATTTTTGAGATATTTTGATAAAATACTAACTGTTAACACAAACGGTGATGAGAAAATTTTCATTGAACTTTTACGTATTTAAAAACTTAATAAAAATATCAGATTTATCCTTGTTTCCTCTTACTATCTATTAATGTGTTTTTCATTACGTGTTAGTGCTTAGTGGTATAATAATAATAAACCTAATTTAATGTGAGCGTGTTGACAAGTCAAAAGTTAAATATTACCGTATATATACATAGTATAGATTCACAAAGCTAATTCTACGACTTTTTAGCATAAGTTTAAAAACCCTGTGAATACGGAACGTTTTTGAGATTTTAAAACAAGTCAAAGGCCGAGTTCGTCAAGTAGGTACTTACCTATCTGTGCAAAATATATGTGATAAATTCTATAAACGATTTTAATACATCCGATCCTACATATGTAATGGTTTATTTTTAAGATACATTGAAAATAGAAATCGTACAAAAAGCTGAGCAATATTTTATCATTAAGTTCAAATTCACGGATTCAACTCGGCGGACAGCGTTCGGGAAATTACGACACACCTTCTCGTCAGGTATACCTCAAAACTTGAAAACGAGATTGTACAACCAGTGCGTGTTGCCAGCGATGACTTATGGATCTGAGATGTGGTCCTTCACTGCTGGCCGTATGAGGAAACTCAAGGTCGCTCAGCGAGATATAGAGAGGACTATGCTCAGAATTTCTCCGCGTGATAAACTTAGAAATGAAAATATCCGCAGTAGAACCCGAGTGACCGACATAGCCCAACGGATTAATAAGCTGAAGTGGCAATGAGCCGGTCATATAGCTCGAAGAACCGACAACCGATGGGGATAAAAGGTTCTCGAGTGGCAGTTTCGTACCGGTAGGCGAAGTGTAAAGTGACCCCTCACTAGATGGAGTGACGACCTGATAAGATATGCAGGAAGTCGATGAATGAAGGTGGCTTAGGACCGTGCTTTGTGGCATTCCTTACATTGTAGTTACATTGCAGGAGCGTTGCTTTTTTATATAAGAGGGGCAAGCGAGCATGCGGCTCACCTGATGGCGACTAACGCCGCCCATGAACAAGTGCAACACCAGGGGAATTGCAAATGCGTTGCCGGCCCTTTTAAAAAGCAGTAGCCTCTTTTCTTGAAGGTCCCTAAGTCGTATTGGTCCGGAAAAATCGCTGGTGGTAGTCGATTCCACAAGGAAGTTATACGAGGAAGAAAACTTCTTGTAAATAGAACAGTGGTGGACCGCCAATCATCCAGATAGAATGGATGGTATCGCGAGTTTTGTTGCGATGTTCGATGGTCAAATTGGGCGGTTATAATTAGTACGAATAACTCCTCTGAGCACTCCCCGCGATAGATGCGATATAATATGCAAACAGATGCAACATCTTTTCACAGCGCCAGTGAGTCAAGCCGATCAGAGAGAACTCGTTCGTCGACGATTTGAACCGCTCTGCGCTGGATGCGATCAAGTGGAACGAGCTGGCATTGGGGTGTCCTGGCCCAGAGATATTCCATGTGAGGCCTAACTTACGCCTTGTAAAGTTGCAAGCGTTGTACCCACATGAAATACTGCCCCGCTTTACAAAGCACGCCATGCTTTTTAGAGGCCAATTTGGACTTCCCTTCCAAGTGACCGCGGGACTGAACGTCATTCGAGAATTCCAATGCTAGCTGAGGCAACGAGGAGAGCGCCTTTAAATTGAGGAGATACGACAAAGGGGTTCTTAGCGGTAAACGTGCAAACTTGTGTCTTCTGGGGATTCAACTGGATTAGATTTAGTGTCCCCCAATCCAAGACTTTGTTCAACAAAGACTCAACTTCAGACACAAGTTTATTCCGTTGCTGATCTTACCTGTTTAATTTATCTTCATCAATTTAGGGGTCTATTGCCCAAATATACTCGTTCTGTTTGTAAACCTCGTGCTGTCTCTATTACCTTAAGCCAAAGTGACTGTGACACCACGAGACTTAACGATATCTCAAAATTGAGTAGCGTTTGAGTATTTGGCCATAATATGTCATTCAATGAGAAATTTATAGGCATTTAGGTTTTGCACAGCGTAGTATTATGAATTTTAAAAAATAACAGGTTTCTGACTCACTTTTTTAAACGGGCACACAGTAATGGTAAGTGGACGGTGTTGTCAATATACACTTACATTTATTCTTTATTAACAAAAAAAATCAGGTGCGTTGACAGGTGCTGTCAGGCTGTCAGGCACGTGCACGGAGACCCGTTTTAACCATTAAAAAGGGTCTCCGTGCTTATTGGTCAACCACCGTAGAGTCAATTTCACCTGGAGATACCTCGTTTACAGGCGAAACACGTGTCGTATTATCGACGGTGGTGTGTCTTCCCTAGTGTAGTGGTGTTGATAGATGGAAGGTGTTGATAGATGGAGGGTGTAAATTCCTGTGTACACTCACTGAAATGCATTCTATAAAATACCGAGATGCTGGCTACTCTGCGCCTGTGCTCGAGGCTTACAAGATTGGTTTCAACCAAATCAAGGTTACCAATAATCCTTCTGAGGATTTCCACAAAGTAATGCTTAATTCTATTAAAATATCATTATACTGCTATTTTACGATCGTATTCTGTGCGAGCGTGGTTCTTCCCCGATCGAGGCGATCCATTCTTGCTTCAGCTATAATAGGTACGCTGAAGTGCAGCTCTACCATGTTCAAAACTTTCTTGCATAAGCATGCATGCACCTCAGAAACATTAAGGTAAAAAATTGTATGTGTTTCTTAGTTTGCACTAATTGTTACGTCTCTTTAGATTGTTTTAATCCTGCCAAACGAGAACTCCTGTTTTTCATCAGCGTAGCGACATACGCTATGTTCTCATTGAGCCAGAAGAAGATATTTTATCTTTTTAGTAGGCATACAAAATTACCTTAGAGACGTTTCTGCTATGTTGTAACCCTTCCTAATCAGCTTCGTATCCGCCGTAAGGACGTAGGCGCGCTGGCCAAATTGTATCCGGGATTTTGTGAAGACTGACACACAAGAGTGTATGTCTCTCTTAGTTTGCCCTAATTCTTAAGTCTCTTTGAAATATCTTAAGTTGATGACAGACGAAAACTCCTGGTGATCACCCGCGTATGTCGCCATGTTCTTATAGAGCTAGAAGAATACAAGCGTGAACAAGTTAAGAGAGTCTAATTGTCCAAATCAATAAGTAAAAATAATTGTAGCAGTGCCATAAGAGTGGAAGCTTACGGATTTAAGAACATTTTATTTTTTTAGTACATACCTAATAACTTTCTTAGAGACGTTTCTGCTATGTTGTAACCCTTCCTAATCAGCTCCGTGCCCGCTGTAAGTGCGTAGACGTGCTGGCAAAATGTATCCGGGTTTTGTAAAGGCTTGCACACATCATACTGGGTCAGTCTTCTATTGGTGGTACACACAGCATTATTTTTTATTAATATTTGAACATTTTTTAATGGTTTCGTACTTTACTCATTCATAAAGAGCTAATAACAAAGTTATGTCGCAAAATTAAGTTTATTTTTGTTTATTATATTATAATGACGTAGTTAAGGGAATCACAAGAATGTAGTCATTATTTTGGTATAAAAATGAATGCATTGAACTGCGCGGGTGATCATTAAGATTAAATAATAAAATATGCTCTAATAACGGTTGCACGTACTTGTTGGATATTTTATATTTTAAATTTCTACTTGAAGTCTTATACTTTATTTATAATTTTATATACAGACAAAATTAAAACTATTTCCATTTCAAAACAGTTATTGTTAAAATAATGTGGTGAATTTACGCATTAATATTGCAGAAAATGCATATATAATGCGCATATTTTCATTTTATTTAAGTATTTACGCGTAAAATGCTGATTTTTTCTTTAAAATAACCAATGCGAGAGACCGTTCGAACATGAGCGAAAACGCCAGTCTAACATATGGCTCGCCTCTGAACACACGTTCGGGACGTCCCTTGTTAAGTCTATTTGCGTTGTTCGTGTATTGGCAAAGGTTTGAGCCATTATTTGTTCAGCAAAATGTGTATTTGTATTTGTGAGGTGGTGTTTGTGTGCGGTGGAATAAATAACCTATGGTGTATTATGAGCTAGTGCAATCCACACCAATGTTTTTGGACGGACGAGGTTAGTTTAGCAATTAGAGCATATGCTGTAGAAGAGTTAATTAACTCAGTAATTTAATAGCGTCTTGTGGAATTAAAATTCACTATTGAATATACCGCCACTTAAAAGCTAGATATATTTACATATTTTAAATTTATTATTTTATAATTTGACCAAGGAAAAGGCCAGTTAATATTAATGCTGATTGAGGATTAAGGTTCTTATAAACTTTCGCTTGGTTTATGACGTAAAATACTTAAAAATACTTAAGTTCTGACGGTATTTAAGTAACACCTCATTTTTATACTATTTGTTTTTATCTTACACCAAGAATTTATTTACAATTCTCTGTACATGTACTTTTAAGAATTTGTTTTATTTCAAAGCCTGGTGACAATAAAAAATGAAAGCTCACAGCTAGTTGAAGGATTCAGTTATTTTATTTTCAATAAAGCCTTTCGCCTGACCTTCGAGGCGGAAGGCAGTTTCGAACAGTATAGGATCATTCACACACGAAAGTTTCCGTTTGACCTTGCCCTCTTCAAGGTAACTATTGTCATGTCTGCTTATATTACGGCGAATTTTTATCATCGACTATAGTTTACGTATACTATCAGGATAATGTCTCTACGAGTCTGAAATGACCGTAGAAAGGTGAACAATTCGAGCCTACGAGATTTTTATTGCTACGAATATCTTGTGCGAAATTTGAGTAGAGTCCATTGGAAATCGTTGTGTTAATAAATAAACGAATTTTTGTCCGTTGACAACATAAATCGTGTAAAATATTAATAGGCTAAAAATACATCAATCTGATTAGATTACAATATTTAATCGTATTTTTAAATGTTTATTTGTTTATTCGTGAACGGTAAAAAGGTATTTAATTTTACTGGATTTTTGTGAGATGGAAAGTTACTAATAACACACTTATGACATTTAAAATCAGTCTTTAGTCTTTCATTCTTGAGAAATACAGATATTGCATTATAAGCTGTCACTCAGAAACACCCGTTCAATATAACGAGAGATATATCACCGCAACTTGTTAAGAGTTGTTTATTCGTTCTGTAAGCCTGACTGTCACAGGGCACAATGGTGACCGACAACAATTTGGCTGGTTTGCTATCGCTAATTTTTATATTTACATTGAACGATCGCCAGGAATATAACGCTCACCTGCTTGTCAGGGCTCCGAGGTCATATACTATGCATATTTTATAACAATTAACATTCAATTCATCGCCTATTGATATTTGGACACTACGACAGTTATACATTCGGAGACATCGTAGTCATTGAATACAACTGAAGAAGTTTCATTTTTTTTATAATTCTCTAAAAATTTTGCGACGTAATTTTGAATTGTTATTTTTATCAATATAGTTTAACTTTTATACTCTGTATAATTAAACTTTAATCATCGATGAGAGGCTAACACTCAAGAACCTCTCTTCCCTACCGGTTATCATTCCGATCTATTGCCACTTCACGTGTTTTACGAGGTAGAGCCATGCTGCAGCTATATTATTGTTGTAGCACGAATGGGTCGGCTCGACCGGGGTAGCAGCAGGTAAATAGCAGCTTAATACTGCTGTGTTTCGTATGGTAAGCGTGGAGAACCGGAGACCCTTTTTAAAAGCGAAATTCCATCTTAGTCCTCAGGGTGACAACGCATCTGCATTTTGATTTTTAATCGAGGATAAATGTAGGTGTCTATGGACCTCAGCATCCAATTACCAACAGGTGGGCTGTGTGCTCGTTTGTCACCCTTATTCTATAAAAAAACACTTCAGCTTACTGATCCTTTGGGATACTATCACACAGATAAATTCCGAGCATAACTCTCTTCATAGTTCGCTGAGCGAGCTTGAGCTTCCTCATACGCCCAGCGGTAAAGGACCTCGTCTCAGATACAAGTATTGTTTGTACACTTTTCTTTTCAAGTTTTGAGGAATTCGTGAATAGATGTGTGGTAATCTCCCGAACGCTTCCACATTGGATCCAACAATTGACCTCTCGGTCGAGGTTGGTCTTACCTAGTCGGATAATTTGTCCTGATTAAGCATACTCGTCGATAACTCCGAGCGTTCCCAAAAACTTTTACTACTGATGGTGTGACGATCTGGTAAGACATGCAGGTGGCTAGGGACCTTGCTTTTTGGAGAGAGGCCTTTGTTCAGAAAGGATGTAATGAAGATGATGATGATATAAATAGTGATGAAGTGTATCTTGAAATCTTTCAACTTAATGCCTAGCCTCTTCTATATTAAAGACTTCATGGCTACAAAAATTACATCATTTATTTCAAGTACTAAGACTCATATTTTGTTAGTAGACAATTCACACTTAATAACTAATGTTAGTAATTGGTTCTAATTCATTTGTTTTTATGTAACTTAGTACAGTGGCTTGCATATGAAAAGCTTAGCCTATTGGCTATTATGAGTAGAATATTATTGCCGCTGGCGCGTATGCAACGCACCAGGGATGCACATCACTTTCGTATGGTCGCGTAAAAGCAATCGAGGCAACCCTCTGTAGAAATCCCGACGCGATGCAGAAGCGTGACAAAACCAACTGCACCTTGAATACTTTGTTGTACTGGATACGTAGGGCGTTGTAAGATCTTTTATAGCTCGCGCATAGGCTGCTTCTTTAGACAGGTGTACAATATGCTCTAAAGTCGAAACAATGTTATTTTTACTTTTGAGCAACGAACAAACCTTCGTGCGATCATATTCCTTTTCATATCTATAGAAAAGGTTGTGTAATTGTATTCCTTAATTATTTAGCCTATGTAGATTAGCTCTTACTTGGTATGTGAGCTCATAATACGCAAGTTATCCAAGTAAGGTACCACGGAAATTGCTAACTATAATTGTACCACGTGCTCGGTAGTGAATGAAAATATCGTAAGAAAACCTGATGTGCATAAGAAATTTAAAAAAAATCGAATGTATCCTCCAAAATCTGAAATAAGAGAACACCTGTACCAAGAAGTGGGACTTACATAAGCTACTTTGTTTTTCTTTACTTAATATGGATTAACATATTACTGAACAATTATATCTCCATTATAGTCTCCATTACTAGATAATAGATATATGGACAGCAGCAACGCCGTTATAAAACCTGTGTTGTGTGATGATTGCCCAGTAATGCCATTTTGATTAATGGGCCTGTAAAATTTACTTTTCAACTTGCAGTCTCGTCGATAAATGTACTACTTTTTTTTCTATATACATATATGCAATATAAATACAATATAATTGATCTCAAACAATATAATTTAACAGAGACTATAGAAACTAAATTTATCCTTTTTCCATATCTTACAGTCCTAAGAACAATCTACTCATATCAGTCTAATACAAAGAACCATCTAAGTCAGCCTTTCAGCAAAGTATGTCTTGACGCTGGGGATACATCATTATTGCTTTCAACTTTCTCGTAATAAACACGCGTTGTGCGAGTTTTTTAACAGAAACACTTCTTTATGCGACCATTATAAAGTCATTTTGTTGCCTTGTTTTAAAATAAGCGGGATATATTTTAAATTGTGAGCTATATGCAGGTTATCGACCTACATATTGTATGCAGTACATATTACTCTATTTGTACTGTTATTTTTAAGGAATTTTAGAGGCAATTTATGGCAAGCGAGGTAATAAGCTACTAATATAGATTGTATTTTTAAGGTTATAATTATCTATATTGTAATATATTTATTTTTCTTAAATTAAATATTTTCTCTTAAATTACTGATATAAAAGATTTTATATCAGTAATTTATGAGAAATAAAAGAATATAGTTATTAAAAATTAACATGTTATTAATTACAAGCATCTTGTTTGTTAATTCGTCTTCAAGAAAATGTTTTAAATTGATAACTTAAATTTAAACGTGCTCCTTTTAAACTGGTGTTAATTAATCGCGGGAAAGACCGGATATTCGAACCGCACGCTCGTAAATGTGAGAGGGAATGTTCATATCTATTAGTAAAGGGCTCGATTCAACGAGCATGGACATTCAGGATACTTCACTATGTGCATAAATTATACACACGCCTTTTTTAGACCGACGTTACTGCTAATCCGATTTCGAAATTGTTACGTGAAATATAAGTCTTTTTTATCAAGTCCATTTAATAATATTGTTTTATGCTTGAAATTCCTTAAATTTTTAATTTCAGATGAAGTTTATTCTAACTTTAAAATCGTTTATTAAAATGGCTTATTCGCACGCTTTTCCAATTACAGCAAAAATAAAACGTATAAAATTTTGTCTCCGAACAGTGTTTTAATGAATGCGAGAGCAAGGAAGTAGTAACGGTGTCGAGGTCTCATAAAATCAATTATCTTCGTATCCCTCCTTAGGCCTTTCTTTATTCTGAGAAACAAGTATAAAGGCAAAGCTTATTCACTGACGTTAGCACAGACGACGACAGTTTTATCGCGTCCCATGAAACTGCGAATATGAATCACTAATAGAACGATTATTCCGAAGCTTGGTATAAAAAAATCACTGATTTCGAGTTGATTACGGTAATAAAACCTACCTGAAAGTAAATATGTTTACCTACAGTCTACTCTATGTTGTACAATCAATTTAGGTTTTTGTAAATATTTTACAGTTTTATAAACCCAGTACAGAGTTTTTGTGCAGAAATTTTATTTCGCAACGTTTCAAACTTCTTTGAGAATAAAAATCGAAAATTTGACATGAACAGCTACGAAAAAGTGGGACTTGTGAACAATCGCACTAGGCACATATATCTATAAAATATATTTTTTGTGTATTTGTGTGTTAATTTAACTATATTCCTTCCTGTCTTTGTGGCTTAGTGGTCAGCATCAGTGGTCAAACTCAATATCAGAGAGAATAACGACTGGTTTTTTTGTCTTTGCGTCCTCTTTCTTAATCTAGTCTACTTTTGAACTAACCGTTAGTCTGCTTCTGATCTTACCGTAAGATCGTAAACTCACTTTCATCAGATATACTGTGTGAGTCTGATTTACACTGCACAGGAGACCGTGATCCGCTGTGTGTTGAGAACGTAAGATAATCCATAACCCTATATCATTCTGTGGGAGTCGTAAGAAGTTATTTCAGTGTCAACGGTACGAGACGAGAAAAATTATGGCTAATTCTCGATACTGCGTGAGAGGAACATATACTGCTGTGGAATATTAACGGACTGGTGATGATGAGGAGGAAACAGTGTAGACAACATTAAAAAGTTTTCCGTGACCAAAATAATAATAACTCATCGGAGTATTATTATCATCGTCATCATCATTACAACCTATCAGAAGTCCATTGCTAAACAAAAGCCCCTCCCCATAGATTGCTACAAAGTAAGGTACTGAACCACTTTCATCTATAATAATACATGTTTCATAAGGTCATCACTTCATCTAGTGGGGGTCGCCCAACAATGCACTTCTCTGCACACTCTCTCGTCGGTTCTTCGAGCTATTTGGCAGGTCCATTGCTACTTCAGCCTGTTGGTCCGCTGGGCTATGTCAGTTACTCGTCCGAGAATAACCTTTTATTTAATTTCAATATAATTTAAAGTTACAGTTAAACAGATTTCGAGTCTTATAGAGATAGCGATTTCCTTCAATTTGAAACATCTGTGGAAATTGATACGCGCCAAGATTAAAAATAAAACAAAGGTTGTTCAAGAAAACTTACGTTGCCAACCGAGTAGTTCAAAGGAGATCACGGCAGATTTCAAATTCTGTACGGTTATTTGTTGTAAGTTGCTTATGTTTTATTGTATGAGCTTTCGCCTTCATGCCGTCGTTTGAACTGATGACCCTTCTAGGGCGGGCGGGACTCCGCGGCCCCCTGACACACATACAAACACAACTAAAATTAGATTGCGATTCTCACTGCACGCTAGACGCAAACAAATGGATAATAGTATTAATAGCGACGTAATGTGTAAGAAATAACGGTGTAAATGAACTATTACGTGACAACTTTTAGAGATCGGCGACTTATGTTCTCCACATATTTAATTGTATACGTTTCGAACACAGACACCAACAGGGTTTAAATTAACCTTATGATAATAAATAACTCTTTGCGGCTTGATTTTTAGATTTATTTTAATGAGTTTCAGTTAGTGTTCATTCCCTTTACGGCGATGAACAACACAGGGCTTTATGATATTTTTGGTTTTTGTATTGTTTGTTGATTTATGCTATTTAAACTTTATTTAATTAAATTAATGAATATAAAATAATAATAAGTAACTTCAAGCTATAGGTATAACCTTACGATATCTGCGTAAAGTATAATAAAAAAGGGGTAAGTATTGACAAAAACGCTCGTACTGAATTGTGGGTGACGTAATGTTAAAGTGGAAGGAATTAAAAACAACATTCAAAAATAA
Organism: Parnassius orleans; assembly: GCA_029286625.1. Classification (NCBI taxonomy): domain Eukaryota; kingdom Metazoa; phylum Arthropoda; class Insecta; order Lepidoptera; family Papilionidae; genus Parnassius; species Parnassius orleans. Next base: position 2,926,967 of record JAGSMP010000032.1, read on the forward strand.
TTAATGTTTTAAAATTCTTCTTCTAGTCTTTAATATACATGACATAGTATATTATGATTATATAAAACAGTAAAGGCCAAATAAACAATAAATTTTAACGTAAACGGTTTCTTATCGAACCATCCTATTACGTTAACTTTACGTTAGAAATTGTCAATATACTGGTGATAGCATTGAAAGCTACTATTAACTGTAATATGTGGTTATGTAATGAATCTAATATATGGTTGAATATCGCTCCGCACCGATACATACGCTGAATAGCTCAAAAAATGAGTCAACATTTTCTTTGCACACTCGTCGATGCGTAACGTAAATTTAATTTTTTCTTATAGCTGGTACACATTGTCGCGAACGTTGTAAAAGAATAAGGTGGTGAGTGAATTAACTTATTCTTTCGGGTAACGTTGTTTACTTATTTTTTAATTTTCTTCGAATGCAATGACCTTTGAGTGTTATATTATTAATTAACAGGATCTGCCAGAGACTGCTCAAGTAATCTTTTAAATTTATGTTTACAGTTGAGTAAGATTTATCTGGCCTAAATCCATAAGTGGCTACTTGTAAAGTTTTAAATCCGTAGTTTCTGTAGTTTTAAGTTGAAGGATAGATTTTTTTTATTAGTTATTATATTATTTCTTTAAAACTACAAAAGATTGGAGCAGAAATTTAAATGTGACCGATTAATTGATTTCATCTATGTTTATATTATCACAGTACAAAATGTAAATTACTGTTAGCGTTTGTGATTTTATCAAAAAAAAAATAGCCCCTCCTATCAGGGATATTCAAAACTTTACAATACTTATTTATTTTGTTATATAGTCGCTTACATAATCAATTGTAAAATTCTTAGGCTATAAAAGAGCGAGAAATGTTATATCATTGATACCGGCAAGTGACTACTGCAGACTTAATATACTTGCAACCAACTTTAAACAAAGAACATGGCAGATTCGTTGACATATCCGAGGACTGAGATAGAATGTCTCCCATTCTGTAGTTATATTGGCCCTCTAAACCCTTTCGATGCATGGTAGTAGAAATAGGTAATATACTCGTATATGGACTCTTAGGGAGGAAAGAGGAGGAAAGGAGTCCTACCACCTATAATAAGTATTGTGTAACTTATTTTAACACGCTTTTATTAGCTTCCCGTTTATCTATCTATCTATGTGTGTAACGGAATCTTTTAATGTAATTTTCACCAACTTGTAGACTGCCGATTGACTTGAAAATTTGCACTCCTATCAAGGACCGATGAAAATACAATAATTTAATAACTTTATCCTAGTATCCTGATCAGGACCACCAGGATAAAATAAAATATTTATCAGGATTATAACAGCTCATTATCAAGGCGCGTTGTTTAAGTGTTTTTAAACTCTTATATTATTTAGACACATTCCCTATAATTAATTGTTTTCTAGTTGCGTTCTGGAAAATGACTACAACTAAACTTTTTTTTCTGTGCTCTCCTAATACCGCCTAATATAAATTTTGGTTGAAACTAAACATAAACATATTTTTTGTATAAATTAAATCATAATTCAAATTTTCTAGTAGTCATTCAAGTAGATAGTTTTCCACACTATACCTTTTCTGTGCGTTACCTGACTGGTGAACAAAGGCCGGGTCACGTTTATCAAATGTGACGTCAATATTGATTATATCTTTACAAGCAAGTTCATATTTAGAGAACAATGTGTAAATCAAAACACGCATTGGCAGACAAACTGTCGGTAACACCATATTGGTAGTCTTCGAGAAACGTGGGCTCATTCTGCTTGATGTAATACATCAAATCTAAACAACATATTTGCCATCAGCTTAGATGTTTGGAGAGTAGCCTTTGCTAAGATGTGCCAGGCGAATGTCACTGCTTAAAAACCTTAAAAATTGATAAGAGTCAATCATCAATTACATATATTAAAAACACTATTGTAATTAAAAAATTAACATTTTTAATATACTTTTTAAAAATCTAGCAATTTTGGTTTTTAACTTGACAATAACAACATTTTAATAAACAATTTAATAAAAAAATGTATTTAAAAGAACTTTAGAGTTTTTAAATATTATAGAACGTGTTTTATGTGAGCCTGTACTCTGAACTTCCGGTCTCAAAAGGAAAATACGCGGAAGGTTTATATTTGTTAAAAATTGATTATTGGTCCTTGCTATTTATTACTTTAGTGTAATTCTGTGCTTATGTTTTTCCTTTTAATTTAAAGTATGGGTGGAGGCAGGAATAAAAGTCTGAGTGCGAGAACATTCATCAAATGTCAAAGAATTGTAACCTAAAAAGATAATAAAATTGTAAAAACTCGTTTGTTATGCAGATAGCGATATCAAACGCACAATTATCGATGTTTTATGCAATTAGTTTCTTTAGTTAATTGGAGCGATTTATTGTAAAACAGATTAAACTTCAATTTAATGGAAATTAATTTTTAATTGAAAGTAATCCTGATTGAGACTAATCTAGATATAGAGATATTTTATTTACACATATATTTATAAAGTTTATACTGTCACAACAAATGTTATAAGAAATATTGTCACAAAACAATATAAGAAAGTTCCATGGCGCAATGCAGAGCAGAGGTCTTGATTTATTTTTTCTTGATCGTTTTATCGTTTCTTGTAAGATTCTAGATAAAATATAATACATAATATGTTATATTAGACTACCTGTACCTACTGTGTTTTGTAAGGAATGAACAAAGAAATATCTCTTTCTTTTTTCTGCAGCTAAGCGTTTGGCCGCGGCGCTGCCGGTCGTCGATTGAATACTCAAAAATTATTATCGTTTGTATAGTCTGTAAATGTTGTCCAGGTTGTTCATGTGCAATTTATGTGTGTATTATGCTAAAATGCCTCCATGAAGGAGATGAACATACAGGAGAAATTTCTTATGTAGTTATTAACGTTTTTCTTAATATTAAGAGTAACGTAATAAGTCCACTTAACTATAGTGGAACGGCGTGGCGGGCTACGCTCTAATACCGGTTGGCAGTGTCTTGAATACATTTAATTATAAAACTCACTAATGTACTTCTATACTGTGTCACTTATTTATGATGTGAAAATGTTATTAAACTAAATAGGAGGTGATGCCAAAATTCTACATCAGGATGCAGACACGGCTGATATTTTTTTTTGTAATTTTCGTGTTTGTAGCATTACCTCCGTAGCTACGTAAAGCGTTGCATGTACTTCTGTTCACTGTGGATAGAGAGTTCACATAATCAACTAGCTTTGTATAGTTGTGCTTATTTCGATGCGAAGCTGTCATCGTTTAATGGCGTATTCACCACACACTTGTCACGGAGACCCGTTACCCCACTTTTAAGTGGAATTCTGAGACAAACATTAAATTTGTAAATTCTCCTTCAGATACACTTAGTAAAATACTAAACCGGGTTACATAAGAGTCGTTAGATATATGGGTCGTTAGCTACATCCGTTACGTAAAACTGTTTGATAATACAAATTATTATCATATTCATTTCGTTTTTCGTCTGGTAACAAAATGCTAAAGACTTTCTTATGTATGACTATATGAACTCGAGTAGAGCAAAACGACGATTGTAGGGCCAACCTATGCTTATGAGAATATACTTAAGTTAGCTTATAACAATTTGTGTATAGTTTTGATACAAACATTGGTTAGAATCATTGGATTATAACTGCAAGAAGTTCTTAGGATATAAAACTGTAGATCGAAGCCCGAATTTAGTGCCAAAATTAACCATACTTTTCGTAAAATAGATGTGACATTACGACGTTATAGCTAAAGCCGACGTAAGTTTTAACTTTAAAAACTAATTTTAAATTGCTCTAATATTAAACAAAAGAAATTTTATAGGTAAGTTTGTAAAATAGCGTTATTAAATTAAACTTCTGTCAACTGCGTGTGCGTGAGACACGCGTAAGGTAGAGTTAAACTGTGCATATTATCGGTTTTTGTCGTACTTGGGAATAAGTAAAAACGTAACAGAGACAAGTCGAATAAAAATTTTGAATTTTGGCAATAATTTTGAAAGATAGAGAGATATTTCTTAACGTCACTAGCTGTACTCATACTTTCGACGGGATATAAAGATTTCAGGGCTTCCACATTCAAATAACATTATAAATATACTATTTTTATAAAAAATACGTCAATGAATTTATTTTTATTTATACATTTTAGTTGGTATAGTTTGAAACATAAGTTTAAACCGCCAATGAATTGCTTAATGAATGTGATACATATTTTTAGAATCTAGATCTTAATTTACTTTAACATCAATGTAGATCAATATATTATCACCACTTTCCACGTGGAAGAGGTTGTATGGATTGCTCTTTTTGATTAATTTAAAACATCCCGTTATATCAGTTCAAGTTTAACCAAAACGTAATTCTTCCGTCTGTCATACTTTCCGTACGAAGTGTCACCTAATTGGTTTAGGAGTCAAGTGCGGTCAATTTGACCCCAAGTTACATCGTTAAAACGCGTAACACGTGCAGATAAAGGTGGGTGAAAGTGAGCTGCCTACAGCTTGTTAACCCGGAAGATACAAATGTTTTACATATTTAATATATTGTTAGTAACATTTTAATGTGTTGCTGTTAACATAATATAGCTTTAAAGTTAATATGAAAAAAAAAGAGAGACAAGTATTTAAATGCAATTAGATTGCGGAAATTAAAATTGATAATTATTATTTTAATTATTTTTTATTATACATCTTTACTAGATGTTTATCATATATTATAATTTATGAAGAGTTACCTCACATTTTAATTCGACATGAAATAAAAGAGAAGGTTGTCTATTCAATTGTATTTTTTAATCTTAATAATTAGATATTTAGGAAGATAGTGATCAAATTTGGCTGTTTTTTCTTATCGGACGAGAAAGAAATGAAGGTAATATAAATCAAATAAATAAATAATTCATATAAATTTCAAACGATTCGATGATAATTGAAGACGGACGTTATGATGTTCGGGGCATCCCTAAAGATTTCTTAATTTGACATTTCAATGATGTTCCCAATTGAATCCCACGCACTGCCCGGTCCGTTACCCGTTGGCCGACCCTCCGCAGAGACAACTCACAAAATTGCTATTGAGACATCCTTATAATTATTTCTCTTTTGAACTATGAGGTCCTTTCAATTCGTATGGTTAGATCTATTTAGGCCTTATATGAATATTCTTTACAAGTTTATAATGTTTAAATTATCCATTTTATTTGTTAGGGCGTGTGATTTCACGGAAAAAATTAAGAACTCTATAAATATATATCATTAGCAAACCTCATAATATTATATATATTAGCACAAGTAAGTTATACCAGTCACTCGACTTCAAAGAGTCAGTAATTCCTTTATGGGACAATGTATACGCTTTTACAATAAAGTGCAAGAAAATATACAGACCTTATCTATCAAAAGTTCTAAAATATATTAAGCAAAAATTTTAGTAAAGAGTACATGATTGATTTAATAACCCCTGGAAATGAGGTGATTGCTACCATGCTGTTTCTAAATGTTTTCATAACAATTGTATAAAATATTATATTGTAAATTGTGCTTTTAAAAAAAGTACCGCTGGGTTTCTTGCTGGTTCTTCCCAGGACAGAGGTTTTTTTCCGATCCAGTGGTAAAAGTAAAAACTGACTTTTAATAAGTATTACTACATGTAATCTTATATTGAATAAAAATGATTCTATTCTATTCTATTAGTTATATCCACTTAAGGATATTTTATAGAAAACGCGCGTTTTAAATATCTGTTAAACACATTTGTTCATTCCAGTTCATTAGCTGATACTAACAAGTTATTTCATCTTTTCATTTCTGCCGACGGGAGATTAAATACTTTATGGTTTATTTGTTAACGCGTGGCGGAAATGGGCGCTGCCTTCAGCTGCACTGCATCAGTTAATGACGCGTGACTCCAACGAGGACAGGCAATGGAGCGCGTGGGAAAAGCTATTTTGTTTATAAAATATATGGTATTTTTATCGAAATGAAATCCAGTGATCAATTATAATGAGGGCTAATAATCTTCTGTCCTCCAGATGTCGCTAGTTGACACTGAGGTAAAGTTTTTGTTACACAATGTCATTTAATTGAGAAGTTAGTTTTAAATAAAAGTTTTCTACAGTTTCTAGACTACTGCAGTTTCTAGATTACCACAGTTTCTAAAGTATTATATTTATACTATCACACAATACAAAGCCTCAGTACTTTGCTCTTTAATTTTTTTAACATTTTTAACTTTTTTTCAATTTTTCAATTTTCATTAATATAAAATATAACTAATAGTACTGGAGGAAACATTAACCTTTACATTTTCTGAACAAATTAACTTGCCCGCCATGAAATCTGTCAAACACACCTCATTTTTAAGTGGTGCCGCTCCGATGGCAGAAAAAGTCGTGAATGGACACATAATTATCGGGTTATAATTTGATTACCGATAATTATCAGTAGACACTTCCTGTAACAATGTCTACCTATGTGTATTACTTTAGCATTTAAATCAAATTGAGGGCCAGCAAGGTTCAGGTTGTTAACTTTGAATTCCAATGTATAAGTCAAATGGTCAAGGGCTTAATTTCAAATTTCGAATATTATTACAATGCCTTTCTTAAAACTGTCATTATTCGTGGATATGGAATAGGTATTATCATGTTTGTATAATGGAGTAGAGTAATTTACCCGATTATAGTTTAATATATTTTGCCTTTTATCTTTTTAAAAATGTTTAATTTATTATTCATTATTTTCTTTAAATTAAACTGTTATTTTGATCTAAAATTAAAAAAAATATTATTACCGTACTGGCTTTCAATATAAAAACTACACATACAAAAATATCATGTGACGTCATGTAACAACCAATTTTTTCTATTTAAATTAATAAATATAAGTACAATATTTGTAATTTGGATGCTTGGCTACTTTGTAGAACCTACTATTACCAGCGATTTGTCTGGACCGATACGACGAAGGTATCTTAAAGAAAAGAGCCTACTCCTTTAAAAAAAAAGCTGCTAACGCTCCTGCAATATCTCTGGTGTTGTTTACATCACGTAAACCGCATGCTAGTTTGCTCCCTGTTCTGTGAAAAATACTATATAAATACGCCGTATAGTGACGGCGTAAAAGAATCCACTACTCCATATCATCATGTGGGTCAAGAGATATCATTAAATGAGATCAAGAGATAGGCAACAGAATCTTTCTGATATAAACTGAAAATAATAAAAAAAGCTACGGTTATCAACCGCCAGCCAAGCATCATAGCAACTATGCCAAGTATTGAAACAATCTATAGGGGAGGCCTATGTTCAGCAGTGGACTTTTGATATGCGGTAATGAATGAATGAATAAAATCAATTATTCAATTTGTTTTTGATTGATTTTGCATACCCAGATAAGGTAGAATGTACAGGGTAATACTATTTTAAGATTAAGCCTAATGGTAGGTAAAGACTTACTCTAAGACCTAATGTTATACATTCTTGATAACTACATTGCTGTGCCAGTTTGAGAGTCACTGTGACAGGATATAAGCTGTATATAGTAAAAAAAGCTTAAGACGAGTACTTCCACAATTATACTCACTATAATATCATTATAATATACGAGTATGTTGAAATTGAAATCATCGCAATTGCAAATTAAATTGCAGCAGCAGTTGTAAACTATATAAAATATATTGTAAATGTAAATAAAATAAAAATTACAAAGTATATTAATATAAAACGTAAAATGATATTAGAGCAATCGGCTGTGTGGGGCCTGGTAGGTACTTTATTTTATAGTAATTTTACTAGTTACGGTTGAAAGTGTGTGAAGCCTTACTTAACGTTCGTTTTGAGAATTGATAACAGCGGTTAGTGGATTTCACTTTGATACGTCACAACCACACTGCATTATTATTACTTAGGGTCTAATTATCCTTCCTACCGAGAGTATATCGATTCTACAAAAGTTCTTCATATTTTTGTTACAATAATAATAAAATAAATAAAGTGTGATAAAACATAGATTTTTGCAAGTTTTAGAGGTTTGAGTTTTCACTGCCGTGTTACGGTTAGAAAGGTATAGACAGTCAATATGAGTACAGGTGGTGAGGAATTTAATTCTTAGTCCTCACAGGTGAAAACGCAAAGGATTTATATACCACATTGAAATTATGAACTAGCTGGTATAATATAATTCGGTTTTTAAATACGAAAAATTAAACGTTTAATTTGTTACATTTCATATATTTCACGATAAACTATTACCATTAGATATTCAACGTGTTAACTCCATTTTGCATTATTTACAGTATAAGTTTAAATTTAGTTTATTAGTCAATATTTGACTGTACAGATGTTTTGCTCGCTCCCTGATATTGCCATTTTTTTAGGTACCTCGCTCTCACTGCCTTACATTTTATGTCAGTTTTGAGATAGGACTTTGCCAAAAGTACACATCATGTTATCGAAATACTTTTATTCCTTCGACATACGGTTTCCTAACGATGTTTCCCTTCACCGCTGAGTACGTGCTAAATCAGCACTTAATATTTTTATTAAAAATTTCAAAAGTGGCGCTGAGGAGCGAGCTCGCATTGCTAGCGCTAGCGTACTACGTAATATTTACTTTGAGCTAGCTCCATAGCAAAATCAAGTTACATGAAATGTAATTTTCTTCTCCGGAATCAAAAACGTAACGCAATGTAAGAGATGCGGTGGCTGAGGATTGTAACTGACTGTCTCATATAGCCTCTATTCTATATATATATATACGTATATTAATGCAAGATATTCAATTTATATTGGCTTCATTTCTAAATACTACAATTTATTCTAGATCTACTTATAATATAAATATACTTATAATATATATATATACCTATACATATTCATACGCATTGGCTAAGTACTGAATTAATAGAGGAAAATAACCGGTAGTGCCATGCCGACATTACTGCGTTCGTTGCTACACGCGCTTTTTACAATTCGTTACTTTCACACATTAATAAAATACAGTTATTAATTTAGTTTTCGATTCGCTATTAATAATTATTTCGGTATATTATCATGTAAATGTTCCCAAAAGTAATATTACATAATTTTAGAACTAGGTTTTATGATATTATAGAGGGTGACAGGGATAGGCATGGTTCCTAGCGGCAGATTTTAGCAGGCGAAAAATGTCATCTCACCGTCTTTCCTTTTTAAAATGATGCCAGTACAAATCTCAAAAGATTTGAAAAATAGCTCTTACCATACTATATAAATTATTGTTCTAAAAATAGAGATAATAATAATCTACTCACGCACATACACCCATACACACATATCCATGCACACTTGCAAAGAGTATTTTTAGATCTAGCAGTCCCGGGCAGCAACAACCCTTGCTACGCCACTGAGTTGAAGCGATATCTTAAACTACGTCAAAGTTAGCAGTAGCCTTTATCATAAGTTACCATAATATATTGATAATCTATCTATAATCTCATCACTTTATAACTTCTTTCGGAGGCTAATTAACGTGCGTCAAATTGGAAAAATAGTTACTTAAGCTCTAAAAGTGGGTACGAGTTCGTACACTTATTGAAGGATCACAATAAATTCGTTCGAAACTTTACAATTTTTTGAATTGGTATACATATAAATGATGGGCTTTGAATTAGGATGTCACTTGTAATGAAAAATGAAGAAACCATGTCCTAAATGCAAATTAAGTTAAAAGTAGCTTGTGACTGCACGGCGGACCTTTTTTTATAGGATAAGGGTGACAAACGAGCACACAGTCCACCTGATGGTAAGTAGTTACTGTGGCCCATAGACATCTACATCCAACATCAACTACAAATCGAAATGCAGATGCGTTGTCACCTGTGAGGACTAAGATAGAGTGCCTCATTTCCAGTCAAAGGGGTCTCCGGTTCTCTACGCTCACCATACGAAACACAGCAGTATCAAGCTATTTTACGCTGGTATTCTGTGAGAGCGTGGTCTTTCCCTGGTCGAGCCGACCCATTCTTGCTACAACCATACTACTGATATGGCTGCAGCATGGCTCTACCACGTATACACCTGTGCTGGAATTTTTTATAAAAGCTTCTGTAGGTTTGCCACAACTATTACTACTACAAATGTATACTGTCTACAACTTCAAACAATTTATCATGTAACCGAGATGTGTAAATTACAAACGCACATAAAATGAAAAGAAGCTTGTGATATTGTGACATGACGGATCTGTGCTGGATTTATTCATTACAGCTTCTTGAGGTCTGCCATAACAATTACCACAAAGGTATACTTTCTAGAACAGCAAACAATATATTATCAAGTAGCCGACATTGGTGAATTGCTATAGTTCTCTGTTTCTTCACGACAATACTTATTCATACTCTGCACAACGGACTGTTTCAAATATACAGCAACTTTCAGCTTCCATTAAACGGAATCGTCAACAATGGCAGACTATTTTCTTAACAAAACGGAATCATTTTGTCGGTAAGGCGATGAAATTGCCAAGTCTGCCTATTATGCACCAAAAAACTATTATTGATAGGACAGAGTAATAATTAAAAGTTAAAGAGTAAGTTAGTGATGAACAAAAAGGACGTGTTATTTGAACTCGATAATAAAATATATAATATATTTATAAATAAATAATCGAAATATTTGTGTAGATGCCATGCCTTCATAAATTGAAAATTATTTAAAGCTGATAGCCCACTGATGATACGCCATTACGTTGTTACGATCATTTGGATAATAATTGTCTTAGAGATAGATACTATATTCGCAAATTCTCAGGTCACGATGTGCGACGTTTTGATTCTTTTAGGGAACTTGTAAGAATTTTAATAGTGATAAAATTAAGATTGATGAACAGAAAAAACGTGTTATTTGAACTCTATAATCTAATCTATAAAAATTTTTGTTTGTTTGTTCGTATTTTATGCGCTGCCCTACCGTTCGTCAGATTGCGGTAAAACTTTGTCAACTTATTGCTTGCACTTGCAAGGTGGTGCGCGTATCGTGCAGACAAATTTATTTGAAAGTTCTATATCTAACAACTTCAATGAATGTATCATCATTCCTTATTAAGCAATATAACTCTTCCAAATTTAAAACGATATTTCACAATTATTTCTTCCGCGACAGCAACGCGACGAGTACCAGCTAGTAGAATATAATCGTTAAAATATTTATGTAGATGCCATGCCATCATTCATAAATTGGAACTGATTTAGAGCCGAGACCGCATTGAAGATACCTCACTACGCCGTTACGATCATTTAGATAATAACGGACAATGAGAAACAATGATTTGTTTATTGTTCCGTACAAAAATTACTACAACAGAACAATTCTTATTGTAGTGTCTCGTCGCGTCATGAGAACTTGGATTCGCTGCATTGTGCAATTTTTATTGCAAACAAACGGAACGTGCTTAATCAAGCTTTTGTTTATACGCATATCTTTAAAAGAAATTATGAAAACTGTGATAATTATAATTAAGATTGAATTTTTCAGTTAATTTGAAAATATTACTTGACAAAAAATCTTATTTTCCTTTAGCCGTGTAGAGGCGGCGTAGAGGAACCGACTACCCCATATCATAAATTCTAATAATTTTAATCTTGTACGAGTATATTTGTAGAAAAGATTATAAAATGCGCTTTGTTTAATTATTAAACCAAATAAAGGAAAAACATCATGATTAAAATTCCAAAATACTTTCACTTCTACTTTTATTTATATAGACTTTATGATATCATGAAAAGTGTTTTGGAAGAAATAGTTATTATGGTTATCGTTAACCTTGCCGTTACTACATATTAAAGTCTACTGCTGAACATAGGCCTCCCCCATAGATGGGGGGGGGGAATATTTCCCATAGTTTGCACTCTTGGCAAGCGGGTTTGCAATCGCAGCTTTTATTTTTAGTCGTTATTAGAAAAACGCTGCTGCCCATCTCCTGATTAGTTTCCCTTTGTCGCCTCTTACGACACCGATCGGATATTCCCACCGCCACTGCACGGCAATATTTTTAGCATTAATATAATATGCAACAGCAATATAAAGCGTACTTTTATTCCTATATTATATATATAAAAATACAAGGGTTTCAATTTTTAGAGCCCCCATTAGGCCTTAGGATCGCGCCCCATGTGCCCTTGGAGCAAAGAAGAAACTTTTTATTATTAAAGTTGATCTAACGTAAATAAAAAGAGAGGGAATAGGTTTTTGCCAACTATACGTGCTAGAGCTAGCTAATATTACGATTACGTAGCTTGTAATAATTAACACTGTTCTATTGTGATAACAAAGTATTTTGTGAACAATTGAACTCATTGTTCTCTTTATTTGCAGAGCCGCCGCGAGTTACGGCGGCGGTGGGGCCACGAAGCAAGCGGGTACAAACGCCGCAGCCGCCTGCCCGCACGCAGGCTGCCCCGCTACCTGCTCCGCTCGCCGCCCCGCTTCCCGTATCTGTGCCTACTCCGCCAGCTATTCCGCCCCGCGAACATGCCACAACGTTAGCGCACGCTGCTAAAGGCGTCGAAGCATTGGGAGTTTTAGTGCAGTATTTAGTTTTTAGAGTGAGTATAAGTTCGTAAAACTTTTTTGTGTTGTGTTTGGAGAAAAAATACATGTAAGGCTCTTTTGAAAAGCACTAATATAAAGCATGAAATGGTTGAAATCCTGGTGACACATCATGTTGAATAGGCGTAATAGCGCACTTTGGCGAAGACGTCTCTACGGCAGAGTGGGTTCCGTGGAAAAGTCACCAGGGTTCCGAGAAATTATTTATTTTAGCTTGTTAAATAATTTCACACTTTGGTACAAATATTATTTTGAATTGGTGCATAACATATGATGAGAAGAACTCATTACCGTGATACGTAGGTAGTTAGCGAGAATAATATTATAATATTTCAATTGCACTGTCTATGATATGTAACCATTTGATGTGGGGTTCCATAAAATAGAAGGGATTTGGTGAGTGTTCCATTACCTTAAAAGTTTGGGAACTCCTGCTCTACGGTATTGTTTGACGAACCTGTCTAGGCTGTTGCGCCTCTACTGTGCCTCGACTGCGCCTCGACTGCGCCTCGAGTCTGCTTCGACTTTATATTTTTGTTTTGTCTCAAAATTAACCATAAACCGAGAGCTAATTTTTGCACTTACTCAATAAACAGAAATCTAAGAAAAAATAGTATGTTGCAGTTTTGCTAATGTCCTATGGTTAGTTCAAAATCTTCATTCTGTATAGGACAAAGGGTAAAAGAAATCCGAAGAAGATATATTACTTTCCTTAAAAGGTATTTAGTTGTAGTACTTTGTAATGTGGACTACAATAAATCGTTGCTCGACATTTTTCCAGCTGGACGCACTAAACGGCGGTTCCTGGCGTTTAGAGGCGGAAAGATGGCGCAGTGTTGCCGCTGCAGAACGCAGCAGCGCTGCCCGCGCGGACCGAGACAGGCAGCAGCGCGCGCAAAAGGATCTTGATACCAGTGAGTAGTTTGGAGGAAATAAAATGAAATTAAACGTTTTGATTCCCCTGCGCGTCTAAGAAATTAAAACATCGTTCGTGAAAAATAATATAATTTTTTTAATAGACAGTAGCTTATTGGTAGGGTGCGGACCCCGAACTCAAAAGGTCGTGGGTTCGAATTCGCCACTGTCCACTGTCCACCACTGTCGTGAACCACTCGTGACATAAGCATTTTAAGCTTAACAGGAGTAGTTAAAGGAAATATTAATAATGTTAATAGCATTGCTACTATTTTTTTTAAATAAATTAAAAAAGTTCTTATAAGTCATAAAATATGTTATTTTTAACCACTTTTAAATGAGGTTCCTCTGATGGTAGAGGCAACTGCGATAGAAACTTCGCAGATAACCTCTCCTTAATCATTACAAACGGAAAATAATCGACGTGTCTTAGTATTTTTAAAAACAAGTAAAAGTGACAAATGGCATCCAGTCCACCTGAAGGGAAGTGAATGCTATGGCCCATAGACATTTAAGTATCAAAATTCAGATACGTTGTGAACATTGAGGACTTACATGAAATGCCTCGTTACCAGTAAATAGGATTCCCGGTTCTCGTAACCCTCCATCCACGACGTGGCGATTCCATGCCCTCTGCACCATACGAAAATATTATGCTGCTATTTCACGCTGGTATTCCGTGCGAGCATGGTCCTTCCCCGGTCGAGTCAACCCATTCGTGCAGCGGTCACCATATATATTTATCCACGGCGCGGCGATAACTGCCCTATGCAACATAGGAAAATATTATACTGTTATTTCACGCTGGTATTCCGTGCGAGCATTGTCCTTCCCGTCGAGTCAACCCATTCGTGTAGCGGACATCATATATATTTTTCCATAGGTAGCTATAGCATGTTTTCTACAATAAAACCACGAGCAATAATGAAAGCTCATGGTTCGCCCACAAGTAACATCTGTTCTATGACGCATTCACGATTTCATTTTTTATACTAATCGAGGTTGGTAGTTCGATTATGTTTTGTTGTCTCTGTCTATTCCTTTTTTTAGTCTACTGATGGACTTCGGCTTCATCGTTGTAGGAGTTTTCGTTTGGCAGGCGGATTTACAATTGCAGTACCAAACGTCTTGCACCATTGACATTACCGCCCGTCACCGGTTTGGGTAAAATAAAGTATAAACCGATATGATAGTATAACGCCATCTATCGGCAGTCATACAATTTTCTAGAATTTCCCATAGTCGCCTCTTACAACACCCATAGGGCGAGACGGTGTGATGGATTTTCTTACTTTGACAATACAAGGCTATCCATAGCACTTTTAACCATTAATACCGGGTCCAAATGTGAACCTAAACCATCTAGGGTATGGTGGAGTGATGGATTTTCTTACTTTGACAATACACGGCTATCCATAGCTCTTTTAACCATTAATACCGGGTCCAAATGTGAATCTAAACCACCTATTTAAACACACACAAATAATTTCATCAAAATCGGTTGAGCCGTTTTTGAGTTTTGGCGAGACAAACGGACAGCAATTGATTTTTCAAGCTCCTAACGTACTCGTATTATCCGAATTCTTAGGTCATAAAAGCATATCCTTGTGATCGAAATTGGCGAGATGATCGCTATCTAGCTGTATCTTTGATCCACCTTATTTAACAATCTGCGCATGGACATTACTATTGCCGATAAAAATAAAATAAAGCCGTTCCAAATCGATAAATGTATCCCATCTGTAAATATGGGACGTCCCAAATATAACGAGACGACTGCCAAAACTATTTCCAACTAACTTGTTGTCGTTGATAGCAGACGAATGCGACATTCGAAAAATAAATGCGGATTTATCATTCGATATTTCTAGAACAAAGTACTGAATATAATTTACTTAGTTTTATTTAAACCACCCTTAAAAAAGAAGGAGGTGATTAATTGGACTGTTTTTCATTTTTATATAGGCAACACTATAGTTCCTAGGTAAATTAAACGATTAAGCTGATTTTTTATTTACCGTAAGAGTGTACTTTCACAGTAAAAATATTATACTAACATCCCTCTGTCGGACGCTTCAGTCATTTCTTATTTACTTTTACAGTAGTCGCTTATAAATTGTAAATAGTTTGGAAAATCCAAAAGTGCACGCCTCATGAGCGTTTCATTTAATTTTGATGAAATAAATAAATTGTATTCTTAACTTTTAAAATATATCATTTGCTTGTATTAAATTTAGCGCCTATCTCGTTTACGCCAGAAGGCGCGAGGTGTCTGGTACTGTGGGTATAAATTACTTGTAGCCACTACTAGCTACTAATATATAAAAAGACTTATTGTATCAACCGTTACCATTACAGCTATTAAAGTCCACTGCTCAACTAAGGTCTCCCCCATAAATTGCTTCATAAGGGGGATATTTGCCATAGTTGCCACGCTTGGCAAGCGGGTTTGGCAACCACAGTTTTTTATTTTTTGTCGTTATTAGGAAGGCGTTGCTGCCAATTGCCTAATTTGTTTGCCCCCCTGAATATAAAAAACAAGAGGAAGTAGGAAAACGCATCATTTGTAGCGGAACCTCTGTCGCCAAACTCACATGTACGCAAGAAAGAAATGTGTATCGACAATTGTGTACCATTTCAATAATTTTCGCGTGATTGGCAATTTAAAACTAAAAGAGAAAGACATTATGTTACTCACCATTCACTTGAGTACGAACCATAACTCCTTAAAAATAGAGATCATATTACTTTTCATCAACGAAGTTTCTAGAAGTAATGAGTAAATTCAGCTTATTAACGCTAGATGTCGCAATATTACATTCACACTATTATAGACACAATGCTAATAGATATAACGTTGACATTGCACTACCTAACCTGTACTGCTACGTGAATGATGTTAGTGAGGTAGTGACTCTCCCTGAACGTGATCTGGCTTATATCGATATTCATTATATGATTATTATCATGTATATGAATTGAATTGACTGAAGGAACTGAATTGAAAAACTAAAATATGTAAAATAGCAAAATTTATTGGAAATTGCCTTGATGTACTACGTATATCCCCGTAATTCATATAGCCGGCATATAATTAATTGTCTTTGATGGAATTTTATTGACAGTTAGCTAAATTATCATTTATGAAATGGAAACAAGGAAAATAATAAAAAAATTTGCAATTGTTTATTATCATTGAAATAGCACATATTTGTTAAAAATTATCGTTTTCACACTTTAATATTAAATTTTAGACTATAATGAATTCGGATACTAATGTAGATCATGATATTAAGATCACTTTTACTTCAGCTTCTTTCCAAAAGTCATGAGTACTACTAAACTACTTACTTACTTCTCTGGCTTAGCAACCCTAACAAATGTTCATTCATAGGGTATCACCCTATAATTTCGTATATTTTCATAGACATAAAGGGTTTCTTTCGATGTTTTTCTTTACCAATGAACACGTGGTAAATCAGCAGTTTAAATCATAATCAACAATTTCAAAAGTGTCAGCGAGGATTGAACTCTATTTGCATTCTTTTATATTTCAATAACCCTTTTTCATAGGCTCTGTTTAATAATATAATTTTTAATTGGTTTTAAACAGACTGTTTAATTTCTGGGATTTATGTTTTTTGAATGTCTCCACGGTACAGGAGAAAATTCTACTATACTAGGGTAACATTTCTTAAAATATTAATAATAAGAAAGGGTATCCACATTTCATCCTTGTACAAATGTATCTAACATTAAAGATAAATTTTAATGTTAGATACATTTTATTCAGGTGGAGTGTCATAAAATGTAGAAGACCGTAAAGGAATCTTTATAGAGACCTAAAGATTTGGAGTGTTTAATTAGCTATATTTATATAAAATGTAGGTTGTATTTATTTATAAAATTTATAAAACATTTTTTAATTAATAATGAATGACGCATTATTTGCTAAATAATTATATTTATTTATTTTGCTAAATAATTATATTTTTAATGAATACATATTTAATTTGTAATAACTATTAATTTATGGATATATGTTTGAGCTAGCTATGTCTATGTTACCGGCAAAATATAATATAATTCCGTCGTTATATACAATACCATGCAGGAAATATACAAAATATTTTATATATTAAATTTAAAATTAGGAATAATAATGATTATGATATATAACTTTCAAATAAATTTGTTGGTATGATACGCGCGCCACCTACTGTAATCTTATTGTGTTACGCCTATAACTATTATAATATATACTATTTTTATTTGTAATAACTATTAATTTATGGATAAATTTTGTGCAAGATATGTCCATCTTACCGGCAATATATATATATATATATATATATATATATATATATATATATATATATATATATGTTATTATTAATCATTTCATTCATTATCTGGGCAATGTATATTATACATAGGAATTGTATACCATGATAATAATACCACCATGATATAGACCATGTAAAGTATAAAAATGATTGACAAATAAATCTTGTTTTTTAAACAATAAAATAAATAATATGAAAATGTATAAAAATTCAAGTTAACCGTAGATTTACTTAATGAAAATGTAAAAAATACAAAACACCTATAAAGTATATTAGCGACAGCAGATTGACGTGTGCTTTGTATGGTATGTCGCATAAACAGGTACAGAAAATAGAACTACAGTAACACTGAAGTAATATGTACATTGAAGTAATATAATGTGTGTGTACGTTGTATTTGCAAATTTTCATTAATATGTTAGTGAATGAACAGACTGTGATAAAATGTTATCGAAAACTTTAATATCGGCGTAGTCACAACACTAACGCAGCTATTTTTATTCAAATGTATTTACAGATGAACCTTATTTTAACGAAATAAGGTTGAATATTACTTGTAATAAAAGCAATTTGACATTTTGTCTATGTTAAGTCAAATTTCTATCCAAAAAAAGAAAAAATTACAGGTGCCTTTGGTACGAAATACCTCCATTCAAAATATATTTCTTTTTACTTTTGTTTTTACACTTCAATATTGCACAAAACGGCATATTTTCGCATATATCACTTAAGCAGCGATCCGTCAGCTCGCAACAATTTGAGCCTGCGACTGACAGTCAATTACGCTCTACTGTCACTAATTGTGACACGCCTGCCCCGCCCACTTTGGGCTTCCTCTTGTTTTTTATATTCCGTGGTTTGCCCACCCATGGGGTGATACGGGGTAGTGGATATTCTTACATCGCCACGATATGGTATTGCATGAAACAAATTAAAATTTATCAAAAGATCTTTCACTTTCTCATTCATATATTTTCATGGCACATAAAAAGCTCTTATTGTATAAGAAATATTCATCATATAATGCGTCATATTTGTAATAATTAGTATTTATTACACATATGAATGCGTTAACATCTCTGAGGGCTAAGATAGGATACTCGTTATCAGTGAAAAGGGTCAATAAGGTCTTGTTAGCGACACAAAGATTAAAAACTGTTTATGGTGGAATTATAAAGATTATACTATCTGTTATAAAATTTTACCACGTTTTTATTAAGTCACTTTCTTGTTTGTCTCTCTGTCTGTCGTTCCGGGTGGAATCTTGCAACTCAAATTTCGAGCACTTCCCGATGAAACTTGAATTTTTTAACATAGCTCAGAATCGGATGATAATATAGGAATAAAAAAACGTGGTATATTAAATTCTGCACAAAATTAAAAAAATCACTTGTTTAAAAATTTAATAAAATATTATATAAGTATTAATTATTATATTCTATAATTATTAATTGAAATAAAAATATTTTGTGTGCAACAAACATTTACGTATAATTTTATATATATACATTTATGTTCCAGTCGCAGAATGCCTGAGCAAGATCTCAGAGCTAGAGATGGAAGTGTCTTCCAAGGAAGAGGCCAACGCGCGTCTTCAGGCTACCCATATGGAGGAGGTGGCCGCCTTGAGAAACGACATTAAGGGACTTAAAGTATGACTTAGATTACTAATATCATACATTTGCACTATATTTTATACAAATAAATTATAAAATAAGTAAATGAGCCCTATCCTTTTATTCTCAAGTAAGGATTAACATATTTAAATGGTTAATGATGTAAGGATCAAATATTTATATAGTTTTGGAGGCTATACTGGAAAGCTATATTGAGAAGTTATACTCCTTGAGGGGTGTTGAGGACAAAATTTTACAACAAAAGTTGCGCGTGCGTGTAACGGAACTTCGATAGTATGAAATTGGTTATGAAAAACAATTACATGTAACTAAATTCAATAGTCACAGTTTTAGTATCAAATAAAAAGTGAAATTTAGTTTAAAGTTCGTATAACAAATAAATATATTTTTAACATAGTAGAGTGACATACGAGCTAACAGTCCACCTTATGTTTTTTTTAAAAATTTATTCATTAAGCACGTGAATATTATATTACAATACAATACTAGCATGCAAACCTCTAGCGGTTTATGTACGCTAGAGAGTCGCCTTATATAAAAACTATGTACATTAATATTACGTAATTATATTCTACTTCTAGTACTATGTGTACAGTTGATTTACCAGATAATATTTTTGATTTACCGTAATTTTTTAGTTTTGTTTCATTCATTAATAAAAATAGTACAAGGTGGTTAAACTTTCTTGCTCCATAGAAATATTAGTTTTGGGAATACTTATAGATATAGGTGGCTAGTATAGTCCATGTAAACAAGAAACTACAAACATAGAAGGCCACGGATACGTTGTTATCCGTGAGGATTAATATAAAATGGAACATTATACAACCAGTAATTAAACATACTTTTACGTCACGCCACAACACAGTAGTACCTACTACAGTGCAGTTTATTGCTACTTGACAGCAAACATAAGTGTGACATAATGACTTGGTGTTAACCCAGACGTATTCCTATTAAGAAAAGATGTCTATCACTTTAATTTTTAATGTACTTAACTGAAACTTTATCGACAATATTTACCGTCTTATTTCAGAATTATTCCGTATAGCGCTTTTACATAATACTTACACGCATCTTCATGCAAATTTTAAATTCTAATAACAGTTACGTCATCTATATCTATCCATTGCATGTCACGAGATCCTTTAGCTGTTATGTGGGTATTAAAGTGGAGTATAATATATCGATACTATGATTTTTTTCTAGGATACAATCGATTCCCTAAAACATGAAGTCGCAGAAAGCAGGGCGCGACTTCACGCACACAGCGAGATCGAGCGTACATTACGCGCTCAACTGGAAGCGACGCGAGCTGAGTTAGAGCGTGGCGAGGCGCGCGCGCAGGTGGAGCGAGGCGAGGCGAGCGAGCGCTTCGAGCGGCTGTGCGACATGTGCGATGCGGCCTGCGATCCAGTGTGCTGCGATGCGGAGGAGTGCGAGCTACGATTGAATGCGAATGAGGAATTGAGCACGGACGCTAATGAGCTAGCGGCTGAGGTAATGTTAAGTAGAGGTTGTGAGTAAGTCTTCTCGATTCCGCTCTGACTGAATCGGAATGAGAGAAGTATCAAAATGTATGGCAAACATAGGGTCAGGTGTTTTGCCGCCGCCGCCGATTCACTGATTGGCTCAGGTCCATTAGACTTCGCTGAACCCCACTTCATAGCTCCATTCTTCAGTGCAAACACCCACCTCTTTTCATAGCTAGATATTGCATAGCAGCCATAGATATACTATGGCTGGTATGCAATATTAACTCTTACTTATCACAATGTCAAAATTTGTTTAAGTAGTAATAATCAAGTTCTCACATTGTGGAGTTTGAGTTTAAACTTGAGATAGTCTATGAATACAGACTTATTTTTTTTATAAAATAGAAGTGAGAAGAGTTTACAGTCCACCAACTTCAAATAAAGAGCTACAGATTCGTTGTCACCTCTGAGGACTAAGTTGGAATGCCTTACATCCTGTAATTTTACTTATTACACTTGTACTCATAGACTGAAAATGAGTCCTACCACGCAGGATATAAAAATAATACACTCTCTAGGTGCGATCCCTGCGAGCCGTGATCGAGCTGAAGCAAGCGGAGATGGCGTCGCTGCGTGACGCGCGCTCGGAGCTGTGTGCGGAGCGCGAGCGGCGCGCGGCCGCCGAGCGCGAGGCGCGGTCCGCGCGGCACGCGGCCGAGGAGCTGCGCGAGCGCGCCGCGGCCCGCCAGCGCGACGTGGACCGCCTGCGCGACGACAACCGCCGCCTGCGCGACGTGGCTGCGCGCGACCGCGACCACGCCACCAGGCTCGCCGCGCTCAACGAGGAGCTCAGATACAAGCTGCGTCAGAAGTCACAGGTGAGTGACTTTAATTTTGAATTAACTGACCTCTTAGGCACAGCCTTGTTGGTTTATTGGGTATTAATGGTATTGATCGAATGGAATGGAAGGTGATAGGTATTAAAAAAAGTAAAGTAAAGTTACAGCCTATATACGTCCCACTGCTGGGCACAGGCCTACTCTCACTTCTGAGAAGGTTTTTGAAAAGTATAAATACGTGAAGAAAAAACTTTTTAAAGAATATTGCACGCCCGCAGAAGTATGAGATTTGTCTTAGTTAAAATTTATGTGGAAAAAAGTGCAGAAAACAAATTCATTTATAATATACAGTTTACGTCAATACTACAAATGACTGCCTCGTTGGTCTAGTGGTTGTAGTAGTGCGATTGCTGATTATGAGGTCCCGGGTTCGAATCCCGCGTCAGGCCAAAAAAAAAAACAGTTATTGAGTTTTTCCATCAAGAAATTCTCAGTAGCTGCCCGGAGTCAGGAAGTTGGCGGTGTCTCACCCCGTGCCTCGGAAAGCACGTAAAGCCGTTGGTCCTGCGCCTGATCTCTCTCCGGTCGTGTCGGTTTACCGTCCCATTGGACTATGAAAGTGAGGGAATAGAGAGTGCACCTGTGCTTGCGCATACACTTGGGCACTATAATCCTGTCCTGCGCCGATGGCTAGTCTCCGTTGAGGCTGGCCGCCGTGACCGAAATTCGGTCTGGAGGACATTATTACAAATGTTAATTGTTATACACTTAATAGTCTATGGTCAACAGTCGCACAGAGTAAAGATTGTCGCTGATAGATTGACTGAATGAGCTGTGAATTTTGTGAAATTTCTAATATTCCTTTTGCAACAGACTGTGGAGTGTATGTCAAGGCAAAATAGCGTTTATTGTATATATTAGAGAGTTAAGATATTGAGAGAGTGTTTTATATATTAATTTGCAGTTGAAAGCATAAATAATACATATTGTACTGAAAGTTAAAAGTGAAATACAGCTTACTACAAACTTAAAATTTAAGTGAATTACGGCCACATTTTGACCACTGGATGACCACTATTAAAAATAATTCTACTTGCGAAATAACTTCGAATCAAAACCAAAAATAGTTTTCTTCATTTTTCTTTGTATGATTTTAGAACGTGTTCTGACAGTAGTCAGAAATCCCAATCGGGTTTGAAATTTTCCTGCTCCTCAAATTTTACCGCCCTATGCCTTCTGGGGGATTTTAGAACAATCTAAAAATAATTGATAACATTAACACAAAAAAGTAAACAGTAAATTGTTTATAAATTTAATATTAGCATAAACTAAGCAAAGCCTACCTTCAGATATTGTGAGAAAGATCCGCAATTACAAATTTCATCCCGAATTGTAGTAATAAATATTAGATAGCCCTGCGGGTTCCTCGAAATTCTGCTTTGCATATTGTTTTGGTTTGTTATATTATTCATGAATATAATGCTTCCTTACTTTAGAAAAATTGTCACCTAAATAAAAATAAATTAATATTAATTTTTTAACTTTTAACCATACACAAATATCACTCAGATTCAATAAAATGGCCACTTATGTAAGAATATTCACAAAGTTAATTATTCATACCGCCCCCAAGTGCCCAAACCAATGAATTTCTATTAGCGAAGTTCGGAAAAGAAAAATGTCGCACTGGCGGTGTGTTTTATACGAATCATTACGCGCCACTTTCGAACCCCCCATAACTCAAAAACTATTGGGCCTACACACTTGTAATATTACATGTTTAATAAATAAGTGCCTCTTGAAAACTTAGAATTCCAAATGATGTATATTTCATGAACAAACATACTATATAGTTTGAGTTAAAAAATTGCCATTCATAGATTCATTTATTAATTGATTCACTGAATCGCTCATTATTAACCTAGACTTCCACTTCTAGGTGACTTAGAAATTGAATTTGGCGTCAAAATAAATTTATTAGGTTAAGCAAAGGAAAAAGCCGGAAAATTAGAAAGTTATTAGTGCACTTTTTTAATAGGATAAGGGTGACAAACGGGTACACAGTCCACCTGATGGTAAGTGGTTGCTGTGGCCCAAAGACATCTGGATCTATCTTCGATTACGAATCAAAATGCAAATCCGTTGTCACCCGTGGGGAATAAGATGGAATGCCTCGTTTCCAGTAAAAAGGGTCTCCGGACACTCATCATACGAAGCACAGCAGCGTTAAGCTGCTATTTTACGCTGGTATTCTGTGAGAGCGTGGTCCTTCCCCGGTTGAGCCGACCTATTCGTGCTACAACTATACCACAGAATGGCTCTACCACGTAAAATAATAAATACCACTAATAACTTTGTTTACATTTAATTCTTATAGTTTAAATTAAAAATAGAAAACAGTGACACATAAACACAAGTAAAACGTTGAAGATCATGTTGTATTTATTTAGATTAATAAAAGGATAAAAATTATTTTTAAAAATTAATGATAATATTCCGTCAAAAAATAAATGTGAAAAGGGTTAAAATTTTTTTTAGGTTAACGTTTTTGAGATTTTCATGAATAAGACTAAATTTGCGCGACGGCTTCGCAGGTGGTGTCGTTGCTAGCGGGCGGCGGGTACATCGAGCGTACGCCGATGCGGGCGCGCAGCTCGTCGGGCGAGTCGGCGCGCTCGACGTCGCCGGCGCCGGACTCGCCGCCGTCGCCCGCCGCCTCGCCCGCGCCCGACACGCCGCCGCTGCCCGCCGTCAAGGGCGTCGTCGAGAAACACGACTCCGTTAGCTGGGTGCTCGAGATTGAGGAGACGCCCGAGGAAATGGCTTCGAGGTACGTTGTTCGACTGAACATCATTTATTAAAAAGATTAAACTTTTAATAAAAAAAAAAAAACCACTTTATCTTAGCACCGACTTGAAAAGCTATTATGTCGGAAATTATTTAAAGTTTAATTTTTTGACAAACGGGCCAACAATCCATTTAATGGTAAGTGGATACTGGAGCCCATGAACACTTGCAACCAACTGTATCCATATAAAACCATAGGTGGGCTGTCACCGGTTAGAACTGAGATGAAATACCTATAGGCAACCTGTGATTATTATGACTCCCTTGCCCTTCGGAATGGAACAAAATAGAAGTGGCACAGCTACAGAAATGGGTTAAAAGCTGTTACCAACCCAGACGAACTCATACATATAAACTTGAACGTAGTAGGACCACCTTCCTGTTGTATTATGGCTTCAGCGTGAACTCATAACCGTGAAGGAACCGCGCTATCACAGAATACCAACCAAAAATAGCAGCATACTGCTGTGTATCGTAGTAACGCATATGAATTTTGATTATAAATCGAGGATATATAAAGGTTTCTATAGACCACAGCACCTAGTTAACATCAGGTAGTTGTGTATTCGTATGTCATTTTTAATTATATAAAAAAAACTTTAACTTTAGATTGGCGAGGCGGTCGTCGTTCCGCGCAACGGCTTCGCCGAGCGGCGTGAAGCGTCGCGGCGGTGGCTCGCCGGGCAGCTCGCCCGCACCCGCCTCTCCAGCGCCTAACGCCTCCAAACTCTTCCGACCCGGCGAACTCGACTTCCCACCTCCACCTCTAAAGGAATCCGCCGGTGAGGCCATCTACATATACGACGACCGCCAATATTGAGATCGACTTTACACGTTGTGTTACGTCCGCGACTAACTCGCACGCGTTATGACGCGCCGATGCATACGCGCGTACGTTAGTACTAAACGTGTAAAGGAAGATTTGAACTGTGAAGTGCGGCGACGTTTTGTTAAGTGCTGTCTGTGCAATTGCGTGCGCGCGTACGTTGGAAAGTTCGTGCGAAACGATTCGTGAAATAATTGGTGAAACACACGTGATATTATGACTTCTAACATGACCTGATTTTTGATATTCTTGCCGGATTTTACGCGTCAATGTATCTGTAATGTGGGACCCAACTGGAAAGTATTAATAGTAATAAAGTCGATAATCCAATCAATGCATAATATGTAAAATGTTAATTGATTCGTTGATTATATAGCATTTGTGCTATACGTACTCAGGACTTAATAGCTTTAGGGTACTTATATTATATTGTATTCATGTTGGAATTCTCTATATTAAAATATGATATTAGATCGATAAATGCAGACTCTGCGAATAATTTATGAGCTTGGTTGTATTATTTCAAATAAATATAGTTTTATGAAAGAAAGTTCGCTCTTTCTGAACAGAATTAGCTTTTGGTGATATGAATATGTTTTGCTCGCCAATGATATTATACCGTAGAAACAAATAGATTTTAAAAAGGCGTCTGTTCTGTAAGTTATTTCTCTTTTTATTATCCTTTTGAATGTTTAAATATATTAAACGATAAAAATTTAAATAACCTACAGAACGACTCGTACTCACTAATATAAGTATTCACTATTCTCAAAATAAAATCTGGCCTCTACATATATTTATTTCAGCATCTAATTGGCTGCATTTTAGTGAAGAATATTTGTACCTGTTCATTGCGTCAATAAATTAAAAGTAGGAACTTTACACTTAATACTTCTTTGTGTTGCGCTCTTATCGTCTTCTTTATTACTTTGTTTAAATATTTTCATTTTAACTTATTTATATCACACTATGTTCCTCAACTTATAATTTTATGTCTTTTATGCCTTTTTATATTTTTCTTCTAATTTTTGTTTATTGGCGCAATAATTATTGTTTAAATTGTTTTATTAATATATAAAATGAACTCTAAAATTTTATGCTGTTCATTTTTGTTCAGGTATTTCATTGTTAGCAGGAAGATGCCTGCTAGTTTTATGATAAATTAATATTTGTATTGTTTTGTGTCCATTATTACATTTATAACTTAATTATTATAGTTTATCATGGTTGTTGGCATTGTTTTATTTTTTATGTACAAATAACAATTTAAATGATAAAAAACGTATCTTAGTTGTAAGTAAAGCATTGCGTCTGAGCGTTACGACGTTATATAATGGCAATAAGATTTGACGCTGTTCGGTTGATGGATGCTTTGAACATATAAATCAGTTATCTTTTATATTTCATATAAAATAGATGTACGGTTAACATAGAAAATGCAATAAAACCAAAGAGTAATATTCATCTTAACTCTTTGTCATGTTCCTTATTTTTTTGCATGTGTAGGAGAAGGATAAAGTCAAGTCTTTTTATTTATTTTTAAGCTAAATGTTTCACATAATATCATTCCAAATTAAGAATTGTAAGCGAAAAATAATTATAACGTGATTAGGAAGATATCTATTACTACAAAAAAATAAAAATATATGTGAAAAAGAGTTGTTTTATTTAGTGCACCTAAGTATTTACTTATTTTTAACATAGCGAGAGCTATTTAAAATGAATATTGCTTAATAAAGGTTAAAATAAATATAGCGGGAGCTATTTAAAATGAATATAGCTTAATAAAGGTTAAAATAAATTAAGTATTTGAATTTAAAATTTAAAATACTTAATTTGTAATTCTAGGAAATTGGATTACCATGCTTTATTTAGTTGTGGGATATAGTAAATACAACCTTCAGAAACCCTAGCTTTAAGTTTTCGTTACCATTCTAAAAAACCTTCTATTCGCTCCCGAGCAACCTTCGTCTGCAGCCTTCTGCTCTTGCAAGTCAGCCTTAGCTTTACAAGAGCTTCCCGTTCCTTCAAACTACTTTCTGCGCTACAGCGTTCATCACTGCCCTTTCCGATCGCCTCTTCTTCACGGCACTCCTGTAGATTAGCTTGCCTTCTTCTCGACTCACTACAGACTATAAGGCAAATCCTGGCACTGGAACCTGCACGACAGCTGGAATACACTATCGACCTCCAGTCTGAGCAAAGGGGTAATGTACTACAAGCGTAAATGAACCGATGCCTAAATTACGCTATCGAATTTTCCGAACGATTCTTATTTTGTTAGGAAATTGTATTTACATAGAATAAGCTTTTCCACACGGAGCGTTGGCCGTTCCCGGCTGAACACCTTGCTTGGCGGCAGATCTTCCCTTTTCCTTCACCGACCAAATACATATAAAATACACAATATACCTAATATATACAATTAATGTTTGATTGTTCGTATTTTATGCGCTGCCATACCGTTCATCAGATGGCGGTAAAGCTTTTCAATTTATTGCTTGCACTTGCGCGAAGTTTACAGTACAATTAACTTACACTAGGTGGCGCCAATATAACTCTTCCAAATTTAAAACTATACTTCCACAATCGATATCCGTAGTAACAGAGTAACGGATTTAGCTCAATGGATCAGAAAGCTGATGTGGTAAAGGGCTGGCTATAAGGTCAAAGAACTGAAAACCGATGAAAAGAAGGGTTCTCGAGTGGCAGCCTCGTGCTGGTATGCGAAGTGTAGGCCGGCACTCCACTAGATGGAGTGACGACTGTGTGGCTTGCCTTATGGGATGCCTATGTTCAACAGTGGACTTTTGTAGGACTGTAAAGGTGATGATGATATTATATTTACTTAGATATAATATCCGATACCGTGGTAGCTCAGGGGTTAAGCGCTTGCTGTAAATTTCACAAAGTACGCGAGCAACTCGTGTTCGATCCCCGCCGGTACTAATGAAATTGTTAATTACAATTTTAAGTGCTGATTTACCACGTACTCGGCGGTGAAGTTAAACGTCGTTAGGAAACCGGCATGTCTGAGAAATAAGAAAAAAAATATTTCGAAGACATGTGAAGTTCGCCAACACGTATTGGGGTAGCGCGGCGGACATTTCCTTGCCCTAAAAACTCTCTCAGAAATAATTGGAGGCCGGTGCTCAGCAGTGGGACGTATATTATTATATAGGCTGTAACTTTCATTATAGAAAAAAAGAGACCGAATTACGGAATTGTCCATATCAACTAAAAACTAATGTTTGCAAAAGATGTTCACGTACCAGTCTTTTGAGACTATCTTATTAGATGTTTTCTTGTCTTCAGACAGGCAGTTCTAAAGTAGTATGCTTAAACAGCAAAGGATTTACAAAATAAATCAATGAAATGTTGAGTTCTTAGTCTTTAATCAAACTCAAACTCAAACGACAGTCAATTAATTTTGACAATGTAAATAATGCTCTATCGAAATTAGTACATTGGTTTAACGCCAACAATGTGCTCTTAAACGGCAATAAGACAAAATGTATTAAATTTACAATACCTAATTTTAAACATTCAAATACGAATGTGCTCTTAAATGGGGAAGAGTTGAGTCTTGTGGATACCACTGTTTTCCTTGGTATTACTATTGACGCGAAGCTTCATTCAAGGTGCCCCCATATATCTAAATTAGCAGGGAGACTTAGTTCTGCAGCATATGTTGTAAGAAAAATTAGAAGTCTCACCAATGTTGAGACATCTAGATTAGTTTATTTTAGTTACTTTCATAGCGTGATGTCTTATAGAATTTTGCTATGGGGCAATGCGACTGACATCGAAGCTATATTTGTTTTGCAATTTGATTTATAACTTAAATTGTAATGAGTCCCTTAGAGAAACATTTAAAGAAATAAACATATTAACTTTGGCATCGCAATATATTTATGAAAATGTAATGTATGTACATAAAAACATAAATAGCTTTGATAAGAATAAAGATGTTCATACTTAAACACTAGGAACAAACATAAGCTTGTAATACCAGTTACTAGACTCCACAGAATTAGTTATTCATTTATGGGACAATGTATACGCTTTTACAACAAAATCCCAGAAAATGTACAACATTTGTCAATAAACAAATTTAAATGTTTTATTAAAGAAAAATTGTACAAAAAGGGTTATTATAATATCAAAGAATACATAAATAAAAAACCCCTGGGAATGAGGTGATTATGGTGGCGATCTGATGGTGGTTGGTTCTATTAAAATTCATTTAAAATTTGTACAAACAAAATTATTGTAACGTGAAATATGTTTAATAAAAATCCCGCTAAGTTTCTTGCTGGTTCTTCCCAGGACAGAGGTATTTTTCGAATCAGTGGTAAATAAAAAAATGACTTTCAATAAGTATTATGTAATAATCTTTAATGAATAAAAATTATTCTATTCTATTCTATTTTATACCTAGAAGAAGAAAAAAATACTGTCATGTGCAAGAGAAGAAAAAACTGAAACTTAACTTTTTAAGTATTAGGATCAAATAAAATTAAGAAAGGATCAATTAAAATTATAAAAAGTTAGTGATAAGTCCAAAAATATATAGTTTAATGCGTTGTCAAAAAGGCGCTCTAGCTTTGTTTTAAATATATAAAAAAATCAAACGAAAGAGAGACCGCAAAGCAGCAGAGACTACGACTTGTTTCAGTAACGTGAGCCTATTGCTATTTCTATCGACAAATAATAGTGCTAGCATTGCTTTTGCCGGTATAAATACAGGTTGTGAGGCATTCCATATAGCTCCTCAGGGGTGACAACGCATTTGTAGCATTCTTTGTATGAAGTTTGCTTCAGGTGTCCATGGACTGCAGTAGCTATTTACTATCATATGGACTGTAAGATCGTTTGTCACGTCAATTTTATAAAAAAATCGTCTGAGACGGAAGGCAACCGAGCGGAATTGATTTTAGCCATTTTGAACTTCCTATAATCAACGCTTGGCATTTGCTGGGTTTGACAGAGGCGCGAAAGCGCAATGACCAATCATACACACACATATATAAAGTTGGCATCTAATTCATCTCGATTAAATGAGGCATTAAGGTACACAGTCGGCGCAAGGGAAGAAACGCCAATAGAGCGAAAGGTCTGGTACTAATACTATGATCGCCACTCAGCACGCCTACCGTGGCGATTACGACAATTTGTCCTACTTTAGGAAGAACCTATGAACAGCAATAGATAATCTTTGGCTTGGTGACGACGATGATACTTCTCTCTCTTTACCTTTCCGATACCGCGCCCGCCATAACAAAAACAGCTTTGTACCGGGGCCTCTGTCGTCGCCTCAGCTGGCGGCACTTGTTATAAACATTTATGTTTCTCACGACTGTTCGTTTATGTTTAAAGAGGTTTCAGTTACAGTTATTTAAAGCCGATAAGATTTTCGATAAGTAGAAACAATAACCATAACATTTAGATGTTTATTTTGTTTTGTACAGCTCTTTGTTTCTAACGGATCTTGATAAAGTGTAGGACTTACTGACAATAAATTTGATTATATGAATGAAATATCGTAAGTTTTTATTTTATTTTTATGTCTTACAATCAATACAACATATTATTCCTAAATGAACCAAAATTATGCATGTAATAATTATAATAATTCTACTTTTTCACTTGCAAACATTTGCTAAAAATTCGACAATAGACAGTTTGCGCGCGCTTTGTAACCTCATTTTCAAAACCTTTTTGTGTATATATTATAGCGTCTTCCTTTATTTTTCTTATACAATCATATAGATATAACATTTAGCAATAATATGATATCTTTATGAATATATATACATGCAATAAACTATTTATAAAAGGCTAAATGTCTCAGAAGGTACATAATTCGTTATAAACCAATAAGGTTTGGTTTCAATGAAATTTGTGTATGATGACCGATTTTTATCGCTCAAATAATTTTTATTTCAATTAGAAGATGAAATTCTGATTTCAATGACGTAAATTACAAATGCACTTATCTTACAAAAAATTATCGCAAAACGTTTACAAAATTTATGTTTTTTTCATATGCGTCGCTCTATTACAAGGTCACGCGCTTGTGTAATACACGGTTCTTTGATTATATAGACAGGTATATTATATAATCAAAGACGGTTGTATACAACGTGTTCTATTTTTGCACGGAGTTATTAGATTTTTAGTGTAAAGTGTGAGTGTTCGTACGGTGTCTAATATGTTGAGGTTTTTCGAATGTTTTCAGAAGATATACAGTTTTACTATGTTATGATATAATGGTAAATAATGAAACTGTGTCTAGAAAAATCTACATCTATTATGATATAAAGAATTTGATTATAAAAGGTAATTTCCGAAAATTCTGTGACTAAATAGAAATACATATATATTAGGCATACAAAAAAGTGACAAAATGCAAGTTGTATAGGGTAAAAATTAAAGTTACTATAGTTTTGAAAGTATATTTTTATTTTTCACTATTATAAATAAAAAGTAATGTCTAAATAATATATAATTTTTATTTATTTATTTGGTTCACCAACAAATGTTACATTAATACATATGCTTAATTCTAAGAGTTATATAAACTAAGTGCACATTCAATAACAGGTAAACACCGCATGCTTAGTGCTCACAGCATTTCTTACAAGCCGTTACCAAATAGCTAAAAATATACGATACAAACTTAAAATAAAAATAAAACAAAATTATTAAATTAATACAAAACAAAAAAATTACTTCAAACAAACATTAATATTTTGATTAATTTTGTGCCGAAAAACGTTAAAAGAGTCGTGGTGAATATCTACTACATTATTATAGGTATTTAAAAGTCTGCAAAGTCTGGGTATTGGGGAATTAAATCCTAGTACATTTCTACGAAGAGGAGTAATGAATTTACGAGGATATCTACTTGGGATAAGTAAAGTAAAAAGTAAAGTAAAGTTACAGCCTATATACATCCCACTGCTGAGCACAGGCCTCCCCCGTCATTTCTGAAAGGGTTTTAGGGCACGGATTATCTGCCGCGCTGCCCCAATGCGTGTTGGCGAAATTCAAATGTCTTCGAAATATTTTTTTTCTTATTTCTCAGACATGCAGGTTTCCTCACGATGTTTTCCTTCACCGCCGAGTACTTGGTAAATCAGCACTTAAAATTGCAATTAACAATTTCATTGGTGCCGGCGGGGATCGAACCCGGTTTGCTCGCGTACTGTGAAATTTACAGTGAGCGCTAATCATCTGAGCTACCACGGCTCTCTACTTGGATCTACTTGGGATACGAAAATTAAATTTACGTAGTAATAAAGGGCAATCTAAGTTATTTCTGAATATTTTATATAAAAGTTGCATTTTTATATGCTTTTTATTTTTTACATATGATGCATTTTTATATGCTTTTCGTGTTGAAAAGGCAAGATGCCATAAAAATCTTTTCTGTATGCGCGCAAGGCGAAGGTTATGGGTAGAATAATGGGGACGCCAGACTGTGCTACAATATTCTAATATACTTCTAACAATTGAGAAGTATAGTAGTTTTTTTGTACATAATACTTTACTATTTCTTATAACAAAACCTAATGACTGAGATGATCTTTTAATTACACTTTCTAGTTGTGGTATAAATGTAAGCTTTTTATCGAATACTACACGTAGGTCCTTAACAGTCTCTCCACTTCTTGGGTAACTACACCATTGAGGGTATAAACTGATAGGAAAAAAATATTTTTGCGCGTGAATTTAATATGTACACATTTTTTTCACTATTACAAATAAGAAGTAATCATAGAACATTATTATATTATACAATTTACATTACAATTTACAATTTATAATTTGCATTATTTATATACCGGTGAAGGACCACGTCTCAGTTCCATAGGTCATCACTGGCAACACACACTGGTTGTACAGTCTCGTTTTCAAGTTTTGAGGTATAGATGGAGTGACGACCTGGTAAGAAATGCAGGAAGTCTATGGATGAAGGTGGCTCAGGAATGTGCTTTGTGGCATTCCTTGGGGAGGTCTATGTTCAGCAGTGGACTTGTGAAGGGCTGTAATGACGGTGATGATGATATACCGGTAGGCGAAGTGTAGGGCGACCCCCACTAGATGGAGTGACGACCTGGTAAGACATGTAGGAAGTCGATGGATGCAAGTGGCTCAGGACTATGCTTGGTGGCATTCTTTGTGGAGGCCTATGTTCAGCAGTGGATTTGTGAAAGGCTGTAATGATGATGATGATGATGATGATATATCGGGCGACGGGTCGCTCACTTCTCTCTAATATAAATATAATCAATATATATTCTTTATTGTACACCAATACACATTAGAACGAGACAAAATGAAATAAATATATACAAAGTATAATAGGCGGTCTTATCGCTCTGGAAGCGATTTAATCCAGACAACCCTTATTTAGCAAAGAACTGTTGTTTACAGCGAATTGCAAATAGGGAAGGTGCACAAGTGTTATATATATATTAGAGGGAAGTGAGCGACCCGTCACCCGATGCTACTCATGCACGACACTCAACAATCACACAGTTCTATCACTCCTCCGTGTAAATAGAGAAACAACTTCCTGCAATGTAAAAATTTCGTATTAGTATTTTTAGTCTCTACTAGAAAGTTGTTTCTCAGTTACAAATTTTCCACGGTGTGGTAGTCCTCCCAACATTTCCCTAAACATAACGGGACTTGGCACAATTTGCACATAACTGTGACCACAACCCGTTTGTTTAGAACAGCGCACCGAACACAACGCAATTGCTTGTGCTTCTGTTTTCCCGGCATCGAATCAGCTTCCGCATAAATAGGGAAGTGATTCCCCCGTTCTAAACGAAGAGCAAGCCGTTGCAGTTGATTCGATACTCTGGGTGGCACCGAGGAAACGCGTGGTTATCGGCTCAATAGCCCTTCGGAGACCTTCATCCTAAACTGGCGGTGGGAGTACATGTGATACATGGGGTTCCGCAAATAAATAATGAAAGCGTTTAGAAGACTGGTGTTTAACAGCCTTTTAAACACTTTCATGTACCATTTTTGGTTTCTTTTACGTTCTAATAAGAACATAGACAATTTTTGATCTTTTAAATCTACGCCTCCCATGTATTGATTGTACTCCTGAACCACTGTTGGCTTCAGGACCGCCTGTCCAGCACATCTTCCCGGTACCATCTCATGTTGGTAGTAGGTAGACAAAACGGTGACAAGTTTGATGTCTTTCCACGCCACCAACGCGATGTCACCGCAATGTCTACCTACAGACAACCCACGCTCCAGCTGCTTCGGGTTCAAATCCTTTATAGCCTGTGGTATCCCCTTTCGCCGGCGGTTTATCGTGCCCAATACATCTGTACACCGGCTTTTAAGGTATCTCGTTAAGGGCAATTGGTTATACCAATTGTCCATAACGAGAACATGCCCTGCATCCAGGTACCCCTCCATGAGCTGTAAGACAACCTTCGCGGTTTTGTCATTAAAGCCATGTAAGGGTCCGGGATACATGGCAGTATTTTTGCCTGTGTACAGCCGGTATTGGAGCAAGTAGCCGGTTTCAGCCTCACAAAGCTCAAAGGATTTGATTCCGAAGCGAGCAGCTTTGGTCCGTATACACTGCCTCCAGCTTAAACGACCCTTCCATAAAAGCAAGGACTCGTCTAAGCTGAGGTACTGAGACGGTGTATACATTTCTGCAAACTTTCGGTTGCAGTGGTCCACTACCGGCGCAATTTTTTCTACTTTGCGTTCATATCCCCTACTTACCAAATTTTCATTACTCACAAAGTGCAAAAATTTGTTAAGTAGTAGGAATCTAGTCCGCGACATAATTTCGCGGAATGAAGGCATTTCAAGATCCCGTGTCCCAGTACTCGTGAATTTTGGAACGATGGTAAAAGATAAATAAATTAGCACGGCAAAATATCTATACAGCTCTTCAACCGTGGTATCGGTCCAGGACTCCAAGTAATTTGGAATCCTGCCACCAATATCAGGGTCGGAGAGCTGAGAGATTACTTCACATGCATATTCATTTGTATCTCTGACAATGGTCTCCATAAATTCACGATCCCAGATCTTACAAAAGATAGCGGTGGGATCTTGGGAAGAAAAAGTTGGGCCGGCACGCGCAATACGTTTCCTTCTGAGCCGTAAAAGATGTAAAATCTTCCGACCAGAAGAAAGTCGTATCGACGGGTGCAGCTGCTCCGGAGCTCCCTGTCATTCTCCCGCTTTCTCTCCTTCCATTCGCATTCTCTATTCTTTCATCCTCTATAATCACATTCTCTTCCATCAATGCCTCTTCATTCTCATTCCTCTCGCTCTTTCCTGCACATTCACATGCCATTCATTCTCTTCTTCATTCTCGTCATTTTCACACTCTACGGCACTCCTCCTATCAATTTCATCACACATTACCAAATCTTCATCATCATCATCCTCACACATATTTCGCTGATCCCGGACATGCACGTTTCGTAGATCGCGAGCTGCTTGGCGAAGACGAACAAAGTCCGGGATATCATTGTCACCTTCACTGTCATCTTCATCGTCATCGTTTTCGCCGTCGCTGCCTGAGTCCTGAAGAATTGCTGTAATTTCTTTCAGGTTCAGGGCGCGACGGCACCTTTTCTTAGCACCCGCAGCCTCAGGAACTAATGATGACGGCGATGCCATTGTCGGTAGAGGCAGGTATCCAAGGCTAAAAAGAATAAAGCACATTAGGATACCATATTTTTACGGAAATATAAAAACGCAGAACTTGGTCTTTTTGCGAAGTACTTACACGAATGCGTCCGCTTGATGTCGCTTGGTACAGCACTGGATCGCCTTGTGTGCGTACCGTGCCTTCTGGCGTTACCACGCAATGATAGCGACCTTCCGGCATCCCATGGCTCGGCCCGGCAATGGCATCGTCATGCTGACGTTTCGACATGATTCTAATAAAAAAATATATATAATGGTTTCTGGGAGATCAAGATTTGTTTACGAAAATTTGAAAAGTCTTAGTTTCGCAATGTTCAACTCTTTCTAATTCTATCGTTTTATATTGCTTTATATAAAAGTTAGTTAAAGTTACAGCCTCTATACGTCCCACTGCTGGGCACAGGCCTCCTTTCATTTTTGAGAGGGTTTTAGGGTAAGGAAATGTCCGCCGCGCTGCCCCAATGCCTGTTGGCGAACTTCACATGTCTTCGAAATATATTTTTTTCTTATTTCTGAGACATGCAGGTTTCCTCACGATGTTTTCCTTCACCGCCGAGCACGTGGTAAATTAGCACTTATAATTGCAATTAATAATTTCATTGGTGCCGGCGGGGATCGAACCCGGGTTGCTTGCGTACTGTGAAACTTACAGCGAGCGCTAATCATCTGAGCTACCACGGCTTGCTTTATATACTTTAAAAAAATGACGGAAAATGAAAATAAACTAACAAAACATACTTTTTCTTCATTCTTTTATATCATCACTTTTAAAAAATTATGAAGAAAACAAAAAAGGAACAGCCTTTATCAATAAAATACTGACAGCCAGTTTGGAACGCACGCACACATACAAAGTCATTGCGTATGTGTGAGTGTTGAATTAGACCTCTCGCGAATTTTTCGAAGAAAACAACAAAAATATAAAATATTACCAAAAACTACTAGTATATATAAATTCTACTTGATTTTTCCTATAAGAAAAAGTATTTACTATGGTATTCGAATAAGAAATATACTATTATTATCTTATTAGAAATCTTGACCGTTATGAATTGTTCGCGTAGAGGTTTTTTGTTTCTACTTTTTTATCAATTGAAACATAAAAAGTTACTGTTGTTGTAACTTAGATCATTCAAAAACATTACGTAGTAAAGATAAATAACATTACTTACACTTTTTTGAAAGAAAATCCAACTAAAATCACAATCACAAAATTTCAACAATTACGCAACTAACCGCACCAACAGCGCAAAAGCGAATGGCGAATGGGAATGGCAAATGGCTGTTATATTTGATTTTGTCTATGTAACCGACTGAGTATAATTCAGAATACTCTTTAGTTCGTTCAGAATCGAATGAAATAGTGTTCAATTGAAAATATACTGTATTTTTATATTATTTAAGACAAAAATAGCAGCACGTAATGCGGACATGAATTCATGTCCGCGCTACTCAACGGGCACGTAACGCGACATGAATTATTCATGTACGCGGTACCTTAGGGGTTTATACTCTCTATATAGTTTAACCTTTTCTTCCTTACGGTACTATTAAGTACCGGCTGCTTTTTCGTCTAATATATTGAATACGCAAACACTTCGTGCTTAAACTCACTGGCGATGCTTTAGAGTACGATTGGCGTGAGCCAATAAGAGCACACAATTCGGTATATCGCTAGAACCGACCAATCAATTTGATCTGCAAGTAACAATTTGTCAGGCACTCGGTGAGTTCGCCTTGCGGTGTTTTTGTTATAGTTTTAAAAATATAATATCATAGGTAAGTTCAAATTTTTTTCGATTATATGGTAAGTTTATATTACCAATTAGATTTCTAAATACTTACATGATGTATTATTACCTTATTTCATGTGTATAATTTATAAAAATCGACTGAGACTAAAAAGTACCATCAGAAACTTTTGGTCCTATAATTTATTGAATTTTATGATAATTATACACGATGAATGGGACTTTGTTTCGTTATATACCAATATTTATCTTGTTATTATTGTTTCATTGTTGTTATAGATGTACGGTAATGGATATTTCTAAGGAAACTGCCCTCATTGAAGCTCTATTGTTAGAGGATCTTCCAGACTGTAGCGAAGATTCTGATAGGTGTTTCCGATGAAGAAGTCGAAAAAGATCTTCAAGTATCCTCATCGAGAAGCTTCGAAGTCTATTTTGAGGAGGCTATTGAGAGGGTCTTAGCCGAAATTCCTTCATCGCCGACAAATGAAGAAGTGCCATCAGGTTGTCCTGTTGATCAGGTATCTACATCTCCAATCCCTAGCCCCAGTCCCCAAATTGCTCTTCCTTCAACAAACACGTCCATGCCTAGAGCTACCCGACCGAAAGTAGTCGAACCAAACCGTAAGTGGAAGAAACGAAACTTAGAGACAAATATATCGGAATATAATGCAAATACTAAAGTAGTAGGAGAATGCTTTGCTCACTGCACTGTACCGACTGATATATTTTTTGTATTGATTCACGATATATTAGATAGGATTGTATACCAAAGTAACCATTATGCTACACAGAAAGGCAAGGTATTGAATCTAAAAAAGGAGGAACTTTTAGCATTTATTGGTATGAATTTCTATATGGGCTACAATACTCGACCGGCTTGGACAGACCATTACTCTTCGGCATCTGATCTGAATAATCCACTTATATGCAATACCATGCCAAGAGACAGATTCTCTATGATTTTATCACATCTACACTGCAATGATAATGCTCGAATGCCTAAAACTGCAAAGAAAAGCTATATAAAATCAGACCAGTTGTTGATGAACTCAATAAAAATTTCAAGAGTGCAATCATGGGACCCGTGAAATGAGCGTGACGAATCGATGATCAAATTCAGGGTAGTGTTCTGTACTAAAACTCAAATCAAATTATTCTACTCTGAGAGATGTATGTTTGGG
The DNA here is from genome assembly GCA_029286625.1 of Parnassius orleans. Classification (NCBI taxonomy): domain Eukaryota; kingdom Metazoa; phylum Arthropoda; class Insecta; order Lepidoptera; family Papilionidae; genus Parnassius; species Parnassius orleans. The sequence goes on from JAGSMP010000032.1 coordinate 2,966,131, forward strand.
TAACAGAGGTATACATTGGCCTAAATTTTCAGAAAAGAGAGGAAGTGTGAGGTTTGCAACGTCAAGAAGATTCAGTCTAAACCTTATAATAAATGTTCCCACTGCAATGTATTTTTGTGTTTGCATGATAAAAAAACTGTTGTGTAGAATATCACGAGGTTGATCTCATTATTTTCATTTACTCATATTTTCTATCAAAGTTCCTAACATTGTGATACCTAAAGTAACTGACGGTACAAATTAGTCTATATCTTAGAAATAGTGCTTCCAGGTATAATAAAAATCTAAAAAAATCTGTTCGTTTATTTTTACCTACCCTAGTAATATAATAATATCAAATTTGGAAAACTCTTTAAAATCTATAGTTCGGTAGGAAAGGGTTAAAGTCGCTTCCCGCTGTCTGTACGCTTATATATTTTAAACTATGCAACGGATTTTGATGCAATTTTCATCAAGAAACAAAATGATTCAAAAGAAAGGTTTATATGTATAATACATGCATATTATATAATTCTTTTTTCCGTGTGTATATGACTGAACTCCTCCTAAACTGCTGGACCGATTTTGATGAAAATTTGTGTATGTGATTAAGTTGATTAGAGAATGGTTTAGATACACAATTGGACCCGGTAGATGGCGTTGTTGTGGAGATCTCGAATTCAACCCTGCGAAGCCGGGGCGGATCGCTAGTTGCAGTATATTTTAAAGATCGGCATTTAAAAGCTTCAGAATGTGATAGATTTTGGTTATGTTAGATCTGTTAACACCAGTAGCAGATAGTGCAAATAATACAATACTTATTCATAATCCATTATTTATTGAGGTAGCAAAAGTTAAAGTAAAGTTATGATTACCCTTACACGTTCCACTGCTGGGCATAGCTCTCTCATTTCTGAGAGGCCTATAAAGCAGCAGCTAGTACATTATGTATCAGTTTATCAACTAATGATTAACTCTGAGTTTTACATGGACTTTATAGAATTTGTATACAACAAAACTTAAATTAAATAAGATAACGTTTATTTTGAAAACTTATTAGGTACAGTGAATTGCTATTTGCTACATACAAGTAGCCCGTTCTGATAGCCCGTGTAGTGGCGAGTTAGAATACCCACTACCCCATATTTTCCCGTGGGTGTCGTAAGAGGCGACAGAGGGAAACTGAGGCAGAAGATGGGCAGCAGCATCTTTCTGATAACAGCAAATAACAATAAAAAAACTGCGGTTGCCAACCCGCTCGCCAAGCGTGGCAACTATGGCAATTTACTCCCCAATGAAGAAAGTTACAAAGAGACGGCCCCCAGTCCCCGGCGGCCCCGCTATTCCTGGCTACGGTGGCGACCATGGTAACGGCGGGGCAGGGGGTGCTAAGAATCTCCGGTGGAGGTCCGGTTGCCACCTACGACGACTCGACCTGGCAACTTATAACGCACGCACTCTGAGGACTGACGAGAAGATCCTGGAGCTGGAAGGAGAGATAGACAAGTTGCGCTGGAATATTATAGGATTATTCGAGGTCCGAAGAGAGGGGGAGGACACGGTAATCCTCGAATCCAGCAACTTGTTCTATCACCGGGAGGGCGACCATCTGTCCCAAGGAGGTGTCGGATTTATCGTCCACAAGTCTCTCGTTAACAACGTTGTAAAGATTGGGAGTGTGTCGACGAGGGTTGCGTACCTTATACTCAGAATCACCAAACGGTATTCGCTGAAGGTCATACAGGTTTACGCACCAACCTCGGCACACCTCGATGAGGAGGTGGAGGAAATGTATGAGGATATTTCTAGAGCCATGCATTCCTCCAAAACCCACTATACGGTGTTAATGGAGAGTTCAAAGCAAAGCTAGGCACAAGAGAGATCGGTGAGCTGAAAGTAGGAAATTTGGATTAGGGCTACGGAACCCATGGGGCCAGCAGCTGGCCGACTTCATGGAGAAAGAGGGACTCTTTATGATGAACTCTTTCTTCCAGAAGCGGCCCCACAGGAAGTGGACCTGGTCGAGTCCCGACGGTTCGACAAAAATGAGATTGACTTCATTATGTCGACTAGACGCCAACTGTTCAGTGATGTCTCAGTGATCGCGAGGGTGAAAACTGGTAGCGATCACCGAATGGTTAGAGGCACACTGAACCTAAACGTTAAGTTGGAGAGGTGTCGTCTAATGAAGTCAACGCTCCGTCCCCCTCGTGCTCTAATCCAAAGTCCCGAAACCTTTCAGCTCGAGTTACAAAATCGTTTTCAGTGCCTAGAAGATTGCAATGCAGTGGACGATATGAATGACAAGCTCGTGGAAACTGTCCATGCGGTCGGAGCTAAGTTTTGTAAGACCCGCCGCAGAAGAACACAAAAACTCTCCGATCACACTCTTAATTTCATGGCTGTTAGACGGGAAATGAAGCTGCAATCTTCAGTAGATTTGATAGCATACAGGCATCTGAACAGACAGATCTCCAAATACATGCGGCGGGATTTACGCAACTTTAGTACTGCTCGTATTGAAGAAGCGATCGAGCGGAACCAGGGCTCCAAAGTCTTTGCTAGAGATCTGTCTGCCAGAAAGAGCCAACTGTCGAAGCTGAAGACCGAGTGTGGCAGCGTTGTTTCCGGGACACCTGAGATTTTGAGTGAGATTGAGAGGTTCTATGGGCAGCTGTACACATCATCGTTAGAGCCACACGCAAGTGTGAGTAACGATCCAAGAGCAAGTCTTATCCGACACTATTCCGATGATATTCCGGACGTCAGTCTGAGCGAGATTAGAATGGCTCTCCAGCACCTTAAAAACGGCAAGGCCCCAGGCGAGGATGGAATTACAGCGGAGCTTCTGAAAGCGGGTGGAAACCGGTACTTGTAGTCCTTCAGAAGCTCTTTAATTCCGTCCTCCATGGTGGCACTCCACCGGAGACGTGGAGCAGAAGTGCGATGGTCTTGTTCTTAAGAAAGGCGACAACGCTCTTGAAGAACTACAGACCGATTTCCCTTCTGAGCCGCGTCTACGTGCTGTTTTCGAGAGTCATTACGAATCGTCTCGCATGCAGACTCGACGACTTCCAGCCTCCCGAACAAGCCGGTTTCCGAAAAGGCTTTAGCACCATAGACCACATACATACCCTTCGACAAATTGTACAGAAGTCCGAAGAGTACAATTTGCCACTATGTCTGGCGTATGTGGACTATGAGAAAGCCTTTGATTCCGTCGAAATTTGGGCGGTGCTGCAGTCCCTTCAGCGGTGCCAAGTAGACTGTCGGTATATCGAGGTGCTGAAGTGTTTGTACAGTAGGGCTACGATGGCTATCCGAGTACAGAACCAGAGTACGAAACCTATCCAACTGCAGAGAGGTGTAAGACAGGGTGACGTTATATCCCCGAAACTCTTCACCGCTGCATTGGAAGACGTTTTCAAGCTACAGGACTGGAAAGGATATCGTATTAACGTCAACGGCGAGTACATCACTCACCTTCGATTTTTCGACGATATAGTACTTATGGTAGAATCGCTGGAGGACCTAAGCACTATGCTCAATGATCTCAATAGTGTCTCCCAACGGATAGGTCTCAAGATGAACACGGACAAAACAAAAATCATGTTTAATGTCCTTGTCACACCTATGCCGGTAGTTGTTGGGAGCACTAAGCTCGAAGTTGTTGACGAATATGTTTACCTGGGACAAATAGTTCGACTAGGTAAGTCCAACTACGACCGAGAGGTCAATCGACGGATTTAACTCGGCTGGGCAGCGTTCGGGAGATTACGACCCATCTTCTCGTCAGGCATACCTCAAAACCTCAAAACTAAATTGTACAACCAGTGCGTGTTGCCAGTGATGACATATGGAACTGAGACGTGGTCCTTCACTACTGGCCGTATGAGGAAGCTCAAGGTCGCTCAGCGAGCTATTTAGAGGGCTATGCTCGGGGTTTCTCTGCGTGATAAACTTAGAAATGAGGATATCCGCAGTAGAACCAGAGTAACCGACATAGCCCAAAGGATTAGTAAGCTGAAGTGGCAATGGGCCGGCCATATAATATAGCTCGAAGAACCGACAACCGTTGGGGAAGAAAGGTTCTCGAGTGGCAGCCTCGTACCGGCAGGCGAAGTGTAGGGCGTCCCCCCACTAGATGGAGTGACGACCTGGTTAGACGTGCAGGAAGTCAATGGATGCAGGTGGCTCGGGACCGTGCTTTGTGGCATTCCGTAGGGGAGGCCTATGTTCAGCAGTGGACTTGTGAAGGGCTGTAATGATGATGATGATGACACAAGTAGGTTAAAAAGCGTAATAAAAATTCACATTTCAAAATAACTTTTGGAAAATCACCAAAAACCAAGTGCAACAGTTTGGCGTAGGAAACAAGGAAAGTTCGATCACGAAGTTGTTATTGAAATATTGATTTATATCGAAGAAAACTTTTAGGTACGAGTGTGTACTTTTGTATGTTTAAAAACCAACAAGTTACCTATATCTTACAACTGCCGCTACCACGTGCCTTTTATTAAATACCTTCAAATGTAAAAGTGGTGGCCTTAACTGTGTAGTGGCGGTGTAAAAATATCCACTACCCTATACCGTCTTGTGAGTGTCGTAAGAGGCGACAGAGGGAAACTAATCAGGATATGGACAGCAGCATCCTGATAACGACCCGCCTGCCAAGCTTGGCATCTATGATAAAATCCCATATATGTGGCAATCTATGGGAATGGCCTATGTTCAGCAGTTGACTTTTATAGGATGTAATGGAATGGAATGGAAATGTAAAAGTAGCACACAAAATACCTTCTGTACCTACATCTAAATAAATTGAAGTGTATGTCTGTATAGTATTGGTAATATCGAAATAACTGTCTGTCTATATGTCTGTCTGTCTGTCGGTCTGTCTGTCTGTCTTGGCTTATCTTCGTAAAGGCTGAACCGATTTTAATGAAATTTTACGATTAAGAGTGATCTAGGCTATATTGTATTCTAAAAACTTGGACATTAAAAAAAGTTGATAAAATAAATGTTTTTCAATATCCAAACAAAGCCACTTTAATAGATTCTATCTAGGCGATGCCGGACCGGGTTGCTAGGTAATACTTAAACATAATCGGAGATAATTTGGAAAGGTCTCGTCTAATGAAGTCAACGCTCCGTTCCCCTCGTGCTCTAATCCAAAGTCCCGAAACCTTTCAGCTCGAGTTACAAAACCGTTTTCTGTACCTAGAAGACTGCAATGCAGTGGACGATATGAATCACAAGCTCGTGGAAACTGTCCATGCGGTTGGAGCTAAGTTTTGCAAGACTTGCCGCAGAAGAACACAAAAACTCTCTGATCACACTCTTAATCTCGTGGCTGTTAGACGGGAAATGAAGCTACAGTCTTCAGCAGATTTGACAGCATACAGGCAACTGAACAGACAGATCTCCAAAAACTCCAAATGCATGCGGCGGGACTTACGCAACTTTAATACAGGTCGTATTGAAGAAGCGATTGAGCAGAAACATGGCTCCAAAGTCTTTGCCAGAGACCTGTCTGCCAGAAAGAGCCAACTGTCGAAGCTTAAGACCGAGTGTGGCAGCATCGTTTCCGGGACACTTGAGATTTTGAGTGATATTGAGAGGTTCTATGGGCAGCTGTACACATCATCGTTAGAGCCACACGCACGTGTGAGTAACGATCCAAGAGCAAGTCTTATCCAACATTATTCCGATGATATTCCGGACGTCAGTTTTAGCGAGATTAGAATGACTCTCCAGCACTTTAAAAACTACACCAAGGCATGGAGCAGAAGTGCGGTGGTCTTGTTCTTCAAGAAAGGCGACTATGCTCTCTTGAAGAACTACATACCGATATCGCTTCTGAGCCGCGTCTACGTCCTGTTTCTGAGAGCCATTTCGAATCGTCTCGCACGCAGACTCGACGACTTCCAGTCTCAACAAGCCGGTTTCAGAAAATGCTTTAGCACCATAGACCACATACATACCTTTTGGCAAATTGTACAAAAGACCGTGGAGTACAATCAACCACTATGTCTTGCATATGTGGACTATAAGAAAGCCTTTGATTCCGTCGAAATTTGGGCGGTGCTGCAGTCCCTTCAGCGGTGCCAAGTTGACTGTCGGTATATCGAAGTGCTGAAGTGTTTGTACAGTAGGGCTACGATGGCTATCCGAGTACAGAACCAGAGTACTAAACCTATCAAACTGCAGAGAGATGTAAGACAGGGTGACGTTATATCCCCGAATCTCTTCACCGCTGCATTGGAAGGCGTTTTCAAGTTACTGGACTGGAAAGGATACGATATTAACATTAATGGCGAGTACATCACTCACCTTCGATTTGCCGACGATATAGTCCTTATGGCAGAATCGCTTGAAAACCTAATCACTATGCTTAATAACCTCAATAGTGTCTCCCAACGGATAGGTCTTAAGATGAACATGGACAAAACAAAGATCATGTTTAATGTCCATGTCACACCTATGCCGGTAGTTTGAAAACGAGACTTTACAACCAGTGCTGCCAGTGATGACTTATGGGTCTGAGACGTGGTCCTTCACTGCTGGCCGTATGAGGAACCTCAAGGTCGCTCAGCGAGCTATGGAGAGGACTATGTTTGGGGTTTCTCTGCGTGATAAACTTAGAAATGAGGATATCCGCAGTAGAACCAGAGTGACCGACATAGCCTAACAGATTAGTAAGTTGAAGTGGCAATGGGCCGGCCACATAGCTCGAAGAACCGACAATGGAAGTCGATGGATGCAGGTGGGTCAGGACCGTGCTTTGTGGCATTCCTTGGAGGAGGCCTATATTCAGCAGTGGACTTGTGAAGTGCTGTAATGATGATGATGATGATGAATCGGAGTTTCACAATCCACGATATAGATTATATAATTTTCTAGCAGCAATGCTTTTACTGTTGTGTTCCGGGCTGAAGGTTATGGAGAGTTATTAATTAATGCTATTAGGTATTCTATCGTAGTCTTCAGAGGTGACACTGCATAATACGTGGTAGAACCACGCTGCAGCTGTATTATGGCTGCAGCATGCTCAATCTGGAAAGGACCACGCTCTTATTGAATACCAGCGTAAAATAGCACATAATGCACTGGTACTATTTTACGCTGGTAAATGTTTGGTGAGTGTGTAGAATCGGAGACCGTTTTTACTAGTAACCATAAATTAGACCCTTATCCTCGGGAGACGGCATATCAGCATATTTCTTCTTAATTGGTAATAGATGCATGTGTTTATTGGCCGACACACACGGTCAGTTAAACTGATCAGTTGAACTGACGTACATCCAAAAACTGACCGTGAGTGTGAAATCTTAAGTTGAAATTTGAAGCCAGTGAGTGAGGAAATCATTTTGGCTTACATCCATTTTAACTGATCAGTTAAACTGACCGTGTGTGTCGGCCTTAAGAGCTATAATAGCATCTCTTTATTAGTAGGCCGGTCATCCGACATCTATGAAAAAAATTATTATTGAAGTTAGTTGCAGATATCCATGGGTTAGTCATCGTTTGTAACAAATATGATAAAAATATCCTATACATACTATATATAATTATCCTGTTATACGTAATTTATTTCTTGGAAACGTCTCTAATTGAAAATTGAAAATTGAAAATTTATTTATTTTGTCACCACAACCACAAAAATTATTAATTATTTGAATGAAATTTTGTATATTAATAATGTTTTAAAAGTTTAGTTCTATTGCTGAGAAAATTGCATTTTTTTCAAAAACCTGGACAAAGTTTGTTGGCCCGGGTACTTTGTTATTAAAAAGCAACTAGCAAATTTTCAATATGTCGATTATGTCTAATTGTAATCGTATCAAGGAGGTTTGGAGGTGATACATCTAACAAAGAAGAGGATGTCTATAGTACAAAATTGATTTCATCTCAATAACATAATATAACAAAATCCTATGGTTCCGGTTAAGTGCATTATCAGTATCAGTTATCCAAAGTTATAGAAATTACTTTAATCCAGAAAACTTGACCATAAAAAAATTTGGTTATTGTTAAAATTGTTTAAATATCAATATTATCTCAACGTTTTAAAATCCCTTGTTTCCTATTTTTGTTTTTAAAAGGATGTCTGTATGCGTGTGTGCCATAGTGCGTTCATAAGTTAGTGAACTTATTTCTAACATGTATCGAGGACAAATCACGTCGATTCCAAATCAATTATATTGGATACTTCATTATAGTTACTTATCATATTGGATGCATTATTGATTACTAAACGCCTTATTTATTTTTCTGTTTAATGAAAACCAATTCTGCGGTTTGGAATAATAAAAAAAACGAACTTACAGTCACCAATTAAGAAAGTATAGCGATGGCAAACTGACCGCACTCACACCCATTTGTTATCTGTACCTACCCTTTCTCTAATATTGACTTTAGTAATTTTATTACTCATATTCCTTTAATGTCCTCGGCGCACATTTCATTTACATAAAAATGGACAAAAAAGAATGTTTCCTTGTTTGTCCATTAGGATTATAAGAAATGCCATGCTTGCGTTTACGATGTAACTTTGATAACAAAAAGGCATTGAAACTTAAAATAAAGCTACTAATGTTATGTTAATATTCAGGTTTGAATTTCAGCCGAAGCAAACATTTATGGAAAGTCATAAATTTGTTTCTTTCGGGTCTGGTTGTCAGATGATTTTAACTGTGTACGTGCATCTAATGATCTACGAGTAACCTTTAAGATTTACATAGAGCAGGGGCAGGATGAGTTAGTGCCTCTGTGCTTGTGTGGATTCTTGTGACACTACATGTTTTCATCCGCAGTTGATATTTTTCTTTGAGATTTTAGTACAGTCAGTAGAGATTGTTTTGTATACAGTAAAACCATGCTGCAGCTATGGTTGATGCACGAATGGTTCCGCTCGACCAGGGAAAGACCACGCTCTCAAAGAATACCAGCGTAAAATAGCAGCTTAATGCTACTATATTTCGTATGGTGAGTGTAAAGAAGCGGAGACACTTTTTATTGGAAACGGGGCATTCCATCTTATCCAACCATCCTGGTTGGTCATTCTTAATGAAGGATAGTTGTAGATGTCTGTGAGTCACAGCATCCATTTACCATCATGGGGAATACGTTCTCGTTTGTCACCCTTATTCTACAAAAAAAGTGTGAAATGAAAATCGGCCACAACTGTATCGTCATAATATTCAATAAGCAATATCAAATTTTGTCGTAAATTTTTTAGCTAAATATACACATGTACATCTTCATCAGCTCCTAAGACTTCTGCTGGTCATGGTCCTCTCCAGTTGAAGGGATTTACCTCAATCATCAAGCTTACGGTAGGCGGTATGACGATTGCAGCACCAGACGTCTCGCATCTTTGATGTGGTTCCCCGTCGCTAGTCTTGATATTTATGTAACGCACAGGCAACGATGCATGCTTTGTTGTCGGACTGTAATATTACCGAACAGGCTAGTGGGGAGCAAACGCCACCTAACTATGTTTACCAACGTCAAAAACGAAGCAGAGAACACGAATTTGAGGATGAATTTAACACGTTTAAGGGTGAAATGAAGAACATGATTACATCGCCATTCGCTGTACAACAAGCTGAACTGAAAAATATTGTAACGTCTCAAACTGAAATCAAACAAACTAACAATAGTATACAAGAGTGTCTTGGTTTTCTCACGGCCCAAAATGAAGGACTGAAAAGAAACTGGAACAGTTTGAAATTCTATCAAGAAAAGATAAGGACTACATTGCAATCCTCGAGGATAAAATCGAGAACTCAAGAACGTTCCTTTAATTGCTAACGAATCTAAAGAAGATCTCACAAAAATGGTAACGTGCCTCTCAAAGAGCATTCATTGCAACGTTAGAAAGGAAAACATCAAGGATATTTACAGAATCAAAGCAAGAAAAATCCCAATAAAAGCTCACTCATCGTGGTCGAACTCTCGTCATCATTACTTAAGTGAGATATCTTAAAAATGTGCAAACTCTTTAATATTAAAAATAAAGAAACACTGCGAGCTAAGCACTTAGGAGCTACCAAAAACGAAGAAACCCCCATCTTTGTGGCAGAACAATTAACTGCTCGAGGCGCTCGTATACACTTCATTGCCCGTGACTTCGCAAGATCGGAATGATATTAGTTTTGCTGGACTGCCTTTGGACGTGTGTATCTCCGGAAGGATGAAAACTCACCTATCATTCTTGTTAGAAGCGAATCCCAGGTGCACAATCTAAAATTGTCAAAATGACTAGATCTTATTATTTATATGTTAGTATTTCTTTTGTTTTATCACGTGTATCTGTTTTTAGTTAAAATAAGCATTAATATAAACATTAATTTTCACACACGTCACACACATCACACACTCACATATTCATATATAATTCTTTTAATTACACACAATCACCCTAAAACTAAGCCCTTAAATTCACCTTTCAATCGACTTGTAAATATTAAAACCTGCAATTATTTGCAGTTTACAGAAAAACTTAAACTTATAGCACCATCATCACATTTAAAAGCGACAGTTGAAGTAACACAGCTTTCTTCTTATCACGAAAATGAATAACGATTTAGTTATTCTTACTGAATGTAGACTCCATATTGATAAACATATACCTCAAATTAATTCATTTGTTTCATTTAATACAACTAAACACTTAAATCAAGCTGATGGAGCTGTTGCTTTCATTAGAGATACAATCGCGGCTTCAATATCAGAAATAAAACTTACCCATGCGTCATGCTTACAAATTACCACATCTGATCTATTATTGGCATTTATCGTTCCCCATCAATAACAAACGCTGACGACTTTATAAATTCTTTAAATTAGAAAAGAAAGAAAGAAAGAAGATGAAACAACACAAGAACGCACTAATAGAACAAACTATCTTAATACGCTTGCCATGCACGGAATGCTACCAGGACATCTCCTACCAACAAGAGGAGAAAATTGTCATGATCATTTAATAATAAAATTTAGTAATGGTTATAAAACAGCGTCCATTGCAGTTATTGACTCCAGTATCATAGACCACTTTACAATCTTGCTTATAATATCAAATCTAAAAATAAATAATGAAAACAAAACTAAAATAACTACAAACTACGAGGAAGCACTTAAAACTCTAAAAACCACAGATTTATCTAACTTATTAACAGTTAATGATTCGAATTTTATAGTACAAACGTTACCGTAATTTTGTAATTGCTTAAACAAAAAACTAAAACGTAACTATGATTAAAAGCAACTATCTGTTTTTAGTTAAAATAAGCAACTAACAAAAAAACTAGCTATTAGAAACCCAAAAAAAACTATGGCAGACGATCGATAGTCTTACTCAACGCAAACCAGCCAAAGTTCAAAACCTGGATCTTCTAAAACTAACTTTATACTCCCAGGAATCTGCTGACACTGCTAACAACAATTTTGCTACGATAGGGCAACAGTTAGCAGAGGACATTATTAAAAGCACAACTCAACAAGCTACTGATGCTCACATTATAACAAATACTCAAGTTTCATCTTTTGCTATTTTTGACATCAACCGTGAAGAGATATATAGTCTGTTCATGTCCATGAAATCAGACAGTGGCCCTGGGTATGACAATATACCAGCTCACTTTCTAAAAAGCGCTCATAAAGAGGTTATACCGATTCTTGTTCACCTAGCTAACCTTTGTTTTGAACAAGGTGTCTTCCTGTCACAACGTTTACAAGTTTAATCCTTCAAACTATAGGCCGATTTCGGTGATATTTGTAATAGCAAAGATACTCGAGAAATTAATAAATATAAAATTAATAAAGTTCTTTTCAAAATTTAACACACTTTCAACATCACAATTCGGCTTCCGTCAGAATTTATCTACGGAAGACGCACTGAATTCCCTTACGGTAAACCATGTTGATTCCAGAAGAAAATGTCTAGCTGTCTTCTTAGATTTAAAAAAAGGCTTTCGACACAGTTTCCGTGTCTTTTCTGGTACAAAACCTTCACGATGTTGGTGTTAGAGGTATACCGCTTAAACTCCTTGGTGACTATCTCAGCTGTACCTACTGCGTATTGTCACGAGAAAGCACAAATCGATTTCCTATGACCCAAGAAAAAGCAAACGTAGGACGATCGTTAACGTTGTCCCGCAGCCCCGGGTTAAATTGGTATTTGCAAAGAGGCAATACAACAGTCAATCTGCTTACATATATAATAGACTTAATAAGAAACTAAATATTTACCCTCTAGCATATCTTGAATGTAAAAAGACACTAGAGAAATGGTTAATTACAAAAAACTATGAAGAAATTGAGAGTATCATTCATTACTCATAAGCGCAACTGAGTGCTATGCATTGCTATTCCGATCCCAAGACACAGTCGTAGGGCTAACAAACCAATATGTGTAATATTCCACACTAGAATACATACACACACGCACTCCCCCCCACACACAAACACACACACACACACACACACACACACACACCAGATTTTGTAACCCTAAATTCGTATAGTAATATAAAAACAATCTGCCTGTATTGTTTTATACTTTTATAATTTAACTAGTTGTTACCTGCGGCTTCGCCCGCATGGTCACTGGGAAATGAACTATCCATTGCTTTTGAATTGAAAGAAAACTGAGTTTTATAGATTTGTCAGATGCAGCCATTAAAAGGAAACTGAGCAAATTGATTCGTCAGCCTATTTAAATGTTTTGAAACGCAGCGCATAGGAAAGCATGAAAATAGCCTGTTTATTCCAAATGGAAATGGGATATTTTTTTAATTAAAGGAAACTGAGCATAATTATCCGTCAGGGATGCAGACTTTGAAAAGAAAACTGAGTTTTATAGATTTGTCAGAGATGCAGCCATTAAAAGGAAACTGAGCAAATTGATTCGTCAGCCTATTTAAATGTTTTGAAACGCAGCGCATAGGAAAGCATGAAAATAGCCTGTTTATTCCAAATGGAAATGGATATTTTTTTAATTAAAGGAAACTGAGCATAATTATCCGTCAGGGATGCAGACTTTGAAAAGAAACTGAGCTAAATTGATTCGTCAGAGATGCAGTTTTCTGAATTGAAAGGAAAGTGAGCCAAATAAAAGATCCGTCAGAGATGCGGCCTTTTGAGTTGAAAGGAAACTGAACTTAATAGGTCCGTCAGAAGTGCAGCAATTGGAATTGAAAAGAAACTGAGCTAAATAGGAAATTTTGAATTGAAAAGGAAGATCTGTGGAATTCTGATTAATTGATTGTGGGAATTTTGGAAAAAAACTAACTGAACACTATTTTAAGACGCTACTGTACACAATGTTATATGTTTTCCATTCGGGGAAAGAATGTGGAGATTCTGGGCATTTGCCACACGCGAACATGCTACATACAGCTGACCATGAGAGAAGCACGGTTTTTCTAAGTTGACCCCGCTACCTGTAACGTTTGCCCTTGCGCTTTATTAATTGTCATTGCAAAACTGAGCTTAATAGGAACTGCAACCTTTGAATTGAAAAGGAAGATCTGTGGGAATTATAGGATCCGTGGTATAATAACATTTCACCTTTTCCTACGCCTGTCAAAATTGTAGCACCGATTATGTTCCGTCCAAGATGTGTCACACGCAGCCTTGTCCCGTTACATAACCGAGGAGCATCTAAATTTCGCATTAGCATGACTGGGACGCCTAATTTTAATTGAAGCTATGAGGGCACACCTGACAACTCTAGAGAATTTAGAAACTCTACGGGATATGAAGTGCTCTATTCTGTGTCCATAACTGTGTCTACTGACAAATACTCTGTTATTTCTCCTGCTACTTCGCTTAATATATCTGAATTTATTTTGTTAACGCTCATTTTTGGTGCAAGAACCTCTTTCACATAACCATTTGTCTTCATGCATGTTGTTCGTTAAATCTGAATAAACGCTCGCAATTAATTCGAATGACTGTACTAAATTACAAAAATCTGTCGTCAATTTAACGCAGCCTTTAGCATCCGTTTCCAACCGCCCATCGCCAATTTTTAATAGTGTGTCAGCATAGTTTCCAGCATTGATATCATTATACAAATGCACTCTCATATTCGTAGTTAAACTGAATTTTGTCACCTTGTTCCATAAAATAGACGACTTGAGGCATGCTTTAATTTCATCTGCAGGTGTGCCCTTTGAATGACAGGTAAAGTTTGGCGAAAGTCACCAGCCAGTAAAACCACCATTCCTCCCATTACATCGGTATTGCTGCGCAAACTGGAGCGTTCGATTTAGTGCTTCTACAGCTTTTTATGCGACATTGTACTTTCGTCCCACACTATTATATTACACTAAAAGTTTGCATTGTCGTAACATTATACCTCGTGCACTATTTTTGCTAAAGTTGCAGATCGGCGATTCTTCCTGGGCTAGATTTAGAGGAGTTTTAAAACAGAATGTGCAGTGCGGCCTGCTTAGCAGCGTGGCGTCTATACCGGAGGAAGCTACGGCCACAGCAATGTTTTTATCTTTCCGTACTTGCGCTAATAATAAATTTAACAAAATGTCTTCCCAGTTCCTCCAGGGGCATCTAAAAGAAAAGTGCACCATTTCCATATTCAATTTGTCCTAATACTTTGTCAAAAACTCGTTTTGTTCGGGAAGCAAGGGTACAATTGGCTACTTGCTGCTGCAAAGCTGGTATATCGTAGTTTGTTTCACGTATAATTTCATCACTTAGCTCATTTTCGGTTGTTCGCTGAGGGCTTATCATTCCAAAGTCGCTTAATTTTTTTACTTTATCTTCAATTTTCCAAGTGCTTCATTATAAATGTGTTCATTGTATGTCATGTTCGCGTGTGTCTGCTGTAACCTTCGCAAAATATCTTCCGCCATGTACTTTTATATTTGTCCCACAATTTATGTGCATTAGATAGCCCGCAAGATGATATGAGAGTTGCATAAAGATCCCTAATTTTGGCTGGTGACTGGCACTGCACAGCTTCCTCCATGGTTTCATCCCAGTGATTATCGTTTTCTAAAAGATGCAGAGCTTCACATGCGCATTCCTGACCGTTAACAGTTTTAAGGTCTTTATATCCTGTAGGACCCCGAACATGGTGCAGCAGCAATCGTAAACAGAAACATTCAAAATTAGTTACATGGACGGTATACACGACCAAGGGCATCTGATGACTTTACACCGGGCCAATTTGCAACAGGTGCGCCTTGAATACGGCGTTTCCACTCCTTCCTAGATGTGTTCCAAGTATAATAGCGGGGACTTCAGAATATAACAACGTTTTGCAAAGGGGTCGGTTTGACAAAGTTGAAGGAAGGCTGTTAGTGTAGTATTTGGCGGTGATGCAATTCTTTCTTAGAAATTTCTTTCGGTGAAATATACACGCTCTCCATTTTCTAAGTGCACAGCAAGGTGAGTAACTGTTGTGCCTTTCGTGTAAAGGAAGCCAAGGAGACGCCACGCTGCCTCGTTACTGCTGACATAACGCCCTGCTTGAAAGGTCTGTACTTCATTAACGGATTTGCCTCACCTTCACTCCTGAGATTAAATATTGCTTGGTCGCTTCCTTTATTTATGTACTTACAGATATACTTGATTGCACGGACAGAGCTACATGCTTCTACATTAATGTGGGCATTAAACATTTTACATAGAATGGGCGAATACGGGACAATCCAGCTGTTATCTAAGGTTTCGAACGCTCCAGAGCGAGATTTGATTGTAACTTTCCTGCCACCATCTTCGGGAGCTCTGCGTCTGTATAAAGGGTAGCCATTGTCATTGTGCACTGTTTCTTTTAATAGCTGTTTAGGAATTTCTTTGTACATTTTCCTTCTTTCATACATGGCGATATTGAATTTCGTGCTCCACATGGACCGTGAATCATATTTCGGACGATGGTATCATACAATTCTTTATCTTGCTCAGGATCCGGAATCTCGGCGCTTATTATGTCGTCTATTTGGCTGGGCCGCAACTTCTTTAAGCCATATTAGAATGTGGGCATGCGTTAATCCTCTTTTGCCATTCAATTGAATACATGAAGCACTGCACCTCTCCGAAAATTTTCCTTTGTTAATTACATACATTAATTTTGTACTTTTAATCTAAATACTCTAGCAACTAAATCGTGTCTGTCAGTACTTTTTGGCCCGGCATTAGCTCCTCGGTTATTTCTTTCCATGTGGAAAAGATCAGGTCTTCCGTAAGTTCGTACATAGGCGAATGCATCTTGTGTGTACTTATGTAGGTAGGGGACTGTTAACGAATGATGAGGGCAGAATTACCATTTTACCTAAATCTCTGGGGTTTACATTGGCGTCGCTAGAAACTGCATCTTGTAAATGTATATAATTCTCAACGCGCAGCTTTTTGATTTAAAGATATATAACGGAGACATTCACTTTCTACCTTCACATAGGTACATGTCTACCAAAATTGATGAAATAATTGCCTACACGGGCTAAGAGGTTAAAATCATTTTCGCAACATCATATGATACGCATAAAAATCCATACATGATACTATTTTGTTCGGAGTAGGCTCCTTTGTGTCCGGGTTAATGAGTGGAATTTGAATATGATAACCCTCTTGTCCTTTTCAATAAATCAATGGGTATTGCAGAGCGTCATAAAACTTGTGTGTATCGGCTACCCGTTGCAACGTATCATCACGTGCTCGCAAGACAATGTCTCGTGAAGAAAATTGATCACCACTAATTACGGCTGCTATTTCGTTTATCAAGGTGCATTGTAGCGCCTTTCATGCTCTCCTCGAGGGTCTGATCTGCGTGAATGACGACTTTATAATCCTCTTCAGGTAGGTTTTCAAAGCAGTTTTAAATGTTTTGACTAAAATGTTACGTTCATGCAAGAATCTTTGAATTTTGAACACTGTGTCTCTCTCAACTTCCTGGATAAATTGGCAGCGACGGTCTACCTCAATTTCTTCGTCACCCATAAAATATACTTGTAAAATTTATGCTGTTCGTTTTCAGCTGGAAAAGTGAACCTATTCTATGATAAATTTGCCCTTGCACCGTAAATGTAGGCGAAAATCCCGGCATTATTATTTCCCGGTCAACCTGAAGGACGTCATTTGAAAGCATGAGTTATATTTCCGGATCCTGTTTAAAAAGCGCCGTGACTCATTAGCATCATATAAAAGAGAGTTTTCAAAGGTTCTTCTGGTTCCTCAAGTAACGGAAGAGACACTTTGCCATTGAACAGCACATGCCTGCGGTCTCATCTTTCCATTTTAAAGCGCTGCAAAATCGACACGCCTTGTCCATCAGTCCGATAACAACTAACCTGTAATTTTATAATCAATCAACGGATCATAATTGAATGCTGCGTCATTAAAACCGACCAATTGTTTCTTTGAACATTTTGTCGACGTTCAGCTTGAGCTGTGCATTTGCATCTCTTCGCGCCTGTGTCTGTTCTGGTGTTTCAGATGCCCTTATAGTAGATTGACGTTCAGCTTGCTCAATGAGTCTGTGTTGAGTTTCATCAGGTGTTTCGCGGCTCTTAAGGCGGCCTGACGTTCCGCTTGTTCGAATAGCCTTTGCTGACTTTGAGCAGGTGTTTCAGTAGCTCTTAAAGTAGATTGACGCTGCCTGTTCAAGACGCCTTTGCTGACTTTGATCAGGTGTTTCAGTAGCTCTTAAAGTAGCTTGACGCCTGCCTGTTCAAGACGCCTCGCTGACTTTGAGAAGGTGTTTCAGTAGCTCTAAAGTAGCTTGACGCCTGCCTGTTCAAGACGCCTTGCTGACTTTGAGCAGGTGTTTCAGTAGCTCTTAAAGTAGCTTGACGCCTGCCTGTTCAAGACGCCTTCCTGACTTTGAGAAGGTGTTTCGGAAGCTCTTAAAGCAGCCTGACGCCTGTCTGTTCAAGAGGCCTTTGCTGACGTTGAGAAGGTATCTCAGATGCTCTAAAGCAGCCTGACGCTCTGCTTGTTCTTGCCTCTCAGTTCAGCATCTTCTAAAGATTCTAGCGATCGAGCTAATCTTTCGCTTGTCTTTGAGAAGATACCTTGAAAGGCTGGACTTATGTTTGCGAGGCATTATGAAGTAAGAAAAACCTATTTATAAAAAACGTTAAAATACCTAAAGGAATTAAATTTCCTTTTAAATATTTTTTAAAGCAAATCCAAAATATCTATAGGAATAAATATTCTTTTAAATATTTTTAAAATCAAAACAACAAAACCAATTCAAGACACAACACGAATCCGAAAACGATAGCCAAAAAATTGAATCAACTTAAACCAAATCACAAAACAAATCGCAGAAAACCGAAATCGAAAGCAGTAGTCAATATAAATATAACCAACGAAAAAGAAGTAAGTGTATAGGTACCATACACTATCTATACTATTAATATTCCTTTGAAATATTGTTAAACAATCTAAAACAACGAAAACCAATTCACGATTCTAAATAAACAAAATCCAAAATCAAAGCCAGAGTCTAAATATGTATAAAGGAATACCAACCAAATCAACAAAACAGATCCAAGAAAATACACAAATCCGAAAATGAAAGCCAATATAAATCCATTCAACCTTAACCAAATCACAAAGCAAATAACAAAAACCGAAATCGAAAGCAGGTAGTCGAATAAGCTACGAAATAGAAACAATTTAAGCGTATAGGTACCGTATGCACTATAAGTTGACGCGCGGCTCAACGGCGGAGTTAAGTACATGTCAGAAACATTTCGTTACCGCGTTTTAAAACCTAGTAACGACATCTAGCGGAATCAATTTAAACTATGTAAACGTTAGTTAATAAGAACTCTCAAAAATATTTTTCTTATAATTTTGCACAATTTTTCTTATTGTAATATCGATTCATTCATAACCACATATAAGAACTGTATTCATTTCCGTTCAATAAATATTACTAAGGCTTATTAATAAGGCTTACTAAGAACTGTTTCTACCATTGTTAAGTAATAGTTAAGGGTGAAAGCGTGACAGGTGGTGATAGTATTTCTGATCCATACTTATAATCACGCCTGTAACCCTTGCGGGTAGCAGGCAGAGTATCAACGGATTACTTAATATCGTCTGCGAGGTTATCGCCTATTCTGTGAATTACGATGCACCAAAACGTTTGAAGAAAATCAGCTGGTGAATTTTATGTTTTTATCGCTCTCTTCCCGGTCCTGCGTGGAAAAATACAGATCCATACATTTTTATCTTAATTTTGGTAAAAGACATAATAATCCAGATATTCTGACCTTCTGTGTTCGTCCATCGTACCGTCGTCCGTCTTGTAGAATCACGGTGGCGCCACCTAGCTGAATTTAATTTTGCAACATATTCGATTTTCCCACGAACGATATGTTTTCCGCTGAAAAAGTAGCCTATGTCACTCTACAGCCACCGAACTATCCCCATACAAATAATCATGCCATGCCGACGCTCTGTTGCGACGTGAAGAAGGACAAACTTGTGCAACATTCGATTTTCCCACGGAATGAGATGTTTTTCCGCTGAAAAAGTAGCCTATGTCACTCTACAGCCACCGAACTATCCCCATACAAATAATCATGCCATGCCGACGCTCTGTTGCGACGTGAAAGAAGGACAAACTTGTGCAACATATTCGATTTTCCCACGGAATGAGATGTTTTCCGCGGAAAAAGTAGCCTATGTCACTCTACAGCCACCGAACTATCCCCATAAAAAATCATGCCATGCCGACGCTCTGTTGCGTAGTATGGATAACTAACTTTTGGAAGAGCGGTGCTTCCTACTACAAGCAAATCCTTTGCTTAAAAGGAAGCTCCAACCACAATTTGATATAAAAAGAATTTGAATTTGAATGTCTGTTGTTAAGACATGATTATACCACCATCTTTATATTCCATATTCGCCACCACAAGGCTAATTAGCACACATTGAATAGTAATTTATACAGGGTTATTTTTCGAAGAGTAGCCAAAGTTTAAACTTTAGTTTTTTTGAAAATACGAGTAAATAAGGCTTCTATTAACTCGTATTTCCTTTTATTTGAAATTATCACAAATTGAATGTGATTTATGGGCAACAACTACTCGTACGCGAGCTCCTCTGTGTGCGATTTAATTCATAAAATTTTTGCCAGCCGATCGACCGTTACGAATGTGTGCGTACGTAGTAAAATAGTAGGTGTTAGATATTTATGAATGACAATCAGTTAAAATAATGCATTACCACGCATTTTGAATTTAAAAGTTGAAAAGGACAATGTTTGAGATTTTTTTTAAATTAATTTTTCTTCACCATTTGCCTATATTACTTATTCTGACACTTCTCTGCAAATTTGGCCGGTTATTGCAAAATAACCCTGTATACTCAGGCTAGCTTCACAAACAGGAACGCCTTCATTTTCATTTTTCCGCAGTTAAAAGAAGCCCTTGTTAATCCAGAACCTAGTATGTCTACGAGTTTTACCAAATATTATCCAAATCCGTTTAAACTTATGTTCAAATGCATGAGATTGACAAAGAAACATTCCAAAATCTTCATTAACTTTCATTTGAATAGTATTAGTAAAAGTACAGTCACTACAATAAAGGTATTTATATAATTCCTAGTTTTCTTAAAAAAAGGTAAAAAATAAAAACAAAACAGTCTTAAGAACTTTTTCAATTTATTTTAAATCGGAAAAATAATAAGTAGAGTGCCCGCATTCTTTTTCAAATCAACGTGAAATAAGGTCAGTGCTACTGAGGATTGAATTATATTTTCGTACACTAAACAAATAAAGGATTGTAATCAGTACGGTTCGGGTCAAGGAGACATAATACTATCTATTATGCATACGAACGCCGATACGGGCCCCCATATATAAAGTTAAGGAGCCTTGATTTGTGAAAATATCGCAAAATGAACGCTAGTGTGTTGGTTGTTTCATTGTTATTTCTGGTTTTTGGTGAGTTAATGTGGCCAGTACTTTATAAATAGCAACATACATATTTTTCTGTGAATGCTTATGTGTGTTTACTTCTTACTTGTGTATGTGTCTTATGTGTATACATATTATGTGTTAGTGTTTTGCTCGCGTAAATTCGTTGTTGAGATGAATCTATTTGGTTGCGTATCTATAAATGCATTCAACATAATTAAATGGTAATGGTACTAAGAAGAAATGGAATGATGGAATAAAACTATTTTTACGGATTTTATCACGTTTAATTTTCACCCATGGTCACGGGGGGGACTCCTGTATAGCACCCGAAACGTCGGGAGTCAAAATAATAAAATTAAACGCGATAAAATCCGTAAAATAGTTTTATTCAATGTGTTAGTGTTCGCGTAAATATAAGAAATCATAATGAAATGATTGTCAAAATGCATTATGGAATATTTGTATTAAGTTTATACCTATTTCTTTGTATATTTTTTATTTTTTTTGTTACATATCTCAAGTACGGGAAATTGGGACGCATCTTCTCATCACGTATTCTTCAAAAACTTAAAACAAAAGTATACAACCAGTGCGTGTTGCCAGTGATGATTGGTGATGATTTTAAACGTGTTAGAGCCATGTTGCTATATTATGGTTGTAGCACGTATGGGTCGGCTCGACCGGGGAAGACCCACGCTCTCACAGATTACCAGCGGAAATAGCAGCCTAATGCTGCTGTGTTTTGCATGGTGAGTGTAGTGAACCCTTTTTACTGGAAACAAGGCATTCCGTCTTGATACTCAGGGGTACGACGAATCTACATTTATTGATTGATTCTATCAATCAATAAAATATAATAAATCTACATCAATACACTTGATTGTGGATTGATGTAGATTTCTAAGAGCCACAGCCACAGCATCCACTTACCATCAGGTGGACTGTGTGCTCGTTTGTCACCCATAAAAACATGTATCTTTATATATTATATTTTCGTGTATTGATAATTTATTCAGTACAAATTTTTTTGCCTAACATTGTTGTACTAAAATCTTATTCAAAAAGAACTTATCATTTAAAGACTTTTGAGGAAAATTTAATGAAATTATTAATAAACTTTTGTAAAGTAAATTGGAATTACGCCAATTTAGCATATCGAATACGATAATCCTTAAAGTTCCGTTATAAGAGCCACGGCCAATTGTAAAAGTCTGACCGAGTGAGTTAATTTTGCTCGTCGAAAAAGATTGTTGTTTAAACGGAACTTTCTCTGGCATTCGGAACTTTTTACACTTTAGGAATGGCGACCCGCACAACTTGTTTCATTAACATAACATGGAATGGAAATAGGTACAAAAGCCAAAGTTATTAATATACAACAACTACGTTTCTCCCGTAGTTCTGCTTGCATGAATTGTTTTATTTTTTGTTACTTAACCTTAAAAATTTTGACGACTTCGTGTCGCAGTAGCTTATTGACATTGAGTTGCGGCGCTTAAGGCGCGCTTGAATCCCGCATGGATGATTAATTTGTATGTCCTATAAGTAATTGTTCCGGGTCTGGATGCTCGTCCTTGTTAAATTTATGTATACATAAGGGAGTAACGTTTTTCTTTTAAAAAGTGGACAGTTTTTTAATGTAATCTCAATATGTATTTTATAAAAATGGCCCGCTGTCCAAACTGTATTTCGTAGAGGCCCGTTATTCAGCCACGGGAAGAAGCGTTAAAATTAAGAAGCTCAAGTGCGCCGTTTAGTGCGAGTACCAATCGAGACAAACGGTGTTTACGGAAATCCCTCGAATGAGAGGCCCATTATACACCTGTATATATACGATGTAGTAATGTGTGCCTTTTAGGATACATAAAACTGTAGCAGATATTTTTCTGTGTCGAATTATGTTTAATTCTGCTTTTTACCGATATATTTATAAAATATTTAAGGATACGATAATAATCGATGGATACAGGTGGTTCTAGAGCAGGATCATGTTTTGTTGTAATTTTTGGAGCTTGGGACTGTAATTATGATTATGATGATTCACAAACATATTGGAAATGGGTGGGGAATATTATTTTTAAAGACCTTATTTCACTACACACAGGTTGACTGACACAGATCGCCTTACTGGTTTTTCATAACGGACTTAAAAAAAAACTGAAATGGCAAGATGGAATGCCCTGCTATTTGGTGGCAAAAATAGGTGAGAGAGTGGTACCAAGACGGACTCTCGGACAGAAAGAAGTCCTATCACCCAGTTTATGATAATTTTTATAAAGGCCAGCAGTAAAGTTTATTTTAATAAATAAATAATTAATATTATGTTAATAATGTACCTACTCGGAACCAAAAGAAGAAAGAAGCATCACTAGAAAGAATTGCTTGAAGTGGCCATATGCGAAAAGCATGTTGTGGATCCTACTCTTGTCACATAAAATTATATTTTTTGCTTAGTTAGCGGTTGCATGCTTATTGATGATTGTTTAGCATGATTTAAACTGGTTAACTTATATAATTATTTTTAATTATATTATTTTATATATATTTTTACATTTTAATACTTCTCACTAAATCTTGTTTTATCTATGACACCTATAATTTTGCATATTACAAAACAATCTTTGTAATCGTCATTCATTCCGTATTTGGTACAAGAAAATTATCAAAAAATAAGTGATTATTTTTTAAAAGGAATACAATACTTTAGTTACTTTGTTAAATATATAAGGTTATGTGATTACTTGCATTAATGACTTAAAATTTTACAGCCAACTGTCACGAAGACAAAAGTAATGAAGCGAAACTACGATTTTATTATGGGTATGGTTTTTTTTTATTAATAAATATTTAGTATTTTATTTTACAATATAATAATTTTAATATTTATTTTTCTTTGAAGATCCATGAATGAGTATACGGAATTATATATTTACGAAGCCCACAAAATCTTTTCTGGTTCTTGGTACAATTCAAGTCGAAACACTGTTATATTTTCGCACGGATTTACTGGTAATTCCTACTAAATCATTTTGTAATACCATGTGTATATTTATAATACAGATTATAACAATAGTTTGGAGCTTTGGAGTACATATTATGTGTGTTAAGTGTATGTTAATATAAATACCCAATTAGGAGTGATCCAGTTTTAGAATGGCTGTACAACAATTATAAACTACTTAAACTATTAAAATTAAAACGAAGCTATTACATATTAATTACTTACAATTTTATGTTAAAGAGTAAAACATAAATTATTAATATTAAACTGGTTGTGTGTATTTAAAATTCAGAAAATATTTGAATTTTAAATATTTTATTCAATGATAAATTCTTATTTTTTATTTAAAACTGAAGTACAAACAGACTTACAGTCTATCTGATGGTAAGTGGCTAGTGCAGTCCCTGGACACCTGCAGCCAACTTCAAACAAACAAGGCTACAGATGCGTTGTCAACTCTGAGGATTAAGATGTACCTCACAGCCTCTAACTGTGCTGCGGAGCAGAGCACAGCAGTGCCAGCAATGCCATTTAGCGGCAGTAATAGTTAAGACGGTGATACCTACCGAGAGGGACTCTTTGTAATAAACGCAATTATAATAGAGCTCATTCATTTATTTTAAAATTTAACTAATGCTTCGTAATTGCTTTGTAGCGAAATACAGCATTGTACGAGTATCGTTAAAATAAATCTTAACTTCGCATATTTTAGGTCGTCCCAATGGGCCCGCCGTGACAGCCGTAATAACGGCGTACATTCAAGATGGAAATAGCAACGTAGCCCTTTTGAATTGGCAGGAGTTGGCCTCGATGGCGTTGCCAAGCTTCGCTTCTTCTTACTTAAACTGGGCTGCGCCTAATGCTCGAAAGGTGAATGACATATTTTCTAAAGTAAATTGAGTTTTGCTTCTCTATAAGAATCCAGCATGATCGCATATAAAAGGATAAAAGGAAACAGTGTAAAAATCTAAACTGACTGACTTAATACATCTTTTTTAATATTTCATGGGATCTTTAATGTTTATTGTAAAATTGTGATTCTTCTTCTTTATTTTGCCTTAATTGCCAAGCTTGGCTGGAGAATTGGAAAATAATTATTGTTTGTAGGTATACTATTATAAAATATTGCCATTTAAAAAAATATACTGGTACCGTGTCAACATGTATGTAAATCGAGCATTTCTTTTTTGGAGAGCTTTTATTAATAAATTTAGAAATATAAACTTGATTAGTGCTGAAGGCGTAACAAAGTAGATGAGAAATAAAATATAATTAAAGTTTTATCTTATAAATAATATAAATAAAAAATACTTCGGTATTAATATTTATTTCTAAAATACAAACAAAACTATTATTTGGAAAGAGAAAACAAATAGTTTTTACTAGTTGCGCCCCGAAAATCGGTCAAGTGTGAGTCGGACTCGCGCAACAAGGGTTCTATTTCTATACCACCACACTATGCAACGCTTAGCTCGAGTCACACTCACTTGGGCAAATATTATTATTTGTTATTATAATTTAGAGTATATATACTACAATTACACCAAGTTTGACTATTGCATGTTTTAACATTTTTACGATAGAACTAAAACAAAAACATTTAACTAAAAAATAGAGGGATTTAGGGGACTCGATGTAATTTTAAATTAATTTTTTTTTAATTGTTCAGAAACCCGGCATGATAACACATATTCTGTAAAAATTTCAATCGGCTACCTGTAATATTTCAAAAGGTACAGCCATTTATAGGTAGGAAAGACGGATAGCGTAGAACCCAAAAAATAAAAAATATATTTGAAGGTGAGCTAATAAGTGTTGTTGTTCAAAATTTACTCTCTTATTCATGCCATGCGCCATCGAAAAAGGGAAACGAGATCAAATTCATAGCAGTAAAAACTCCTGACAAAACTCTCTTTTCGCTCGGAAATCACTTTCGTAGGTCGATAACGTCCCTGCAAAGCACGTCCCGAATTTCCTTAAAAAAATTATAAAAAATAGGAAAAGTTCGGTGATTGCGATTAACAATAAATCAATGGAAAAAATTATAAGCGAAATAGTAGGTGACAAAATGACGACCCAACTACATACGGTGTGGAGTCTGGAACTAAAGAAGAAATGGCATGATATTTACTTCACAATAAACGAGTATAGTATACTGCTTTGTGAGTGGCACTTTAAGACAACAGCGAAAATAAATCGATTATAAACACAGCACAGCCAAAATTCTCCAAGCCGAAATGCTCAAACGTATTAGCTTTATTATATGGGATGTTAATTAAAATCCTTTTAGAGTCATTTAAACTTATATGTTTTATTATATTACGTGTTTAAATATTAACAATATATAGTGAAGTTGCTATAGTTTTTTGATATCATCCATCCATCCATTACAGCCTATCAAAAGTCTACTACTGAACAAGGACCTCCCCAATAGATTGCTCCATATATTCGCCATAATTTCTACGTTCGGCATGCGGTATATCGTTGTAGGAGAATTCGTTCACAAATACATTACATCATTATTAAGTGATTTAAATATACTATCTATATCACATAAAAGATATGCTTAGTGCTATGCTAAGTATTATTTTCAGGCGTAAACCTCCTTTACTAACCAACGTAAAATAGAAAGCATATTTTTACAGGACTTGCGATTTGGTATGTTAGATAGCAATAAAAAGTTATACGAGTATATGTAAAGTTAGAAGAAGTTGATGGTAAAATGGAGAAGAGTTTATTTATTAAAAAAAAAATATATAAATTTTAAGTTTTCATGGATTACAAATTAACACATTTTGTTTTTTTTCTAAATGTTAATAAAGATCTACTTTTTTGCAGTTGGGAATCCGATTTGCGAATACTTTGGCTAACATGTCCGCAGCCGGTCTTGATTTGAAAAAGACGCATCTAATCGGACATTCTTTAGCTGCCCACCTTTTTGGTATCGCTGGCAATGCAATGTCTCAAGGAATGCAGCCTGCATGGTATGAATTGAGATATTTTAACTACAAATATATATTGAATAAAACTATTTTTACGGATTTTATCGCGTTTAATTTACTATTTTAATTCCCGACGTTTCGGGTGCTTTACAGCACCCATGGTCATGGGGAGGGACCGTAAAAATAGTTTTATTCAATGTGTAGTGTTCGCGTAAATATAAGAAATCATTATACAAATATATAACTAGAAAATGTAGGAAAATTATTTAAATTTTCTAAAATTAAAAAAAAAATTAATTTAAATGTAGGTAAATATTAAATTTGTTGTCAAATACCAATACCGCTGGCACGCGGAGCACTCTGATCATCGAGGATAAGACTAACATTCGACAGATGATGGCAGAAATCTATCCAAAAATGTTGCAAAAGCTGAAGACCGAATGTGGCAGTATCGACACCTGAGATTTTGAGTGAGATTGAGAGGTTCTATGGGCAGCTGTACACGTCATCGTTGGAGCCACACGGAAGTGTGAGTAACGATCCAAGAGCACGTCTTATCCGACGATTGAGAGGTTTTACAGGCAGCTGTAAACGTCATCGTTGGTGAGTAACGATCCAAGAGCACGTCTTATCCGACACTATTCCGATGATATCCCGGACGTCAGTCTGAGCGGTATTAGAATGGCTCTCCAGCACCTTAAAAACGGCAAGTCCCCAGGCGAGGATGGAATTACAGAGGAGCTTCTGAAAGCGGGTGGAAAACCGGTACTTGAAGTCTTTCAGAAGCTCTTTAATTCTGTCCTCAATGGTGGCACTACACCGAAGGCATGGAGCAGAAGTGCGGTGGTCTTGTTCTTGTGCAGATGCAGACTCGACGACTTCCAGCCTCCCGAACAAGCCGGTTTCCGAAAAGGCTTTAGCACCATAGACCATATACATACTCTTCGGCAAATTGTACAGAAGACCGAAGAGTACAATCTGCCACTTTGTCTTGCGTGTGTGGACTATGAGAAAGCCTTTGATTCCGTTGAAATTTGGGCGGTGCTGCAGTCCCTTCAGCGGTGCCAAGTGGACTGTAGGTATATCGAAGTGCTGAAGTGTTTGTACAGTAGGGCTACGATGGCTATCCGAGTACAGAACCAGAATACGAAACCTATCCAACTGCAGAGAGGTGTAAGACAGGGTGACGTAATATCCCCGAAACTCTTCACCGCTGCGTTGGAAGACGTTTTCAAGCTACTGACTGGAAAGGATACGGTATTAACGTCAATGGCGAGTACATCACTCACCTTCGATTTGCCGACGATATAGTCCTTATGGCAGAATCGCTGGAGGACCTAAGCACTATGCTCAATGACCTCAATAGTGTCTCTCAACGGATAGGTCTTAAGATGAACATGAACAAAACAAAAATCATGTTTAACGTCTATGTCACACCTATGCCGGTAGTTGTTGGGAGCACTAAGCTCGAAGTTGTTGACGAATATGTTTACTTGGGACAACTAGTCCGACTAGGTAAGTCCAACTTTGACCGAGAGGTCAATCGACGGATTCAACTCGGCTGGGCAGCGTTCGGGAGATTACGACACATCTTCTCGTCAGACATACCTCAAAACCTTAAAACTAGATTAAAAAACCAGTGCGTGTTGCCAGTGATGACCTATGGATCTGAGACGTGGTCCTTCACTGCTGGCCGTATGAGGAAGCTCAAAGTCGCTCAGCGAGCTGTGGAGAGGGCTATGCTCGGCGTCTCTCTGCGTGATAGACTTAAAAGGAGGATATCCGCAGTAGAACCAGAATAATCGACATAGCCCAAAGAATTAGTATGCTGAAGTGGCAATGGGCCGGCCATATAGCTCGAAGAACCGACAACCGATGGGGAAGAAAGGTTCTCGAGTGGCAGCCTCGTACCGGCAAGCGAAGTGTAGGGCGTCCCCCCACTAGATGGAGTGACGACCTGGTAAGAAATGCAGGAAGTCAATGGATGCAAGTGGCTCGGGACCGTGCTTTGTGGCATTCCTTGGGGGAGGCCTATATTCAGCAGTGGACTTGTGAAGGGCTGTAATGATAATGATGAAATATTAAATTTGTTGTCCTATACCGATACCGCTGGCACGCAGAGCACTCTGATCATCGAGGATAAGACTAACATCCGACAGATGATGGTAGAAATCTATCCAAAAATGTAAAACCCAAATTTGCATATGCATATGCAAAATTGTGCGAGGGTATCGGTTCTGCGCACACTAATTGGTTTGCTCAGTACCAGCGTGGTGATAATGGGCAAATCTTTTATACATTTTATGTCAGCCGGTTGTGTATACTTAGAAAGTTGTATATACAGTGAATTTTAAATGCTGTTATTGTGCTGTTTTATGTAACACAACTAGACCAATGACCGCAGAGCGGTTCGAATCGTCGACGACCGAGTTGTTTCTGATCGGCTCGTTTCATTGGCGTTGCCTAGGGATGTTGCATCCCTTTGCATTTTCTATCGCATCTACCACGGGTAGTGCTCTGAGTAATTGTTCGGATTAATTTCAGCCGCCAAATTTCACGAACGCACATCGCGTCAAAATTCACGATACCATTCTCGCCATCTGGAGGCTTTCTCGTACAACTTCTTTGCGGAATTGTTTTCCGGACAGATAAGACATAGGGACCTTCAAGAAAAGAGCTTACTCCTTTCTAAAAGGCCGGCAACGCACCTGCAATTCCCCTGGTTGTTCATGTTCTTACCATCAGGTGAGCTGCATGCTCGTTTGCCCCCTCTTCTATAAAAAAAAAAAACTAAGGTTTGATGTGAGTGTGACATATTTTATTTCAAAAGTAATGTAGGGGATTTGGGGATACATTCTAATGAACGTTATTACAGCAGTTAGTAAAAAAATGTTATAAACGACGACCAAAATGGTTTTAATTGAAGCCCAATTATGTTGTTTTTTGTGTCTATGTTGAGTACAATTCGTTTTATTAAATATGCCTGTAATATAATAATTTACCATACATAATTAAATAGAAATGTTTTACATTACAGATTTTATATATTCATTAATTTATTATTAATTTACATATACAAGGTCAAGATAAAAATAAAATATATTAATTTTTTCATACGAATCTCCATTTCGTTCCATGGGTATTGTAGGCGACTTTGGGAAATGATCGATAGATCTTATAGCTTCTGAAAATCTTGTTTACAAGGTATAAAATACCCAGACGAGTAGATGGCAATAGTCATCCGCCTGCCAAGCAAATCCTCCCCAGGCTTAAATCCAGCAAGTTGACTTTTACGGGCTGACGAAGAAGAAGATGATATACATATAACTTATTATAACAATATAAAATAATTTATTGTGATGTAGTAATACCGTGTAGTGGCGGTGTATGAATATCCACTATCCGATATCATCCCGTGCGTCTTACGACAAAAGATGACAGAGGGAAAATAATCAGGAGATGGGCAGCAGCGTCTTCCTAATAAGAAACTGCGGTTGCCAACCCACTTGCCAAGCGTGGCAACTATGGGGTAATCTATGGAGGAGGCCTATGTTCAGCAGTGGACTTTAATAGGATGTAACGGTAACGGATGGAGTAATATATCAAGACTTTGAATCAATCACTTTGAGCATTTGACACTACGTAGGTCTCTCAGAAAGTTTTGCGGAACTAAAAAACAAACCTCAATGGTTAAATTTTATATTGTTAAATCCTTTCAAAGAACTCCACAGTCTTATGCGCCTGAACCAATTTTCCAAACACTTTTTCTATTCCTGCCTTTTCGAACGCTGCTAGCGCAATTTCCGGGGATGATCACTGTATCCCTTTAAGATGATTTTTTTATATTAGGGAACAAAAAAGTCGCACGGTGCCAAATCAGTTCTGTGCGGAGAGTAACCCAAAATTATATCCTATGTGCTGACCAGGAAGTCCTTCATTTTGAGCGCTGGGTACACGTGTGCGTTGTCATGGTGAAGCAGTAACACACGGAGCCCTGTGTCCGGTCGCTGGTTGTTCCCAGCAGTGAATACTTCTGGCAAGTATTTGGCAGCATGCCATTCGCAATTGATGCTACTTCGATTCCGTAAAGAAAATTACATCAACTACCTCGACAAAGTAAAACAAAAACTAATGATCAAAATCTTCCCTGCGCTTCTCGATCGCTTCCCTTTTGTAGGCGTTGGTTCATTTTGAAACAGTCAAACCGTCGGCTTTTACATCAGTTCTGAATCGTCCTGAGGAATGCAAGATCCATTAACTACAATAAGGTCGTTAACACGTCAAAATGAGCCTGGTTCGAAATAGTAACCATCTCAAGGCGCCATTCCACGCGGGCCTGCTTCTTGTATTTTCTATATAATATTGTTTTCTAATATCTTCTAATATTAATAATTATAATATTTTTACCGCTAGGACGTTTCCTTTCTTACGGAAAGCCGTCAAACTAAAGAGCGACCACCTCTTTCATCTTTCAAAGTTAGTCGACCGTGCTAAAATTTGTTATACCAGCGATACACGGTTGCCTTAGAAGGGCCTTTATCCAAATATGCCTTTATCCGTAAAAAATGTGGAGGCTAATTTTAAATTGGAACATTCGTGTTTTTACTTGTAAATTATCATATTTACAAAATAAATTAAAACTGGATAGTATTTTATACAAAAAAACTTTTTTCGCAAAACTTTCAGCGTAGCCTGTCTTATATTAACATTTATCATGGAATTGTAAGATGTCAAACTTATGTAAATATATAGGTCATATCGTCTTTCCTTTTCTAGCATTACAGGACTTGATCCGTCAAAAGTTGCCTTCGAAAACAAACCAGCAAAGCTTAGACTAAACCCGGATTCTGCTTCCACGGTGATTGTAGTTCACACGGATATAGTAAAATATGGAACTTCTGAAGCCATGGGCAAAGTGGACTTCTGGCCTAACTTCAGACATTTGGGGCAATCTAATCAACCTGGATGCGACCGTAGACCATCACCGACGTTTTCAATGCAAGGTTTTTACGACAAATTTTTCTTAGAGGTTTTGATCTACGAAATTACTAATTTGTTATTGTATTGAATTTGTATAAGTTGTTGTTAGAAACTGACTTTTATTATTATAAACTTTTAATTTATCTTAGCAAAAATAAACCGACTCATATTAATAATCTGCCTCTTCACCGGCATTTGATTGATGCCACTCCTGCAAAAGAATCGTGGATGGGTATAAATTAATTCTTGGAAAGCCCTAACCACTGCTACTTTAGAATCATGTTTATTTTCGAGAGAAATTGACTGTCTATCAGGATAACGTTCGGAAAGGGTGGGAGATGAGGGAGAGTCTGCATGATCAACCCTTTTTAAATGGTCGTAAGATAATATTTTGAGGGAAACTAACGATTTTTTAGTACCATTTACAACCACACAAAATGTAAAAATATACTAATGTTATAAATACGAGACTGAAGATTGTAGAGCTTATTTTCTGCCTAGAGCCTGCCTGCAGTACCTACCCTCTTATCTGTTTCTGCCGATAAGCAGCAGTGTTTCACTTTTTAGGGTTCCATACCCAAAGGGTAACTAACGGGACCCTATTACTAAGCCTCCGCTGTCCGTCCGTCCGTCCGTCCGATCAGTATGATCCGTAATAGGTAGACAGTTGAAATTTTCACAGAATGTGTATTTCTGTCTCATGATCCGTAATAGGTAGGCAGTTGAAATTTTCACAGAATGTGTATTTCTGTTGCCGATATAACAACAAATAAAAATATATATAAAAATTAAAGGGGGCTCCCCTACTAAAAACGTGTTTTACGATGGTACGGAACCCACTCACTTCCCTCATTTTCGCAAATATCGTAAAAATAAAATAAAAACGGTAAACGTCTTCCTAGTACAAAGTATTTGAAAATTAATAAAACAATATAATCAAAATTTATACTTATCCCTATGTGTGTGTGTGTGTGTGCGTGTGTGCGTGGGCAGTTTATTCATCTATTTTTGTTTATTTATGTATTTTCGGAAGTTGCAATATTCTCTTATTCGTTACATTGAATCGAATGTTTCAGTAAGAACTGTTTTATATACTCACAAATTTATAGGAACGCAAAAAAAAAGTGTATATGAAACAAAATTTTATGGGTATTTGTGACAATTAAGTTAATTAGTTAAGATTTTGCTGACTATTCGATAATTTAAAATTGCAACAATTATTTGTTTTATAAACGCTCATGGAAGGCTATAACGTGGGCTATAATTAGTACTTAGTGTTGTCCCCTCTTTCTTTTCAAACTGCTTCCAGTCTCTTTGGCATACTCCTAAACAAGTTATCAATAAAATTTCAGAGATTGCGTTCCATTCTTCCTGTGTTGCGTGTTTAAGATCTCTCAAATTAGCGGGGCAGGATTTATTTTCTTAATTTGTCTTCCAAGCTTATCCGATACAACTATGGGCTTTAAATCAGGCGAGCGCTCTGGCCACCCCATATCACAGATTTCAACGTCTCGCAGGTATTCGACAACTACGGCCGCAGTATCGAGGCGGGCATTATCATGCATAAAAACAAATCTATCTCCTATAAAAGGGGCAAATGGCACAACAATTTCTTCCAAAATCTTACTTACATATCGTGCCGCTGTTAGTGACCCATTCTCATACCGTACGTGTCCTCATACTAATACCTTCCGTAGTTTAAGTATGTTATAACAAAACCTAAATTTAAACTCAAATTCAAAACATGGCAAAAAATTTTGCAGTATGAAAGAACGCAATATTACGCAATAACTATATAAAAACAAATGAAATTCGAAAAAGTTTATATAATTTATATAAAATTAATAGCATTTACTAATGTTTGTGGTCAGTACGAGATACGAGTTTATGTATGAGTGTATTTATATGAGATTTTTACTTGCATTATTTAAAATGTTAACATCAAGTGGAGTTTAGCCCATTTATCAATTTTAATTATTTTATCTAGTCTGAAATCAAAAACGAAAAAGAAATCTACCAACCCGCCCAGAGGTAGTTCAGTTATTGCTGAGTAATGCAAT